>CM045888.1:23749253-24136753 GCA_025169545.1 Anguilla japonica | reverse complement strand
GCTGCGCGTGCGTACGGGATTTTGGCCACGACACGGCGGGGGGGGGAGGGGGGGGCGGGGGTGTGGGGGTGGGGGGGGGGTTGATTGATTGCCGTCGCGGCGACCGGACTGGACGACCGTATAAGGAGCTCCGCTGGAGTTCGGGGTGGATTCGCGTTGGCTGGGGCTTCGGCTGCCTGAGTCTCATATCTCAGCCACTAACGTTCAGTATTTGCAAAAAAAACAGGGTTGGGGTGGGGGTGGGGGTGGGGGGGGGGGGAGGTGGGGGGGGCTGCTGGCCTCAACAGCAGAGCCTGAACTAAGCAGGTCTCCTCTGGCCTTACAGTGTTTAGAGACAGAGCCAGACCTGCCTCTGCTCGTGTGCAGTTAGGCTGGACTTCATTGATATGTATGTATATGGAGAGTTAGACTGGCCTTCATTGATATGTATTTATATGCAGAGTTAGGCTGGACTTAATTTATATGTATTTATATGTAGAGTTAGGCTGGACTTCATTGATATGTATTTACATGCAGAGTTAGACTGGACTTCATTTATATGTATTTACATGCAGAGTTAGACTGGACTTCATTTATATGTATTTATATACAGAGTTAGGCTGGACTTCATTGATATGTATGTATATGCGTAGGTAGACGGGCCTCCGCTGGTGTGTGGTTAGAACCAGAGCCAGGCTGTCAAGCGCTTGCAGGTTGAGCTCCAGACCAGACTGTGCCTCAGCCCCGGCCTCTCTCCCCCCCCCCCCCCCCCCCCCCAGGTGTTCAGCGGCAAGAGGCTCGAGGCGGACTTCCAGCCCCAGCCCGCCTCCACCTTCCGCAAGCCGTCCCCCACCCCGCCCCCCGGCGAGGGCCAGCAGCAGGCCCTCACCTGCCTGATCAGCGACAAGGACCTGGTGCTCCTGGAGAAGCTGGGCGACGGCTCCTTCGGCGTGGTCAAGCGCGGGGAGTGGTTCACCCCCACCGGGAAGGTGGTGAGTGGCACAAACATCGCACGGAATGTAGAAACACGTACAGCGGAACCGCAGCCCAAAAGTGCTCTATAGGTCAGACGTAACATAAACAAATTGTGATGGAATCGTTTCGTAAAAGAGATACAGTTTATAATATATAATGAAAACATTATTCCTTTGACATCTCATAGCTTGGAATCAATTCAAGGTAAAAGATAAATCTTCTTATCGCTGCATTTCCAATTGCATTTTGTTTAACCAGATATATCAGAAGAGAAGCCAAGGGCTCTGTAGGCACATTTCTTCATGAGAATTTCAGCTAGACAGCCCTACCTCTTAGGCACT
This sequence comes from Anguilla japonica, assembly GCA_025169545.1. NCBI lineage: Eukaryota > Metazoa > Chordata > Actinopteri > Anguilliformes > Anguillidae > Anguilla > Anguilla japonica. The sequence goes on along the minus strand of CM045888.1, from coordinate 24,135,458 downwards.
ACAGGATTTGTAATGAGAATCGGGAAGCGCAGGACGCACAGACGGACACAGTTGCCTGTGTTAACGGACGGACAGCTTGCCTGACCAGCCTTGCCCCCCCTCGGCCTTGCCCCCCCCCCCCCCCAATTCTTAGCTCAACGTGGCCGTCAAGTGTCTGAAGACGGACGTGCTGAACCAGCCGGACGCCCTGGCCGACTTCAACCGGGAGGTGAACGCCATGCACTCGCTGGACCACCAGAACCTGATCCGGCTCTACGGCGTCGTCCTCACGCACCCCATGAAGATGGTGAGGCCGGGCTCGACCCCCCCCCCCTGCGCCCCCGACCGAAATCCAAAACCGAGTCGCCGTCAGCCGCTCGGAAACGTCGGGTTGGGGTTGGGGGGGAGGAGCAGCGGGGCTCGAAATAACCTCCATTCACATTTCTGTTCGCTCTCAGCGAGACCCACGCTCATTCAGCTTTATATATATATATATATATCTACCTACCATGTTGACTTGACTCAGCCCAAGCTGGTTTATTGATCAAATAAAGCCCGGGCAAAATGTGCTTTGTCTGCACGCAAGGGCATCGTTTACAAGCTCGCTGACTTCAAGTCCGAGCAGAGTTCTCCCGGGAGTCCCCTTTTCCGGTACTTCTGAAAAGTTTGGGGGAAGGTTTGAATGTCGGATGATCACTAAAGCAAACGGCGTTTTCGCAGAGTAGCCCTGGAACGGAGGCCCCCCACGCAGAACAGCTGGTTTTTAAAAGCCTTTTTACGACCCGGCTGGGCCCTGACCAGGCTGGTTCAGAGCAGGAGCCCGCAGCGATAGGACGGAATCGGGGGGTTATGCGGTGAATGTAAGTCAGCTGGGGCTGCCTTGTGTTAATGCTGCATTAGCTAACGTTATGCCAGCCACCCACAGGGTATACATCAGGGAGAGGTAGGGCTAGCTCCCTCCTGTAGTACTGTGTTTCCTGTTGTACGGGTAAAATTGCTGGAGGTGCAAAACTTGTTTTACTGTGCTGGTGTCGCAATGTGAACTCAAAAGACACAGTCAAAGCCCCCCCCTATAAGAGGACTTTGTGAAGTGAGGCCGCTATTCCGCGTCTCTAGGTGACGGAGCTGGCTCCCCTGGGCTCCATGTTGGACCGCCTGCGGAAGAACCAGGGCCACTTCCTGATCTCCACGCTGTGCCAGTACGCCATCCAGATCGCCAACGGCATGGCCTACCTGGAGTCCAAGCGCTTCATCCACCGCGACCTGGCCGCCCGCAACATCCTGCTGGCCTCCAGCGAGCTGGTCAAGATCGGCGACTTCGGCCTCATGAGGGCGCTGCCCAAGAACGACGACCACTACGTCATGCAGGAGCACCGTAAGGTCCCCTTCGCCTGGTGAGTGTGTGTGTGTGTGTGCGCGTGCGCGTGTGTGTGTGTGTATCTGTGTTTGTGTGCGTGTGCGTGTTTGCTGCGTGTCTGCTGTGTGTGTGCATGTGTGCGTGTTTGTGTGTGTGTGTGTGTGTGTGTGTGTGCGTGTTTGTGTGTGTGTGTGTTTGTGTGTTCACGTGCGTGTGTGTGTCTTGTTAAGTCTTCAGGTCTTCAGTACTAAGCAATCGGGTCTGCTTGTAGGTACTCTAACGACACTACCGTGTCACAGCCACACAAAGGAAGTTACTGTTTGCCGTCATATTTTGCGGTTTTGTTAAAACGTGCTATTTTTTTCCCATTTTAGAGTGGATCTGAACTCACTCTGTGTGCGTGTGTCTGTGTGTGCGTGTGTCCGTGTGCGTTTGTGTACGCGCGCGCGTGTGTTTGCGTGCGCGTGAACGCGTGTGCTCCAGGTGTGCTCCTGAGAGTCTGAAGACGCGCACGTTCTCTCACGCCACCGACACCTGGATGTTTCGGCGTGACCCTGTGGGAGATGTGCACCTACGGCCAGGAGCCCTGGCTGGGGCTCAACGGCAGCCAGGTACCGACGACGTCACAGTCAGACGAGCATGTGACCAGGGAACAGGGGGAGATCGTATCCGGGGGGGAGGGGCTTCATATCAGGCACTCTTTCTCTCTGTGACCTCCATTTCTGTGTCTGGCACAATGCAGCTGTTCTTCTTGTATGATGGAAAATTTTAATTGTTAAAAAAACATCCTGAACTGGTTAAAAGAGGGTTTAAAACCATATCTAGACTTCAGTAAAAAAAAAATTTTGGTTTTGTGTTTTCAAAAAGAAATCTGTGCTACCCCTATAAGTATCAATATATAATCTACCTCCGAAATGTTAGTCCTTTAGCTTTCCACTTCACTTCTAATTGTACTTTATGCTTTGTTCTGTACGCTCGTGTATGATGTGGGTGCTTGCGTTTGTGCCTGTGTGTATGCGCGCACGTGTGTGTGTGTTTTCTGACTGTGCGTGTGTACTTGTGTTCGCGCGCGCGTGTGTGTGTGTGTGTACGCCCGTGTGCATCTGTGTGCTTATGTGCGCGCGTTTCGCTGCAGATCCTCCATAAGATCGATAAGGAAGGGGAGCGCCTGCCCAAGCCGGAGGACTGTCCTCAGGACATCTACAACGTGATGCTGCAGTGCTGGGCCCAGAAGCCCGACGACCGGCCCACCTTCGTGGCGCTGCGCGAGTTTCTGGTGGAGGTGAGGGAGCGTCCGTGTGCGCGTTCGAGTTTCGGTGCGAGTTTCGGTCTCCTGCGTTCCAGGGCGGTCGTGGAAGTCTCGTGACCGCTGATGCGTTTTCCTCGCGACCATCGTTAAACCGCGGTTGTTTTCTCCTACGCTTCAGCACAACAGAAAGACCTCGTTGCCAAACGCATTCAGAACAGGATCTGTGATGCTAGTCTCTTTTTTTCCCCCAACTGTTGTTGAAAGCGGGTTTGCTCCCGGTCTTGTCATTGTCCAGGTTCTGCTCCGGTCCTATCCTTCTGCTGCATGGTTTTAAACCAGATCCTCTTTAGATGTTGTCTTCGTCCGGACCGTTACTGAACTGAACGTTCTCTTCTCTCCAAATCAGACCATGCCGACGGACATGAGGGCCCTGCAGGACTTCGACGAGCCGGACAAGCTGCTGATCCACGTGAACGACGTCATCACCATCATCGAGGGCAGGTACGCGCGGAACGCCACCCCCCCGAAAACTGAGATTTTTTCGCTTAATCTGTTCCTAGTGTTTTAGTTTTTGGTGGAGCGTCGCCTGCTGTCACTATGGTAACTCTTTCGCGCCTCCCGTCGCAGGGCGGAGAACTACTGGTGGCGGGGGCAGAACAAGAGCACGCTGAAGGTGGGCCAGTTCCCGCGCAACGCCGTGACCTCGGTGGCCGGCCTCTCGGCCCACGACATCAGCCGGCCGCTCAAGAACAGCTTCATCCACACGGGCCACGGCGACACCAACCCGCACCGCTGCTGGGGCTTCCCCGACAAGATCGACGAGTAAGGCCCCGCCCCGCTCCGGCCACACCCACCCAAAGCTCTGGCCCCGTCCCCCCCCATCACACTCTGGCTCCACCCCCCCCCCCCCCTCCCCCGCATGCCTCCTGTCAGCTAAGAAATAGCCGTGCCTTTGCTGCCCTCTAGTGGGGATTGTGAAAATTGTCATCTTTGCAATTGGATTTCATGGACGGCTGTGATTTAACCATTCAGAATACATGCACAGGATCACTTGGGTTAGACATAGATGATATGAAAACACACGTATAAGCCATAGAGATAAGATAGACCAAGGGTCTGGGGTCTGCAAGTTTTCTCACACTTAGTCTAAATTAGCTGGTGATATTAAGATATTAAGGCAAAAATGAGAAACATTTGGCTTTCCTGGCCCACGACTTGGAGTCACCCGGGATAAACAGTACGCTGGGTATTTATTTGCTTAGCAGGGACATTTATGTGGGGTGACCTGGCGTGGTTAAACAATCGCACGCATGTCCCACTGCATGCGCTGCGTTATGATGGGAAAAGGATCCGGGTTAGCGCTGGGCTAGGCTCCCGGGTGCAGCAGCAGCAGCCTGCGATGTGGACTGGCGCAGAAACCACAGCTGTGCAGAATGATTACAGTGAGATTACAGTGCTGTAGGGCACGGAGAAAAGACACTACGCTGGAACTCGTGAGTCACTGGGCGTGGCCCGCGAAGCCAGAGTTGCCATGACGCAAACGGAACGCTCGGGTTTCTTCCCTTTTAAGGTCAGGGGGTCGTGTCTAGACCGACGCCGGCGAGCAGGAGCCGGCAGAGTTCGGGGGGGGGGAGGGGGGGGGACCGCGTGCGTCAGAGCGCGTCTCTTAAGAATCGGTCCGATCCACCTTCGCCGTCGGCACGACGACACGAGCACCGTTCCCGCAAATGGGAACCGCTGGTCTCTAAAGTCGCCACCAGGGGGCAGCAGGGCATTGCTGTAAAGTGCTGTAATGTTCATAGCGCGTTTACTGTAACGCACGCAGTGCTTCCAAACCCTGCTCCTGGAGATTTACCCTGCTGCGGGTTTTCACTCCAACCCCAATTTGGCACGCGCCTCGTTCGGCCAATTAGCAGCTCAGCGAGAGATCCAGCCGTTGAGTGAGGAGCGCTTTGTCGGGGCTGGAGCGAGATCTCCCCGGCGACGGGGTCGGGGGCGGCGACCTCACCGGCGCGTTTGTTTGAGACGCGGGCCGTCCGAACAGCGGCGCGTCGCCAGGGGTTGTTCACCGCGCGCCGCCGTGGCAGCGAGTCGCCCGCGGCAACGGAGCCCGGCGCGAGTGCGTATTTAGCCGCCGGCGCGCGCTCTTCCGCGGAGGGAGAGCGTCGGCGGGGACGCGTCGGGGCAGGCCGGACTCGCGCAGCCGCCCCCCCGCCCCCCCCCGCCCCGTCCCGTCTGGTCCCGTCCCCCTGACTGCAGGGCTCTGCTCTTTGCTCTTTGCCTCCGCAGCCTGTACCTGGGGAACCCCATGGACCCCCCGGACATCCTGGGACTGGACTTCAAGACTGCTCGCCCCACGCAGCTCCCAGGACGGGCCAAAAGTGAGTAACCGAAACCACCCCCCCACCCCCTGTAGCATTAACGCCCTGTTTGGGATATACTTTATATAGAAGAGCTAGGCTTATTTAGTCTTGAGGGACCGGTACTTTTAGAAGAATTGAAACTCTGAGCAGGATGAGTTTATACTGATGCACTTAAAATCTTGTTCAGACAGTTCTTACTGTAAAAGAAATTCCTGTGTATGAGGTCATCTTAAAACTGTAGAATCTGTATATTAGATAAACTGATAGAATTCGTCTTGTACAGAAAGCTGTTCATGTACAGTACTGGTAGAAACTATGGAAACGCTGTGCTTAAAGAAGTTTGGTATGCTTAAAGCTTTTATCTGTGCCCTTTCTTCTGTTGTTGTTTCTCTGAGCCATTTTTCTTCTGTAAAAATGTGTAGAAACAGTTGTCTTCTTGACCACAAGTGGTAATGACACTGTGATCATCAGTGATTTGATTATCATGTTTTCCTTTGCATGGATATTATCATTTTATGTGGAAAAATACTGGACAAAGAAATACATGTTCAAGCTGATTGTAAGTTGTCCTACAGTAAGATACATTAGACTGCTCAATTGTGTATTAAGTAATACATATAGGAAGGTGTAATGGTTATTACTTCTTTAACACAAATTCTCATTATTTCTTCATTTTTGTTTTATGTTAACATCACATTTATTGCATATTACAATTGTTATGCCAAAAAGAGAAATTGTTACAAAACATTGCACTAAATCTTCGGTCTATAAATGCAGTGTTTCCATAGTTTATGCCAGCGCTGCTGTAGAACTGAATTCCCTTTGTGCAAAAGCAATAAAATAGTGGAATTAAACCCCTATATGAGGCAAACTACACATGTCAGTGGAGGCCCTTCACCCCAGTCATTTAACTTGCTCAACTCCATGACAGAAAATACACATTGGGCTGGTTAAACTGGATGAAATGTCACTGAATATAAAACGCATGGACAGCGCTTGCAATTAGACTCGTGTTTAGCTTCCTCTTTGTAGTCACAGTCACTGGCAGTCTAATGAAGGTTGCACCGCCATGACACATTCCTCATGTTCGGACTCAAATTCCCAAGCAGCTAGTGCAGCTAATTGGTTGTTTTTATTGTTATCCTGACATGTATATGACACTCTAGTAATACATACACTATATTATGACCAAAAGTATGTGGACACCCCTCGGTCCGGGGCTGGTTTCCATGGTTTGGGCTAGGCCCCTTACTTCCAGTGATGGCAAATCTTAACGCAGTGACATTCTAGACGATTCTGTGCTTATGACTCTCTGGCAACATTTTTCGGAAGGCCCTTTCCTATTTCAGCGTATCGATTAAACGATAAATAATTGAGTTTTTTTTTTTTGCAATTGGCGTATTGTAATAGTTCTTTTACGGACTGTTTTATTGGATAGAGTGGAGCTAACACGCCGTTCGGCTACATTGAGGGGGATCTCACCGTTATACTATACAAAACGCTGTCGACTGACTGCACGTGAACCGCAGGCGATGATCACCGCTATCTCTTTAGCGGTTAGCCGATCAGCCCCCACCGAGCGGAAAAGGAAATGGGAGCCTCGAGCGCGTCCCTGCTCTGCGGACTGTCCGCCTGCATGCGCAGATCCTCTCAGCTCTTCCGTCTGCTGCCCGGGCCGTCCCTGCGCTGGTGCCGTCCCTGCGCTAGTGCTGTCCCTGCGCTGGTGCTGTCCCTGCGCTGCCTCGTTCGCGGCCCGCCTCTGCCTTCACTTCGCTTTCTTTCTCTCCCTTTTTTTTTCCCCCCGCGCTCTCCTCTCCTCTCCTCTCCTCCGCCGCCTCGGCGCCTCGTCCAGAGGAGCCGCCTCCTCGGCCGCCCCAGCCGGCCCTGCTGATCCAGAGTAAGTGCGGCCGCGGACGCTCAGCTCAGTCCGCTTTTAAGCTCTCTGCTCTGCTCTCTCTGCTCTCTCTACGCTAGCGCCGCTCAGCCAAGGTACAGCGCACGGCCGCTTTCCTGCTCTCTCTCTCTGTCCCTCTCTGTCTCTCTCTCTCTCTCTCTCTCTCCCTCCCTCTCCCTCTGTCTGTCTCTCTCTCTCTCTCTCTCTCTGTCCCTCTCTCTCTCTCTCCTGCTCTCTCTCTCTCTCTCTCTGTCCCTCTCTCTCTCTCTCCCTCCCACTCTCTCTCTCTCTCACTGTCTCTCTCTTTCTCTCTCTCTCTCCCCCTCTCTCTCTCCCTCTCTCTCTGTCTCTCTCTCCCTCTCCCTCCCTCTCCCTCTCCCTCTCTCTCCCCCTCCCTCTCTCCCCCGCACTCCCCTCTCCCTCTCTCCCCCTCCTCCCCCTCTCCCACCCTCTCTCTTCCTCTCTCTCTCCCTCTCGTCTCTCACCTCCTCCCTCTCTCTCTCCCTCTCTCTCTCTCTTCTCTCTCTCTCTCTCCCGCTCCCCCTCTCTCTCTCTCCTCTCCATCTCTCCTCTCCCTCTCTCTCTCTCTCTCTCCCCCTCTCTCTCCTCTCCCTCTCTCCCTCTCTCTCTCCTCTCCTCTCTCTCTCTCCCTCTCTCTCTCCTCTCTCTCCTCATCTCTCTCTCTCTCTCTCTCTCTCTCTCTCTCCCTCCCTCCCTCTCTCTCCCCCTCTCTCTCTCTCTCTCTCTCCCTCCCCATTCCTGCTGTTTTCTCAGCTCTCTCGTCCCTGTGCGGCGTGCTGCTCGCTCGTCCGCCGCGCGCCGCGGCTAGCTCACGGCGGCGCTAAAGCTGTGCGGATGAGGCGGAGCGTAAATTGAGCCAGGCCTTTTTCTCATCTCCACAGCTGGGAGTGCTTAGAAGCAGAGGCTCTCGTTTATTAAAAGTTAATGTGGATTGGACTTTAGGTTCCTGGGCTTCTGCTACATGCTAACTCACTGTTATTACTCACCCTTAGCTACACTGGCATTTGACAAAAAGTGTGGTGTGTCCGGGAAAGTAATATGAATGCATGTGTGTGTTTCTGTCTGTTTCTGTGTGTGTTTGTATGTGTGTGCGTGTGTGTGTGTGTGTGTGTGCGCGCCTGTGTCTGCACTTGTGTATGTGTGTGCGTATTTGTGTGTGTGTGTGCGTGTATATGTGTATGTGTGCTTGTGCACATGCGTGTGTGCGTGTGTGTGTGCGTGCGTGTGTGTGTGTGCGTGCGTGTGTGTGTGTGCGTGTGTGTGTGTGTGCGTGCGTGCATGTGTGTGCGCGTGTGTGTGTGCGTGCGTGCGTGTGTGCGTGTGTGCGTGTGCGTGTGCGTGTGTGCGTGTGTGTGCGTGTGCGTGTGTGCGCGTGTGCGTGCGTGTGTGTGTGTGTCTGTGTGTGTGTGCATGTGCGCGTGCGTGCGTGCGTGCGTGCGTGCGTGTGTGCGCGTGTGCGCGTATGTGTGTGTGCATGTGTCTGTGCGTGTGTATGTGTGCTTGTGTGTGTGTGTGTGTGTGCGCGTATGTACAGAGCCGTGCTATGACCCGGTGGCTGAGGATGAGGAGCAGAGCGCGTCGGGGCTGAGGCGGCTGTCTCTGAAGAGGCCGGGGGCGGTGAAGGGGCTGAAGCTGCGGCCGGCCGCCTGGGTGTCGGCCTCCAGGCCGGGGGAGCGGCCGGCCTACGGGAGCCGCAGCGCGGGCAGCACGCCCAGCGAGGTGTCCCTCATCGACTTCGGGGAGGAGCTCCCCTCGGCCACGCCCTCCCCCTCTCCCGTGGCGGAGACGCGGGTCCCCTCTCTGGCCAGGCTGGCCCTGGAGGCGGAGTCCATCCTGGACACGACTCCGCCCCAGAGCCCCTCCCGGACCCTGCCCCGCCCCCTGCACCCCACCCCCGTGGTGGACTGGGACGCCCGGCCCCTGCCCCCGCCCCCGGCCTACGACGACGTGGCCCAGGACGAGGAGGACGTGGAGGTGAGCTCCATCAACAGCGGCGAGCGGCAGGGCGCCGCCTACGCGCCCGTGGCCGAGGAGGGGGAGGGGCCACAGGAGGGGTGGGAGGGGCCACGGGAGGGGCCGGGGGAGGGGCCACGGGAGGGGTGGGAGGGGCCGAGGGAGGGGGGAAGCCCCGCGTGGAGGACAACCTCTTCCTCCCCAGCCGGCCCGGCCAGAGCAGCAGCTTCTCCCAGTCGGCGGAGATCTTCCAGGAGCTGCAGCAGGAGTGCATGCGGAGGCTCCACGTCCCCCGGGGCTCCCCCCTCCCCCCGTCGCCCAGCCCCCCCGGCCCGGACGGCCCCCACCGCCAGATCCTGCTCCCCTCCCCCTCCTCCCCGCCGCCTCCTCCTCCTCCGAGGACAAGCCCCAGATCCCGCCCCGCGTGCCCATCCCGCCCCGCCCCGTCAAGCGCAACGACTACGCCCGCCGCTCGGGGGACCTGTCCCCCGCCCCGGCTGGGGAGGGCGAGGGCCGAGACCGGCCCCCTCAGATCCCTCCCCGGGACCCCCTGTCCCAGCCCACCTCCCGCACCCCCAGCCCCATGACGCTCCTGGTGGGGTCCCCCCCGCTGCGGGCCAACCCCGCCTGCCCCGCCCCCCCGGGGCCCCACCTCTCCACCTCGCCCATGCCCACCACCCAGAGCTTCGCCTCCGACCCCAAGTACGCCGCGCCCAAGGTGATCCAGGCCCAGGGCCGGGAGTGCGCCCGGGCGCCCTGCATCCTGCCCATCGTCCGCGACGGCAGGAAGGTGAGCAGCACGCACTACTACCTCCTGCCCGAGCGCCCGCCCTACCTGGACCGCTACGACCGCTTCTTCAGGGAGGCCGAGGGCGGCGAGGACCGGCGGGCCGCCAACACCGCCACCGTGCGGCCCATGGTGCTCCAGCCCCAGCCCCAGCCCCAGCCCCAGGCCCAGCACGGCCCGCTCAAGGCCAACTTCTCCTCCAACAACAACAGCACCCTGGCCTCCGGGGCCGGCCTGCCCCGGGCCCCCGCCGGCCTGCTCGGCGTGCCCAGGCCGGGCGGGGAGGGGCAGCCCGGGAGGCCCGACGGCCTCGCCACCGCCGACCGGGTCAAGCTGGTGAGTGCCGGGGAGGGCGTGGGTGAGGTAATAAAGACGGCTGAGAGTAGCACGCGTTGTAGGCGACTCGCTAGCTGGGCCAGATGGACATTACGTGTTCCTGGCTGTGACTTAGAAAAAAGCCTTTTGATTGGTTCACTGGTTCGCAGTGCACGGTAGCTCCTCCCATCGTCAGTCGATCTGTTTTACGTTACGTTTGTTTGGCAGACGCTTTTAATCCAAAGAAACGTACATCTGTTTATCTTAACTTTTTTTATCTATGTGGGAAAATGTAATGTGCGGTCATTTTAAGCAGATTGACACTGATTCGACAACATCGTTGTGGGGTTTGTGGATCTCCTCTCTCTACTCGCTGGTTTTGAGCTCCAGGTTTTTTTGTCGGTGGCATCTACGGCCAGCAGAGGGCAGCAGTGCGCAGCTGATTCAGATGATTGTTTTAGACTGTGATCGTGTCGTTGGCGTGAGCGTGAGCTGATTGGTCCTTTGTGGGGGGCGGGCAGGTGCAGGAGGCGGTCCACGGCGTGACCATAGAGGAGTGCCAGGCGGCCCTGCAGAACCACAGCTGGAACGTGCAGAGGGCGGTGCACTATCTGAAGGTAAGCGAGGCGGCGTCCGCGGCCCTCCCAGAACACTGATCCCAGAACAGTTTTCAGACATCCGCGCAGTACGGGAGCCGGTTAAGGCTGCGGATGGGTCAGCTGACTCTGGGCCAGTGATATTTCCTGTCCGTTTTGGCTGGGGTGGGCGAGCAGAGCGATATTAATTTCCGGGTTTCATGCCAACCTCTGCTCATTAATTTTCCCAGGCATTAACACGATCCGCCGTTTTACTACACAGTAATCTCACCAATGGCATCTGTAGAGCCTTTCTGTATCAAATTCAAATTCAAATGCTTTATTGGCATGACATATTTAAAAATACATATTGCCAAAGCGCAGTGACAACAGCAATCAACTACAGTAAGAATATATACTCAAAAAGAATTTTTGAATTTCCCTATTTGAAATGTTTTACTGTGGTCTAATCCCCGAGTGAGCCGCTGTTGGCGATAGCAGCTAACTAAGCCAGGGTAATTGGGGAATAGCACACTGTGCCTAGAGAAACTAGCCCACCCCAGCAGTGCACTGCCTGACATTAGAGGAAGTTCAGGTTATAGCAAACCCGCTGGAATTCTGAAAACATTTCTCCTACTGCATAAACACACTTTCCCTTCCACAAAAACACCTTTTTGCCTGTACCCGCATGCTAACACGTATGTCCGTCAGTTAGAGTTTTGTTAGCGCCTTAGGTGAGATTAAATAGTCTGACCTCCTGTGTGGGCTCTTGCAGGTAGAGCAGCTGTTCTGCCTGGGACTGAAGACCAGGGTGGAGTGTCTTAAGATTCTGGAGACGTACGACTGGAACCTGGAGCTGGCCAGCACCCAGCTGCTGGACTCCTACGGCTCCGTCAGGCAAAGGCAAGAGGCCGAATCGTCTCCGCACCTCTGCATTCCTGTGCCCTACAACAAGGGTATAGGTCAGGGGTCACCGGGTCAAGGGGCTTCTGGGTAACAGTGAATTCATTCAGAGATGACGGTAATGAAATTAATGGATGCTACTTTATTGAACTCCCTGTAAAAAAAAAATACTCCACACAGTGGGGCAGGCACCTGTGGAGTGGAGTGGGGTGAAGCTGATCAAATCAGCGTGCCAAAAAGACGTTTGCTGTGGCAGCTACACAACTGGGCCCTGCAGGATCACTGAGCAAAACCCGGAACAGCTTTTTTTCTTCAGTCCATGTTCCAGATTTGGCAGGGTTCCGGGTTTTACTCGGTGCAGTTATCCAGCTGACTCCGTAATCGTGCTTCGGGAAATACCCCCTGGTCTCTAACCCTCCTGTTCTACAGGACGAGATTACGATACGCAGCCATGCAGCAAGCATTCTGTTCTCAGCTTCCACCATTAAGAACGCCGGGTCTTACTAAAATGCTTTTCACGCAAAGTGTGCGTCAGCTTCACAGCACAGTACTGCACGCGTGGCCTTCTCAGTCCTGAAATCATGGCTAATTATGGCCTCTGGGTAAAGAAGCAAAAAACAGCCCCTTTTCGTTTTCTCCCCTCTGCAGGCGTTGACGGACGTTACGCGGACCCAGTCTGACGCGGGAGAGCCAGCGCCCGCTCCCGTTGCCACGGGCGCACGCACCGCCGCCCGCCAGGGGGGGAAGAGTCCCGCCAGAACTGCGCTACCTGGGGCCAGACCCGCCGTAGCGCGGGGCCCGCTGACCGCAGGGTCTACAGGGGCCCCCGTAGCGCGCGCTCGCCTGTACACCCCCCCCCCGTCCGCCGTCCTCCACGGAGCTCTGCCGCGTTTCGGCAGGGGGTCAAAGTTCAGCCAGCCCAGTATTGAGAGTCTTGACGGGAAGCCCGTTGCTGTTCCGCGCCTCGTCAGGCTCCTCCTCCTTTTATACAGAGTTCTATATGACACGCAGAGGAGAGGAATATATGTTTCTTTCTTTGCATTTGTATATTTGCATCAAATATGTCTCGTCTTTATTTGAAATGTTTCGTGGTCGGTTTTCGTGCGGTCTGTGCGCGGAGGACATTTTTGGCAAGGTTGGATTGAAGAAAGTTCAATTAAAGTTTTCCCTCTTTGTTCTCCAAATGTACGAAACCCCATTTTAAGAGATCCCGATGCGGATTTCTTTCACGCAGCACAACCACGGTGACTTTGCGCGAGGGACCCAGAGGGCTGTGGGGTTCTGTGTCCTGTCTGTCCTAACTGGCTTCCGCCCTCTCCGAGCTCTTTTCTGTGACTGCTCGGTCCTTTCTCTGTGATTTCACTGCGCTTTCTCGGTCCTTTCTCTGTGATTTCACTGCGCTTTCTCGGTCCTTTCTCTGTGATTTCACTGCGCTTTCTCGGTCCTTTCTCTGTGATTTCACTGCGCTTTCTCGGTCCTTTCTCTGTGATTTCACTGCGCTTTCTCAGCCCTTTCTCTGATTTCTCAGTCCTCCGCCTCGTTCGTTCCTCAGTGGTTTCTCTCTTTCGGCAACGGTTTCCATTGGACGCCATCGCGTCTCCGGATCAGGCTAACTCCCCGTATGCTAAAGACACGGGAACAGTGGACGATACATTTACTGAAATGTAATTTGTGTCAGCACAGGAAGATGTGAAATCCAAAATATAGGAATAAAGAATAATATAAGGAATAATATACTGCACATATTACAAAAGGTATACGTAATTGCCATTTTCTGCAAACATGAATGATTACATTTAAATTTCCTAATTTATTCGGTATGTTCGTATATCTTCAAGTTATGCTCACATCCTTTTCCAATTATATACTTTAACATGGAGTACTTTTTCACAGGTGCAGACAGCAGGGAAGATTTAGAAATGAGTGTCGGAGGTCATATTTAACGACAATAATTGCTTCGCGCCAAGGTGATGTTGTGACATTCGGGATTACGACTGTAGGTCTCCAATAAAATGGCGGGCATCCACGTGTGGAAGATCCTGCCTAATCGTCCTTAGCGTAGGTCTGTGCTGCCTGGTCAGTAATTAGCACAGTACATATACGTGTGCTCTTTCAGCGGTGTCTGTGCTGTACTGTTAAACGCATGCTTAACTAGTCTTCCAATCTCTCGTGACATTATTGCTGCTACCGCCTCTGTGTGTGTGCGCGTGTGTCTGCCCACACGCTCCCGGAACTTCTCTTTTAAGGTAGCACAGCCGTGGAGCTTGTCGATCACGGTGGATCCGAGCTGCATCTCAGCAGCGGACCTTAAGAAGTGCTGCTGCGAACAGCAGACGAGCCACAGCGCTTATTCTTTGTGCATATCGATGCTCAGATGCTCCCCCTGCTTTTTTAGTAGCTCCTGTGCCGTTTCTCACGTAGTCCTGAGCAACTTCCATTACATAGAATCACATATATATATATATATATATATATATATATATATATATATATACTATATATATCTGTATATATATACCGTTGTCCCAAAGTGATGGCAACGCTCCTTTGCTGTAAACGCATAGGCAAAAACACTCTGAAGTCATTGATGTAAGTCTTTGTGAGTCAGCCTGGTGTCGTCCTGCACCGAGCTCCCGTCCGGTCTTACCTTTTTACGCTTTTACGCGCGCTAGTTTTTATACAGGCTGCTGTATGGAAAGGTGCATCGTTTGTGGCGTGACGAAAACGGCGAGACCCTCGACGCGTTTGCGCCCGTGTCGTGCTTCTGTGTGCTCGGTCCAGCCCCTACACGCTCGCTGTGTTTCTCGTGTTCCACCTGTTCTGAACGGTTGTACAATTAAATGTCTTTTTTAAACGTCCTGGATGTCAGAAATTGTGCAAGATATAATGTTGCCAATCAGAAATGTATATATGTATTTTTTATTAAAAAATTAACTATTTTTTATCCCTTTTGATGCAAGTCTGTCTTTTCGCTCTACTGTCCCTTAATTTTGGTGTGTGTTAACATGTCAGAGAACCGGATGTGAATGTTCAGTAAAACCGGTCCTTGTGTTTGAAGCATGGACTGTGAGGTGGCTCATCCTGTTAAGCCACTGTTATAGTGTGTTTGCTTCTCATGTATGTAGTCTTTCAAATTGATAGAGGTTGCAGCAATGAGACAGGCTTACAGATACAGAGAAGGTTTTAAATTTGGATGGAAAAAAAAAAAAAAAACTTGGGACTAAAATTTGTTTAAAAAACAACCACCTAACCAAAATAACCAGTTATTTTGAGTTTTAAGATTAGCCAATCATAGATGGTGGAATTAAATTCCAGCTTTGTTGCAGACTGTGTGTGTGTTGGTCTTCTGAAGAACCCTAGGCATGGCTGGATCTTACCCAGCTCCTCAGTTGGATGTTGTCACCGTTTTCAGAAGGGCTTCAAATCTTTGCATCTTGATTGGCTCTCAGCATTGTCCTTTGAACCCTAGAAATGAACCACAATCAATGCCATGCTATTAGTCTGTTCACTCCTACCTCATTTTATAATGAGATAGTTTTGCAATTTACCTCACCGACCATGCTAACCTAAGCAGTACAGACGTAAGTGTCCTCTTCCATCTCCGACACTGTTCCATTTGTCATTTTAATGAATCCAGCTGCTAGAATGAACTGGCCTGTACAAAATCAGCCTTTCCTAAAGGTCTCCCTGTCCGTAGATCGATACAGATTCACATGGAGAGCACATATTGATACTTTCTCAGGGTTTTAATAGGTCATTTGTCTAGAAATGTCAAGGCCTTTTCCTTTGCTCATATCTATTAAAAGTTCCTTAGCACATATACATATTTTATACACAGAATAACTTGGGTGTAATTTTCGCTGTTCAAAAGGAGATGTTCTCATATCGTATTGTTTTACAGCAAGGTTATTTTACTGTAAAACTCATTTTTATTTGGTAGCCCTAACTTTTTTTATTTGGCTTTTTTCATTCCATTTTTCCTCCACATGGTTCTTAGGGCACCCTGGTACAGTAGCATTTGACTACTTAGTTGTAATTCTACAGTGACAAGGATTGCTAACAAAAAACTATTGATTTTCATATAGGTCGCCTTTACAACTGGTGACTTGCACGTTCATTGTGGACAGCAATGGCTGTGCCCATTGACACGTGCCTTTTAAATGTGTCCCCCATCTCATTGCCATCCTTTCTGCGACCCAGTTCTTATACCATCCCCCATATATTCAGGCAACCAAACCACCTATCTATCACTCTGACCTCTAAACTTAATACAGATATAGATTACAGAAATCATTTAATTGATTTGGAATTTTAAATTAATATCTGAAAATGTGGGAGAATTGTATTGTTTGTATATTAGGGCAGATTGCATAGGCCTACAATGATAGTGGCAGGGAATAGAATTTTTGATGTAGAAAATAGATAGAATAAAATAGAAATATCCTTAAATTTACACAATGAGGTTTGGTTAACTGCCATTTGCTTTGTCTTTGAATTCTTTATTCAGTGACCAGGTGTCCACACGTAAGGAATTAGATGCGATTTCACCTCAGTCTACTTTTTTTAAAACATTTTTAAAGGAATTGTTTCCCATATCGCATTTCAGAAAAGGAAAGCAGTATTTGAAGTCCTGGGTGTGAATATGATTCTTTGTGCCATGGTAGTTCTGACTGAAGGTGGCTTGAAGAGGGGAAATCCTTCAGGAGACGATAAAATGTTACCATATTCTCCACCTTCCTTATCATCTACTGTTGAACTTTTGAAATCTGATGAGCAGAAATTGTTTTTTATTTTGACACAAGTTGCCCATTTATCTTTCTTATCGCTGGAGCTGCTACAGTGGACTACTGCCCTGGAGAAGTCATTAATAACCTCCAGTCTGATCATTATAGGTACAGCACTGTACGTGAAGTATTTTATTTGTGGGTTCCCCAGGGAAATGAGTTCCCCTAGAAAAATCAAGATTCTGGAACAAGCATGGGTGAAAGAATGGGGTAGAGATACTAGAACATGTCAGCTAGGCAACAGAAAATTATTCCAACCAACCCAATTGGGCAACCCTGGCAGTAAGCATTGCATTACAGCTACTTTACTAGGTAAAAGGTTGTCATATTCATTGATACATTGATCACTGTTCTCAAAAGTGCTCTTTTTTCATTCCAAATGTTTTATGTCAGCATAAACCAATGTTCCTTCTGTGGACTCAATAGAAAATGAACTGCGGTTAAATCTGACAGAACTTTAATTATTCCACACTTGACACATATCACGCGCTGTTTTGTGGTTATTCCGGGTAGGTGCCACTGGAATTTTAGTTGTGACATTCTCTGTGACTCTGTCCTGTCTGTCTGTCTGTACAGTTTTATACCTCAGTGGTTGCTGTAATCTTGAGTTCAGTTCATTTCTTCATGGCAAGCACAGGTACATCATGAAAGTGAATGAAATCATCTTCGAGATTAACTGTGTGTTGATGCTAACTTGCTCATTTGTCCCATCTAACTTACTCATGCATTCTCTTTCTCCAGGCATACAGTACTTCTGTTGCCAAAGAATGATCAGCTAATAAATAGAACTTATTTCTTACATACTGTATATAGAGGCATATTAAAACATTTGCAGTAAAGTATTGTGAAACTCTTATTAAACTATTAGCGCTCTCAGGCTGTTGCGTCTATAAAACTGAATGCTTGAACAGCTTCAGCGTGGGTAAACTGGGATAGCAATGTAACGCTTCTCATGATAGTGTACTGGCTAGAGATGGCTCCCCGGGGCCTAGCCAGTAATATTAAGTGGAATCAGCAGGGTTTCAAAGCACCCGGGAGACTGTTGTAGAAAAGGTGAAAGGGAGGTTTTGAGAGGTTAGTTTCACTTTCCTCAGCTCATAGACAAAACCTTCAAGCCTCAGCATTATGGCTACAATTGCTTGTTCTGGCTCTTCTGGTCTTCCGGAGGGGATTATAAAGTTGTTTTATTATCTTTTTTTTTCCAAGCGCATCACCATTGGTTGTTACAGTATCTTTTGAATGCACACTGCCCAGAGTACTAGCGTTGCTTGGATTGAACAGGCAACTTTCCCCCCAGATTCCCCCCCAACACCTACGATGATTTCATTATGACTTCTTATTTAAATAATTTGTTCAATCATTTTCTTTATCTATATTTTTTAAAATCATGACCCACATCGGAACACTGCACCTGTACCCTCGCCAAATAATGTTTCACTGTGGTCCAATATAGGTTTGATATAGGGGTGAAACAATGTTGGCATGTGCAGCAGTTTTAAAAAGCAAGGAAGAGCATCTGGTTGGAACAAAAACAGGGTGCATACCAGCTTTCCTGGACTGGTGTTGTACATCCCTGTCCTAGATAATGGGAAAAATAAATTACAATTTTGCTGTTCTGTTTTTATAGTTTTGTTCTGAATGGTCCTGAGTGATGACCACCATGGCAGAGACGATCTCCAGTCTGTCATTTCCCCCAATATTTTTCTTATTGGGCAGCATATTCTCTTTTTATGAAAGTCGAGATCTGTGATTCAAGAGATTTTCACAAGGTTGAATGGAGTAACAAGGATCATTCAGGTATGCATGTAGGTTATTCTTAAAATTGTGCAGTGAGAGTTTTTTTTACAAACATTAGATTAAACCAAATGTATAATGTGATTGAAGGGGAGGATTTCCTTAGAGCAGTCATTTGTTCAGAGGGAAGGTATTACGTGAAGAAAGGATTGAGAACAGTCGAAATGAAGAAACCGGTTTCCTCGGTTGAAATGACAGGAACGCTTCCTAAGGATCACTTTCGCACCTTCCCCCAAGTAAATAGTGGTTCATGCTTGTGGGGGTAGTGTACTTGTTTGGTGTGCTCCCCTGGTGTCCACTTGTTTCAGTCTGCAGGGTGCCAATTTCCCATTCACGCGCAAGATGGCTGCCATCCAGTCACATCTAGGATGCTAACACTACTCCCGGGAGGAGGCTGCCTACCTAATCTGTTTACAGGAGGCTCAACCATCTCAGGAAGCCCAGAACCTGGGCCCATACCAGCAAGTTTTCGTCTCTTGGAGGACCTCCGATGTGTGTATACTGGTTTCGTTTGATCAAACATAACTATACATTGCTGTGGACTCCTGTTGTGGAGCCCATGCATATAAGTCTCACCCTGTGTCTCTGCCAACCCACCAACAACTATCATAATAGCATAGAATATTGTACCTACTCCTTTACTGCCGTAGCTGTTTGTCTGCCTCCTCAGGATCACTCGACTCCACCATGACATCACTCACTCTCTGTCCGGGTGCGAGAGCTGTCTTCGTCTGGGACAGAAAATCACAGAGCAAGAAGCAAGTATTAAAGACGAGTTGCTGTTCGACACCTCGGCCCCGTCTCCTGTCACTACCACCATGGCTGGAGAAGACCTGAGTTCTACAGTCTCGTGTCTTGAAGCCATCCAAACCGAGGCTGGAAAATCAAGAAAAAATAACGAATACAAAAGTATAGAGTGTTGCTTTTAGAAATAAGCAACTAAATACCAAAAAATCTTTTTGGGTGGGGCAAAGTCTATTTGAGCAGGCTGCCCAAATAAATTAATTGCATGGAAAACACTGTGTAAGAAGGGCTGGATGAGATTCGTAATTCAGGGCTAGCAGTGTGGTTTGATAAAACCACATTGGCAGAAAGCCTGTCAAAAAAATGGCCAGAGGAAATGAAGTGACAGTTACAAAATTGTTTTAGTTCAGGTCTGTTTTGCATTCTGTTCATTCTCTCTGTTGCCGGTACCACTTGATGCAAAAAAAAAGTGCAGTACGCATTGAATTTTCATCTGGAGGCATGACCAAAGTAAAAATAAATAAATAAAATTGCCCAAACACAAACTTTATATAAATATATATTAAATACCTGAACACAAAATGTGATCTCTGTCTGCACAGCAAAATTTAATAACCTATTAAATAGTTACAATTTCAATACAATTTCATAAACAGTACAAACAACCCTCCCCCCCTGAACACGTACACAGTGAACCACCACAAATAAATTTTCAACCTGAGGGAAAAACTCTTTCAACTGCAGCAATTGTTTTTCTTTCAGACCTGTAAGCTACAGCATGCTTCACAAGACTGACTGGCAGAGATACCAATAAGTCTAAGCACAATGATAATCTGGATCCTTGGCTTCTGTGCCTCTGTGCTCGTTTGATTTCCCTGCCATTTATGCACATTATCAATCTCACATATATCTTTGGTAAAATTCCAAACGTGTGGAAGGCTGCCCGAGTTGTCCCTTTACATAAAGGCGGGGATCTCGCTGATGTAAATAATTATCATCCATTCTCAAAATTTCCCTGCCTATCCAAAATGCTAGTATCCCTAGTTAACTCTCAGGTGATGGCCGTTCTAGCGACAATATAACATACTTCAACCACATCAATCAGGGTTGAGACCAGGTTGTAGTACAGAAACAGCTGCAACAGTTGTGATAAAAACAATATTGTACATTCTCTGGATAACAATCAACACTGCTGTACTTTTTATTGACCTATCAAAGGCATTTGATACTGTGGAATATAATATTTTATTGAACATGTTATCTTCAATAGGACTGGATGACCATTCCATGAATTATTTTTATGCACATCTCTCAGGTAGAACGCAAGCAGATGTTGCTGATGGTATTAAGTCGGGCTCTCTTGCAATTAGCAAAGGAATCCCACAAGGGTCTATCCTGGGTCCACTTTTTTGCATTATATATGGATTATATCCTCCACACCAATTGTAATATATTCATTTTTGTGCTGATGATGCAATCCTGCATGCCACCAGCTCAATGCTCAATCTCGCTGTTGATAACTTACCATCTGTTTTAGATACCATTCAGAGATCTCTTATTGATCGCAGGCTTGTTTTAATTTATTTTGCTCTCATGGTCTTTTAGGAATGTAGGTATTCATAATCTCCATGGTTCCCAAACAGAAATAGTTGAAACTTATACATATTTACAACTTTCTTTTAAGACCCATGTGGAACACCTGTCTAAATTTTTTAATACCACAGCAAGCACAATGCAGCAAACAAGCCTCATTTTTCATGTCAGAAAATTGTAGCAGTGTTGGCTATAACAGATGGCAGAACATATCATGGCTGAGAACATGGCAAAAAGTTCAGGTGGTTTTTACACTTCCTGGATTCTATGTATTAATATTGTGACACAGCTGCCGTCCAACTAATGGGTTAGTGGGTTAATTAGTAGCAGGTGTGACCTACTGATGATTGAGTTCAGGTGGGAATGTGGGTCAGGCAAAGTTGTGTTTCAGTCACAGGAGTTGCACGCTCTCTCCCTCTGCTTTTTTGTTTGGTCCCAAATTGGTTTTGGTTCAGCTTGGTTTCCAAGTTTATTTCCTGTGCTATTTGTTGTCTTTATAGCCAGTAATTTATAGGATGTAAGGAGGTTCAGCTGCCCTTACGGCTTGGCCTCCTGATTTCATGCTTTCATTTCGTTTTTTTATGGACACCTCACTCTTTTTCACTCCATTTCAGTTTAGTTTTCCTGTTTCTTACCTCCCTTCCTTATCCTCCCTCTGTACACTGACCCTTACATTCCATTAACCTCACTACTCACTTGCCCAGGCATAAACCAAACTGACTTACGTTGGGTAAACACTTTCTGGCTCAGCCAGGGGTGTGCAACTCTGTCTCAGTATGTAATGCAAGTCTCTGTTGCTACCAGTTACTCTGGCTCGATCAGCTCTGCACACTAACACTGGCTCACTCCAGGAATCGGACCGCAGTAAAATGTTCCTCATAGGGATGTTGTTGACAGCAATTTTGACAGCTCTCCTTCTAATGCTTACTTCTAGTCAACTTTTCCAGTGCTTGAAAAGCCATGCTCCCTGTTCCACTCAAGTTTTTTTTGTCATGCTTCAATGTATCTCTCGCAAGTATGCAGCAGGTTTGTAAATATCACTGCATCTCATCTTCAGCTCAAACAGATGTGCCGGCCATTTGCTCATCAGACCATGGGCCACAGTTGTAAACTAAGACACATGCAAAGGAAATGGGTGGTATAACTTCTGCCCAAAACGTCTTACTGACCTACTAATGCAGTGCTGTCTAAAGTTGTGTTCACATTAACATAATTGGTAATGCAAGGCTGTGCTACAATGGCACACATTAAACATTGAAACATGCATACACTTGCAAAATGATATGCTTCCCTTTGTGCCTGGGACATTTAATATTTTCGCCCATATATCATTGCGGAGATCCTGGTTTGGCTCACTGAGCTCAAATCTTTGGGGATGCCTGATTTAAATAATACTCAAGCTAACAAATTACTACTGCATTCATTAGGAGCTCAAGTAAGTAGAAACTGTTCATTTATGTTTTCCCCCTTGTACAGTATGTTCTGTCACATTCTTCATGCCTTCCTTGAGCAAAGCCTTGGCTCAGGTAACCTACGATGGCATTCTGTATATGAAACCTGAAGTAAGTCACTGTGTTTTCGCTGCTATTCAAGGAAGGGCTTCAACCCGCCATTTTAAGCAGGTGTAAATGAGCCACGTAAGCGGAACTATATATGCTAACAGAAAAATACATACGCATTCACATTTGTTTTAAGGTTTATCTCTGGGGTGGATTGGTACAGATCTCTTCACTGTGTATATTCACGGTGCATATACTGCATACTGTATGTGCATGATTGTGCTTGCCCATATGAATGTCTGGTTGTGAGTGTTGTTTTGCGGCACAGTATGTGCTTCAGTCGGTCGAACTGGCCTGCGAGTATATGTGAGAATTCAGTATTAAATTTCCACTGGACAGCCTGTCTCCCAGTGACACTGAAGCACACTGGGAGGGGGGGGATCTGAGGGGGCATCTGGTGTGAACTGGAGGTTAGGGATAGAGAACATGTCATAACCTGTCACCACACACATGCAGGGGACAGTGTATCTGAAAGATGACAAGGCGTGAAGTCTTCATTACAGACCCGCAAATGGGAAGTCTTCGGGGGCTCCAAAGTACAGCCAATCAACCGGAGCTCAGAGGCTCAGAAATCACTTTGCTGACGAGCAAAGCTCGTTAAAGCTGTAGCAAAGCGCTGTTTTCCGTAGCCATCTGTGCGTCGGTCTCCAGTTGCGGTCAGCCTTTTTGGAAATGGAGAGATTGTGACAAGTTTTCCTTTACGTAACATACGCTCTATTGTTACCGATTCTCATTCAAGAAAATGGTGTGTGAACCAGCGCTGTGGGGAATCATGGGGAACATGGGAATCACAGTTAGTGTTCCGGGCACATGAAAGTGTTTGATTCAGCTGAGTATTTTTTAGCTTTAGTTCGATCCCCAGTGCTGTGATGGTGGGCAGTGAGTTGTAGAAGGGGCTGCCTTTTGGATGCGAGGATAGGATGTACTGTATTCACGAGAAACCCCATGCCACTTATTAAAGGGGTAGGGGTTATTAACTTCCCCCTGGAGGCTTAATCATCCTCCAATTCCTTCCTCCAACTGATTGGTCGTATAATCATTTGCAGTCCCTGCCTACTTTGATTTCCCAGGTCATCACTGTGAGAAAGATCTCAGTTAACATCCCTAGCTAAATTACTATTAAATTAATTTGAAATAAACAAAATCTGCTTGCTACTATAAAAATTCCAATTTTGACACATGACTCCCTTGGGTTCAAAACTGTCTATCAAACCAAAAGAGGGTGACATGTTTTGAGCACCAAGTCATACATCAAATCCTCAAGAGGGGAGAGAATTGGCCCAGCAGATGTAACACCTGGTAAGTCAAGAGAATCTAAAACCTGTGAGATACCACCAGTAAAACAGAATACCAATGACTACATTGTAAATAGCCAATCACTGAATTGATCAAGTCTGTGAATGCCTTACTTTCATAAACCCCGAAGACCAAGACATTGAGCATAAAAATTACTATATTGCCTAATCTCACTGTGCTATATTTACAGTCTAATGTCCCAGAAAAGCTTCAGGTTATAAGCTTCTGATTCACATTTTTATTAAAAAGGAGAAATCAAAAACCAGAATAATCTTTCCTATTATTTACTTATAAGGCAGAAGAAACACTTCAATGGCCTTTTTTATTATGTGAAAGCTAACACAGAGCTGACACAAAAATAATGCTATAATACTGGAAAACTGAAAAGCTTGATCTCGAAACCACAGATTGCTGTAATTATAATAAATATAATAGATAATATCTCACAGTTACTCAGAAGAGTGCTCGGATGCTAATGCAAGGTAACAATGTAGTGTTGGAACTGTGGTAAGGCTGATGCTGTGCCCTGATTATGATTCCATGGCATGTGTAGTGAAGTCAATGTGGGTGGAGCTGATGCTGAGATCTTGGCCACAGGTTGTGATAGCCTCTCCGGCTGATTGATAGCCCCATTAACAAAACTCAGCTGGGTTTGTAGGGGAGATCGCAGTCTGGACTCAATGGAGTGCATCCTGGTCCCAGCCTTCCAGGACCTGGCCAAAGATTATCTGCAGAGACAAGATACTTCAAAGACTTTATGTTGAAAATTCAATCTGTACCACAATAGGTTACTTTGCCAGATCTCCTGAATCCAGAACAGTCTTGGCATCATCAGCAGGTTAAATAGGGGCCAAGACTGAGGACAGCACATGGAGAATTTAGTCATCCTGATTAACAGTTTGGCTGGTCTCAATGTTTCTCATGATTGGATCAGGAAACCAGTCCAGGTCAATACATTATGAATAATTGCATGGCTACAGCTGTACAATATGATGTCTGGTGGAACAGAACACCGTGTACACAGATTTAACAGCAAAGACATTTACATTTACTTCGAACACAGCAGCCAAACAACCACAGGAAGCTCAAACGTCACAATGGAACACAAGCCATGCACATGCGTACACACACAGCCATGGACAACTAAATTCTCTAATATTAAAGGGGTATAAACTCTATATCATGTTTTTTGAGTTCTAAAGCTAAGTGTCCTGTCTTTGTTTGATGTGTACATCACATTAGTGCATAAAAAACGAGAATCTCATTATGCCCTGCCACCTCATTTTGTGCAAAAAAAAGAGCCATGCACTGCCGCTCAAAGGTGAGAAGTTTTGTCTCACCTGAAGCCTAGCCCACATCCATGACATACACAGTAAGTAAGTAAAAGCCTAATTCTAAGTAAGCAAATCAAAGCCCCATCTTTTCCCCTCTTCTTGATCGATAGGTTAGTATCATGTATTCAACCTGTCACAACTAAATTACCCTCCCCATTTCAAACTACCTGCCATCGAGTTGTGACAGCCTGGAAAGTGCTTTTTGTCTTTGGATTAGCTTAGCTAGCTAAATCTTTTTTAGTCTTTCCATTTCCATTTTGTGTATCGTGCTTTCGCTCTACATTTGGCGCTTACATAGTATTTTGTTAGTAGTTAGTAGTAATGTTAGTATTTTATAGTTGGTTCGGCCAATTTTGAAGTTAGTCTTTTCAAGCTGCACTGTTTTACAATTTCATTTTCAATTGCAGCAAGCGGGCTCATGGTGGATCATTAACATGGTTCCTTACAGGGGAAGTAAATAAGATAGATGACATCAGAGATGGAGCACTCGAGTCCTGTTTGGTTTATTTTGTCAACGCACCTTTGCTGGTCTTTCGGAAACAATGATTCAAAGTAATTTTCTGACATTATAATGAAATTTCTGCTTGCTGTATCTCTGGTGGGTCACTATTCAGAACAGTGATGTTAGCCTGCTCCTACTGTCAAATGTGTACAAATACTTTTTTTTTTTTTTTTTTTTTACAATATTGCAGGTATATGCAGCTTTTGTATATTTAAAAGGCATTTAATCTATCTTACTCAGTTCCTCTGTACAGCCTCAGCACTTTCCTTAGTCTTTCTGACTGCAGTGCAGTAGCTCTAGAAGCAACTCATGGACTCACATTTCTAATATGGGCCCCCATCGAGACATGCGCAGATAGGCCCAGATTTAATATTCAACATTTCTCATTAAATTTGATGGACAGATGCAAGCATACACACAAACACACACACACACACACACACACACATGCAGGACCAATACCCTACACAGTTTCATGGAATATGGCAGGTATACCTCCAGTGCTGTTGTACAAAAAGGAGGGAAAGAAGCGTTCCTTTGCACCTGAACCTGCAGGCAGACGTGTCACTGGCATGACCGGAGCCAGCGGACACGGCTCGTTTGGATGCTCTGTGTCGTCCTTCCTTTCTCACCCTCATTAGATATGTCCTTGTTTCAATAACAAATGCCCTGTCTTCATATCAACAGAAATCACAAAGAGGCCAACAGCTTATTGGGGAAGCTTGCTGCAGGCAACCCAAGTGTTGGATGTGTGGCATCCTGCAGGTGTAATGCTAGGGAGACCAGGGCATCAGTCAGAGGTGACTGCTCAGCTAAATTTAGGAAAACTGCTTCCGGACAATCAGCATTTTCAGTCAGAGCAGCAGATAAATGGAACTCAGTTCCCACCCATATCAGAGAATGCACAAGCTTCAGTATTTTTAAAACAACACTTAAAACATGGCTCAAGACAAACCAATCATGTGATCACTGATCTAAACCTTTGTATGGAACCAACTGTTTTCCAACATGGGAGAGTATGTAATGTATATTTTGTATGATGTTGTTTTATATGTGATGTACTGTTTGCAAATTTTGCTAATTGTATTGTTTTTAGTTGTTTGTATTGTATTGTTTGTATTGTACTGTATTGTTTTTAATATCTTCCTGCCCAGGGACCGCAGATGTAAATTAGCTATATAGCTAACTCTGGCCCAACGGTTGTGTTGTGCATGGCCCCTGATAAATAAACAAACAAACAAATAAATAAGTGGTTCCACACTCAGAAACAAAATTTGGTACCATGCAGTCACATTTGGGCGCTCAGTGTTCCTCAAGCAGCAGAATGGGACCATTAGCTCCACCGTCATCCACATTTTCTCTATCGATTTCACTGCCTCTGGGGCATATTTACAGATCATTACTACGGTAATTAAAATAGGTGCTGCCCAGTCCAAACTAAAAGGGCAGCTACCCCTAGCCTCAATTCCCAAGGGAATGAGAAATGGCACATCTGTTACTCTAAAAGACTTATCTCGATATATATCAGTGGAAAAGGCACTTACAAAGTAAAAAGCGAACATAAAGTGTAATGACACAAAGCAAGTACATGCAGGCCTTGTACTTCTCAGTTTTAAACTGTGCTACTCAGCACTTGAACACTGCACACCCGGGTAGATCTGAGTTAATTAGTATCTTGGGGTGAGGCATGTAAAATGTCCTCATGTCATTTAAGAGTTTCTTCATTCACATTTTGTGAAATGAGGAGGACCACTGTTTTGAGAACAATGCCCTATCGTAACCCACTCTCTTCAAGTGTGGAAAGTATAAACCCATTTAGGACTAACAACCTTTGTTCACGCTTCCTCTCCCTTCTGGAACAATCCATTTTTATTTCCTGGGGTTCAGGCTTTTAGCTTCTCTGTTTGACATGTAAGTGTCTTTAAAATTATTTGTTTTGCTACAAAGGTTATGCACAGCCTCCAGGACTTGATGGAGGCCTCTCTCCCTAGAACATCAATCATGTATTTACAGCTCTACATGGTCATTTGTGGTGGTGCAGTTTGCCTGGATACATCTTTAGTCTACCAACCATTACTGGACTGATTTTCAGTAAATAAAGAATGTAGGCCTATAATATATAGTATATATATATAATTTGTATTCGTTCACACTTACATAATCACTTCACTAAACATATTGTATATTTTGATTATTGACAGTATCTAAGATGTGAGACAGATAACTTTATTTAATGAAGCACAAATGTAAAAGTATGGGATAAGATTTTTTTTCACATCAAAGTCATCAAGGTTTGTTCATTTGGAATATACACAGTTCATATTACATCTCTTGTGTTAGTTGGCTGCAGATTATTTTTATTTGAATTGAAGTCAGAGAGCAATTTTGAACAACACTTCATGTTTTTGGGAAAGACCAAACATGATATTCTGTAAAAATGTTGCAAACACTATTGCTTGGATCATACATACTAGAATTATGTCCTCAAGCCTGGTATCCCAAACTTGGCCACAAATGGATCTTTCAGTGAGTCTTTCAGACCTGAGTACACAAAATGAATTCCAGAGGGTAGCCCACAAAGGCAGACCAATGGATCTGAATGGGCTTGAAAGGTTTTCTGTGGAGGAATGGTCAAAGATCCATCTCAAGATGTTCACCAATCTCAAAAAGCACTTTAGAAGATGACTTTAGAGTGTTTTCTTTGTAAAGGGGGGAGGGCATCCTTTTGAGGATACATACTCAAACAATATGCTTTTGTGTGAGTGATTGAAAAGAGCAGAGGCATGATGCCTCCAATTAAGATAACAATTACTTGAAACTCCCATTGGAACTACCTTGATTGCATCACCATGTATCACTATGTCAATAGCTACATATATGCTGGGAAAAACCTTTCATATACGGTCCCCTCCAAGCTTATTCTTATCCTTGACAAAGATGAACTAAGAAGGCTATATATAATAAACAATAGAGGAATTGAGCTATACTATCGGTTAAAAAAAATGAAGTTTTAATTATATTATTTATGAATTATATTTCTAAATTATATTATTACACAAACACAATTGTTCAATTGAGAGAAGGTTGAATCTTAAGTAGTCTGCCTAGTGCTGAGTACATGTTATTTGAAGTGCTGCAGACATATGCAGTATATATATATATAATTTGTATTCGTTCACACTTACATAATCACTTCACTAAACATATTGTATATTTTGATTATTGACAGTATCTAAGATGTGAGACAGATAACTTTATTTAATGAAGCAGGACAGAGGACGGAGGACGGAGTGTAGCACAGTGGGTAAGGAACTGGGCTTGTAACCGAAAGGTCGCAGGTTCGATTTCTGGGTAAGGACACTGCCATTGTACCCTTGAGCAAGGTACTTAACCTGCATTGCTTCAGTATATATCCAGCTGTATAAATGGATACAATGTAAAATGCTATGTAAAAAGTTGTGTAAGTCGCTCTGGATAAGAGCGTCTGCTAAATGCCTGTAATGTAATGTAATAATGCAGGGCTGTAGTAGTTGTCAGAGAGTTGTGCTAATACACGTTGATGAAGAGCAGGCTGATCAATTTCATTTCCAGTCTTTTGAGGATATTGGCAAATGCAAACATTTCGCTTAGACATAGTTTTTTGTGACTAATATTGAATGAGTATAAGCATAATACTACAGTTGGAGTTTCCACGTGTCAGAAAGTGGTGTCCACACAGTTCAGCCACTTTCTCCCATGACCTTTTTCATTACATAAATTAATTTGGTTTGACCAATAATGACAATATTGTTCACGCTGAGTCTGATGACTGTAATTGGGGAAGGGATTTTTTCTTAATTAGTTGTACCACATTACGGTAAGCACTGTAAATACGTAAAAATGGATCTTATTAAATCATTGTCAGCTGACAGTCACTTTGTGTTTCAGGCATGGAAATTATCTCAGGGGTGAGGTGCCAGATACTTCCACTCACTGCACAGCAGCTCAGAGAGGAACACAAATAGGGAATGAGATGGTGAAGTCAATATTTTAATATAATCCATTTTAACAATTATCTCCCTTGGGACTGACACTGGAGTGAATTAAAACTTGCCAGTTATTCTTAGAATCAAAGCCAGGCCCTGTGATTTAAATCAATTCTCTTTGCCTACTTATTCCCAAATCAGAGTACTCCCACTCTCCCTACCTACATTTCATTTTCTCCCCCCTTCTCTCTCTCTCTCTCTCTCTCTCTCTCGTTCTCTTCCTCTCAAACAAATCAATGCCATTGTCCTTTTGTCCACATGAATAACAGGTACTTGACTTTCATCACCAAATACAACAATATATTCACAAGACATTGTCTGAACACAAGTGTAAATTTTGTTGCATCATAGTGTAGTGTGAGCCAGGTCAAAAGCACCATCTTAAGATAAATGACCAGCAACTTTCATATCCCTCCTAATATTTTTACCTATCAACATTAAAGCATATTTCTAAAAAAAAAAAAATACAGCAGGCACAATCTATGATGAGGTGCATTTAAAATAGAAATGAACTGGCTTTAAAAAAACCTAGATATTACTATTGAAATTACTTGGTGACTGCCTTAATCTAATTTGATAATTAAATTTATAATCTATTTAAACCTTGACCTGGCCTGTTGTATGTTTCCTCTAAATGCAAAATTCCTCAAACAGGTTTATCTTGTAGTTAGCAGTGCATTTGAAATTCAAATGTATAAACTGATGTTCCCGTTATCCCTAATATTTCTGTATGTTCTACTGGTTTTCCCCCACGGCTTGTTCAATTGGAAATTTGTAGTTAGACACTTACATATTACAGAGGTAGTACATTTTACACCTTTACAGTCATCGGACCTTAACACTGGAACTCATACTCAACTATTAGGGATTACATTTACATGTATGCTAATATTCTGTTATTATCTTCAATAGTCAAAGAATTCCACTAACTTGAGTCATGTAAACATTTTAGTCTGTTAAACTCTTTATAAGCCAGGATCCTGGTAGGAGTCACTGGTGGAATGTTATTCTAATAGATTAAATATTGAGTGATTTTAAACCAAAGTTTAAATGTAGTGTGATTATGTGTATTATGTTCAATTTTTAACATACTTTTTTATCGTAATTCACTTCCCAGTTTGTCATCATGGCAAACACAAAAAACTAGCACAAAGCATGTATTTCACATATCAAGGTCCTGAATGCAATGCAATTTTTGGACAAAAGAAAGGCCTATAACAATCATGTCTTTCAAGAAATTGATGACAACTGTTCGCAATAATCTGTGGCAAAAGGATGCATGTAAACATAGTCATTGGTGGCTTGATGAGCAACTGGACCTTCTTAGCTGAGCCAGCATGGAGAAAAGTTCAGATAATTTCATATTAATTTTTATAATGTTTGGTGACATTGTGCTCATCTGGAGAAGAGAACCTCTGGCAGTAATACAGACAGAAACAGAAGGCTGATATATCCATTTCAGGTTAAATGAATGCTATTTTGGTCTGTAAAGCTGTCAAAGATGTAACAATGGAGAGGTGGCTCAAACAAGGCAAGATAAAGGCAGGGAACTGCAGGTGGAGGTAGCGAAGGGGATGGATGGTGGGGGGGGGGTGGTTTGTCGTTTGGTGGTTTTGTCTTTTGGAGTTAATATTGAGCTCCCTGTTCCCTGAGTGGAGGCCTGGATCTCCTGCAACTGGTGTTGATTAGGGATGACAGCCAGCTCCCAGTGATTGAATTATTGAGGCAATCGCTCTGGCGCAGTGCTCTGAAGTCCGCTCTGAGCCCCAACTGCAGTCCGGGACGCCGAAGGTGCCGGAGATCAGGGGAGGGCTTCGAGGGCAGCGCCATGGGCTCTGCTACCTGAGAGAGGCGCTCAATGCCAGGACAGTTGCGTCCTATTGGAAGTGGTGAGGCAGATTGGGAACCGCACTGCCATCCAGATCCCAGCAGCTGTGGAAGCTCTGCACTGGCGGGGACGAGGCGGGCACACAGTGCACATAAACCCGTCTGCACGTGAAGGGCAACTGAAGAGCAGGAGTCCTGCTTGGTTTTGGCGCTCTAGGTGGGACTGCACCACTCCGGCCAAACCCCAGCAGGGTTTCGACAGAGCTTCCCAGACGTCAACGGATAAATGCTGGGAGGGATGGATTTTACAGCCCTGCCAGGTTTGTAGGGAGGAAAGTTAGCAAAAGGGGAAGCAGGTTTTGAATTATTGAGGCAGTCATTATGGTGCTGTCTGTGGTGATCCACTCTGAGCAGTGACTGCTGTCTGTGGTGTTGGGAATCAGAAGAGATGACAGGCAAGAGAGAGAGACAAAGGGGAGAGAAGGGTAGGGCCTACACTCTCCACACTACGCAGGGAATATTTTTCACACAGCATTTTTCACACAGCACATTTCTGTGAATCAAAAATCCGGAGTTGGACAAAAAAAGTATGAAAGTGTTAGATTTCCAGAGTTCATTTTCAGACCAGTACTCCAGCTTGTGTTCATGGTTTGTGGTGAATTATTTTATATTTAATTTATTAGGTGTACATTAGCCTGATTCAACTCCACAGTGGTGTTGACTACACACCTTGTGCTGTACTTTGCCCAGTGAACTTCAGGTGGTCTTTGCATTGTGAAGCAAGTAAAAGTGAAAAATTCTTTTTTGTTTTTCTTTTCTTTTGGATGGCTAGTAGTGAGTTTTCATGCTAATATAACATTTCATATTTCTTTGACCAATTAGCTGTCTACTTTGTAACATCAGGCACACTCATGTAGTGCTCATGTAGTTAACAGTTAGCTTAAAGTTTAGTCTCGCATTTTCTCCTACATGATTTATTTACTGTAAAATTGTATTGCTCACTAGGCTAGTCCTAGAAACTTTCTGAAACTACTTCATTTTCAGTAGGATTCGAAGTAGACTCATCAGCAGGGAGGAGGATATTGACTCCAACGAGAAGTGGAGGGAATGACATGATAAGGTTTCAGTGTGGGTAATGTTTGCTGTGGTGATGCAGTGGATAGCACTGTCAGCACGAATCCCGGCCAGGGCCTTTCTGTGCGGAGTCTGCATGTTCTCCTCATGTTCGCATGGGTTCCTCTGGGTGCACCCACAGTCCAAAAAACATGCAGGTTAGGTTAACTGGAGACTCAAAACTGCCTTTACCCTTTTCCCAAAGCCATGCTGTAATAGGCTTCAGACCCCTCGCGACCCTGACCAGGAATAAACGGGCTAGATAATGGATGGATGGAATCTTCTAAACATTCTTATAAAACCGATTCTGAAATCTTTGAAATGGAAGTAACATTTTACCTTCCAACAGAGTTCAGTTTCAACCTTTGGAGAGAAGTAAAAGATCAATTCCTAGAAAAGGGTTTAACTCTGCATGTACACACAAATTGAATTGATTCTAACTCCCTGAGAGTTTATTCCAAAGACCAAAATTTTGCCATCTTCACTGAGCAATGCCCTATCTAGCAGAATGTTTCCAGCAGTTGAAGCACCCTGAGTTCACATAATGAGGAGTGACCATCTGTAATGTACAACTAATGTGCTGTGGCAAATCATTTATCTCAATCCCAGCGGGTACATCTCTCTGTTACCTCTGAAGAACTGACCCTTTGTTAATGACTACAAGCTGAATGATGATACCCTTTGATTAGTTTTCATCCCGGTAAGTCAAGAGAAATGAGTCATGAACTTCTGAAGATAACACTGAGTGTGAAGAAAGACCACCCTACCCCCACCTCCCTTCACAAACACACATTTAATTTCCCCATGCAGGTAAAAGTGCATGAAGCCAGAGGGGAACAAACCTTTGAAATTCCCCTTCATCTGCACCTTTCAATGTGTGATGCATAACTCAAATGAGCGGAATCGTGCACGTTAGCCTCGTGCGCTAATGACTGATGAAGCAAATTCTTTCAACTAGATTTCTAAATTGCCTCATTTGTACAAAATGACTTCAGGGTCACTTACGCTGTGAGTGTGATTGAGGAGGTCCCAGGGGATGGGGGTGTGGCCTGAAAGCTCAAGAGAGAAATTTGAAAAAGTGCATGTGCTTCTGGAATGACATGTGCCGAACAGCCATTTTTAATAGAGCTCCTTGTCTTTTTTGTAAAAACAGTAGACCTATGCTGAGCAAGAATGAAGTTAAGTGTTGCAAATTTCTGGTCGTGTGTGTGTGAGTGAGTGAGTGAGAGAAAGAGAGAGAGATGTGTGTGTGTGTGTGTGAACTTGTAATACTATCTTTGTGGGAACCAAATGTCCTCACAAAGATAGAAAGATGAGGAAAATGTATCTTTTGCTGGTCCCCAGAAGGTCAAGAGGCTGTTTTAGGGTTAGGACATAGGGTTAGGGTTAGGGTTACAATTAGGTTAAGGTTAGGGATAGGGTTAGGCATGTAGTGGTTGGGGTTAGGGTTAGGGTTAGGGTTAGAGGTTACGGAATGAATGTAGTCAATGGGAAGTCCTCATAAGGATAGCAGTGCAGGACTGAGTGTGTGTGTGTGCGTGAGTGCGTGCGTACGTGCGTGCGTGTGTGTGTGAAAGAGAGAGAGATGTGTGCGTGTGTGAGAGAGTGTGTGTGAGAAAAAGAAAGAGAGAGAGAGAGGGACAGAGAGAGAGCTGCTGGCTGGACTTTCTGGTAAAAAATAAGGATAATTAAAGGTGATGCTTTTTCCTTGAAATCAGTTTCAAAGGAAAATAACAGGATATAAAAATTGCAGTATGTGCCTGTCAAGGTTACATTTTCTCAAAGAGGAAAAGAGGAATGTAGACTGTGAGTAGGTGAAACTCAGCTCGACTAAGCTGATTGTTCGTTTTGGCCTCGTCATCAGGCTGGAATAATTTCCGATGAGTGGGAGGGACGTTTCCAGATAGATGAGAGGCGATGAGTTCCTTTCCTCTCCAATAAGCTGACAAGACACATTTCCCATAAGCCTCCCCGTTCTCTCACGCACTTCCCTGTCTGTTCAACCACTCCACTTATCTTCCAAGCTAATTTTTTAAGGTTAGATGCAGAGGCATCAGAGTGATTTGTGAGAAATCGCAAAGCAGTGTGTGCAATACAGTGCTTACGAGACTCAGCGTTTGCTGGTTTTCTCCCAAGCCTCAATGAATGCAAAACATTTGACCATGAGCACCAACCTGACATCACTATTTGCCTTCCTGCGCTTGAAAGTTTGTTTGCGCTGCTGTAGAGTGTGATAAAAGAACAAAAAAAGACAAAAAATAGAAATTATTATTGTATTTGGACGTTGAAATATTTGTATGTGGAAAAAAATGTTTTTCATTCAGCTTGAATATATTGAATATATCTACACTAGAATCTCTCAACCTTGCTCCCCTCCAACCCAACAATACTTGGGAGGGATACTTTTGGGTATGTTTTTTTCCCCCTCCTTTTTCCTGATTTAAGTGACATGATGATGAATTGCTTTGCCTAGGCAAGGTAGCGGGCACCAGCAAGCAGTTCATTCCCAGCTCTCTAGTGGCCTGGGGGCCACTCTGCTCCGAGGCAGATCCCTTTAATTAAAACATTAGCGAGGACCGTTAGCGTTTTCGCTGACAGTAAATGGAAGATAACTGGCACTAATGGAGGACTTTTTTTTACAGTGACCGCTTCTCATTTGTCAGCACGCTGGATATACGCAATAATCAGTAGACAAAATTCTGCAGCGTACGCGTGGAGAGATAGAGAGCAGAGATGTTTTTCTTTAGCTTCAGAGAAAAAGCACATCCTGAGCAATAAAACAAAGATTGGCTTCTTCCTTCATTCAGCCATTGTTTACTTCTGTACTGCACTTAAATATGTTTCTAATCCAGCCCTGGAAGGCCAATGTATGCACTGGTTTTTTGTTCCAAATGATGATTGTGGCAAAATTGTCCAAATGATAGTACAGACCAACCCTGGTTCAATCCTACGATGAACCACAGTGCAATGTTCAGTTCATGACGTCATCAAAAATGTCAAATAAATGACTGAGCCGTAAAAACAGAGAGAACCATTAAAATTGACCTGGAGCCCACAACATGCGGCTACAAATACGATAAGCATTTTCCAAAGTAGAAAAAAAATCTATAAAAGGGATTCCACAATCCGTATATTCCTGAAAATTTAGAATATAAAGGAGCACAATGTGCACTTTCGACTGTAAAAGATTACAGTTTTGATTGGGGTTGAAATAGCTGATCCTGGGTCAGTCATTTTCATGCCATTGGTGCAGTATATTGACGATTGGCAATACCCGTGATATATGGGCCCTATTGTACAGTACATTGGTCCTTGAATTTGGGCTGGAGAAATAATAAGTCTATCCGGTAATAAAGCGTGATTGAGCGATGAAGGGCCCAGCCTTCATTCTTGGTGACGGCACTGGCAGGAGGAGCAGTCAGTTCAAATCGAAAGAGCTCCTCCGCAATGTCATCACCTCTTCCTCAAAAATACGTCGGCCGCCGCCGCAGATGTCACGGCGCATCTTCGCGATTAAGGTCACCTGTAAATATTTCAGCGCCCATTGTGCAAGGGTCTGCCCTCATCACCGTCCGTCCCGCGCAATATCCCGCACCTTCCACAGGGGGGAAAGAGGGAGCAGGCACGCCTGGGCGAGCAGGGGTTACCACGGCGGCGCGAGCGCTTGAAACCGGAGGCGTTCCCGAGAGCCGTGAGCACGGCAGCGGGACTTTCGCTCCACTTCTTCGGCTCCGAGCAATCGTGGCGGCTTCTCGAGCGCTCCCGCAGGGAGAAGGTGACATTACCTGAACGCTCACAGGCACAGTTTTCAGTCATAGCGCTGTGATTGTGTCTGAAACACGTGCCTGTGAGGACTGCACCTGGCACATGTGCGGCAGTGTAGTGTAATGGGTAAGGAGGGACTTGTAACCTGAAGGTCATAGGTTCGATTCCCACTAGGACACTGCTGTTGTACCCTTGAGCGAGGTACTTAACCTCCATCGCTTCAGTATATATCCAGCTATATAAATGGATGCTATGTAAAAAGTTGTGTAAGTTGCTCTGGATAAGAGTCTCTACTCAACACATGTAATGTTACTCCTGACACATGTTTTCCTGTCAAATTTTGCAACGCATGTAACTGCAAGGTTTACCAAGCATCTGTCTAAGCTGTTTTAGGGTCAGTTCTGTGACCTGAGTTTGTCTATGCAGGGACATTGACCAATGTGCACCTACTGTAATTAGACAATATTGACCCTTCCTGATGTATGGGGTTTTTCTGGCATGTAATCAAATAGAACTCAATAGAACAGGAAGGAGTGAATAGCAAGTATGACAGCCGTACGACTAGAAAATGGCTCGACAAAAAAATATGGATTTCATTTTATTCTCGGGCTAGTGGGCGGGTTGGGGGATCTCTGTGCAAGGCTCAGGCCCCCATTTACTGGAGTCCGTTCCTGGTACTAGCTCATCTAGCGACGCATTACTGCTGAACTCCATTTCCCATAGTAATTACAAATATTGGAAGGATGAAGCAGTGGTGTCAGGGAAATTCACATACTTTTGCAAATAAAGAGTGGCCATTTCATCACCCAGCCTGTCAGTGTGCTCTGCCTAGCTGGTAGGGGTCTCCCATCCTGTTTTATGTAAATGATTAGCATCTACAGGCACAGAGCCCTAAGAGTTATTTTAGTAGAGGGAGCAACTTTCAGGACGGACTATTGCCAGAAAGAGCATGTAATATGAGAATCTGTAAAATATGGTGTAGGTATGTAACATCAGCGTGTGAGTTCAAACCCTTATGGAAATGAATGCTGCATTTTCGATGAAATTGATTAATCAAACTGACTATTTTGTGCGAATAAATACGACTTGAAGTCAGATTAAAGATTCAAGTGGTAGTTTTCACATTTGCGTATTGTTCATTACCAAGTATATCAACAATATTGCATGTAGAAAAGCTTCATTAAGTATTAAAAGGTGTACTTTTGATGAATATTTTATAATGCATAGATATCGAGCTGCATTAAATGTTTATGACTAAAATGTATGTTAATCTTATTAATTGTATACACATGAAAACAAACATAACATTAAGTCATTTGGTCTGCCGGAGAGGCAGATTGGTCTCGGCTGCGCCGGCTGGTGGAGAGAGCACACACACCTGGGTTGCATTAGCTCATTAGCCCAGGTGCTTAAAGGTGTGCTGCTCTCCACAGTTTGGGGCCGAGACCGGAAGCTAACACAGAGAGCAAGTTTCTTTATTTTGATTTGCGTTTAATTCCAGTTTTGTTTCTTTTTTAAAGATGGGGAAAAGTAAGCCCCCACTGAAAAGTCAGAGAAGCTGGCCAGCTACAGGGAGGGGAACTGAAATAGTTGTCGCTCTGTTTTACTTTTTGTCTTTGTTATTATAGTTTGTTGTTTTAGTTAATTGTTTTTGCCTGGAACCCGGGAAGGGGAAGGGTGAAGATGGCGTTTATTTTATTTCATGTTTGTGTGGGTGCTCGCTGTCTCTCTCCATGCGACAGACAACGGTGTTCCCGGCACTGCCGCATCTCCCTCCCAGGGGTGTCACACTAGTGTGTGACAAAGTAAAAAAAAATGAGTATTGACTAAAAATGCATTAATTAACACAGCATTCATTAATGCTGCTATTCTTAGCACCACTAAGGATGACCATCCATCTGTTTCACATGGACAATAGGTACATTTTTATTATAATTATTTCAATATTGTTGTTAATTGATATTTATATTTCTGGATACATTCATTTTATATTTTGGCTTGTTTTATAAACTAAAAAAGTGATAATTCTTATTCCTGTAAATAAGATACCAGGCCTGTTGGCTACATTGTGAGCATGCTTTCATGCAATACAATAACTTCCCTTGGTTTCATAGCCTAATAATTAAAATACTGCCATTGTTCTTGAAGTTAAAAAACACATTCACGCTCAAATTGATTATACCAATATAAGATCATTGTAATAGGAGGTGGTGATGTGGTAATTTGTCCTTCCTTCAGATAATTACACCTAAGTAGTGTAGCACAGTGGGTAAGGAACTGAACTTGTAACCGAAAGGTCGCAGGTTCGATTCCCGGGTAGGACACTGTCGTTGTACCCTTGGGCAAGGTACTTAACCGAAATTGCTTCAGTATATATCCAGCTGTATAAATGGATACAATGTAAAATGCTATGTAAAAAAGTTGTGTAAGTCGCTCTGGATAAGAGCGTCTGCTAAATGCCTGTAATGTAATGTAATGTAATCTAAAGAGAGCCATTCCACTTGAGCCTCTCTTGTGTGCTCACTGTTCTTTTTGACTGAACGTGGTTCTGAGTCCCTGTTTTTGCAACAAGAGGCATTATTATGTAAGACACTGAATGAATGCTTCCCTGACCCTGTGAAACAGTGCCTTACAATTCATTAAGCCTGGTTATGTGCCAAGGAGACCTTTTACATTCGCTAACAGCATCTAAAAAATATCCATACTGACCCATATCTGTCTGTCTCATATATAGCCACCATTAATCTTAGGACAATGAATGACGCACGCTTTGGAATACACACAAAATCGGACTTAATCAACAGCAGCTCGTCCAAAAGTTGGACTATTTATAGCACAAGAACATATGGCCTTGAACCAAACTCAAACCAAACAGATTTACAGGTAAATGCAAAGGTATTGGCACAGTGACTCGATCTGATTGCTTTGCCTCAGGTACTCCATCATGTTGGGTGTGAAATATAACAATGGATATTTGGTTAAAGTGCCAACTGTCAGCTTTAATTTGTGGGCGTTTACATCCATATTAGGTGATCAATGCAAGAATTACAGTCCTTTTTGTACATATTCCCTCCACTGTACTGGAGCAAAAGTAATGGGAGAGTTTGCTGCTCAGCTCTTTCTTTGCCAGATGCGTGTTGTTGCATTATTCGTTCATGCACAAGAAAGCTAGCAAAAGGTTTAGAGTTTATTCTTGATGTGTAATTTGCATTTGGAGTCCATTGTCATGCAAAATGAGGACCAAATAAGTGTCAATGCCAGTAAAGCAAGCCATCATGAGGCTGAAAATTTTGAATAAATCAATCAGAGAGATATAGCCAAAACATTGGGTGTGTCAAAATCAATTGCATGATACGTTGTGGATGTATCAGCTGGGCCCTGCACTGAGAGCAGCGGTGCCATGCCTGCTGTGTGAATTTACATACAGGAGCAGAGCATGATAAATGACTCTGCTCTACCCCGGCAGCCCAGCCAGGTGCATAAAGCAGCGACGCTGCCATTAGCTCTGATACGGAGCGCTAAGCGCTAAGCGCTGGGCCCTGCGATCCCAGGGGAGACGAGAGGTTCGCGGTGCAATTTAAAACTCATCCCGCTACGTGCTGAAAACATGATGTAAAAAAAAAAAACCCATCTGCTTCACTCTTCCCATGGTTCATGTTCAGTCATTGGGCTTTACAACGGCTTATCTCTTTCTCATTTCCGCTCGTCTTAAGGTCCCGCACTGTACTGTACTCCTCACCATTAAGAAATGTCTTGTTTTCCTTGAGGGTGTGAAGTTCTCTCGCCTTTACAGTACATGAATCCCAATGCATTTTGCACTTTCCATTAATGTCGCATAATTTTAATATAAAAATGACAGCAAATACATGGAGAGGGTGGATCTGAAGTTATGCATGTGGAAAGTGCATGAACACTAGAGTTAATGATCCGTGTGAAATGTGCTTATATGGATATGTCACTGTAGGGGGAAATACCTGTACTAATTATGGAATTGTGAGGATAGATTATTAAAACATGTTCCTTTAACAATCCTCACATGTAGGAATGCAGGGGATATAAATATATATATATTACCTCATTCAGTGATGAAATGGTGCAAAAGTATAATCACTCGCATTATTAATCAGTCACATAAAATTCATGTTAAACTATGATTATGAATTTCAACATTAAATACTAAAATAATAACCAGTAACATAACAATGCGTAAGTTCTTTGAGGTGATAAGCTCAAGCATTTATTAAAATATTAAGACCGACAAAGAGGTTTAATAAAATAGAATTTATTAAACAAACACATCTGAACTAAAATCCTAAAAGGCTAAACAAGTGAGATGGAAAGGGGACTAGAGCGTTGTGTGTGTGGTCATGTGTGTTTTCACCAGCACACGTGGTGCAGGACAGAACAAAGGCTACTCTGAAGGAGCAGAGTATGAATCAGCTTTTAGCATGCGAGGCTAACACGGCTACAGGTGGCATCTGAGTTTAGCTACATCTAGCTAATCCCAGTGCACCTGGCCATCCTAAATATAAAAGTCCATAAATCTAAAGGTTTGAATATTAGTGCAGGAGATTTCGTCAGCAAAGATCTCTGTTAAAGGAACGCAGATTGTAAGATAATGTTAGCAATAGAGTATATGTGATAGCTAGCTATGCAGGGCTAGTTGTTTGTTGCTAATTAAAACCTGACTGCGGATTGATTGCCCGCTGGGTCAGGGTCAGAGTTTTGAGAGCAAGGCTATGTAAATGTACCCAAACAGCTGTCTCTCGTGTACCAGGACAGTATTTTTTCAATAAGCATAAGAGTGGTGTGAACTTCAATCTAACTTTACATGCTTTGTTGTGTTCTATAAAAGCCAATTATTTTAGCTGTTTAGGGCACAATAGAGGCAAAAAAAAAACGAATTTCTCTTTCCTCAGACAACAGAGAGCAACATCCCTTTATTACGACACATACAGTTATAATTGACAATTAAAATGTTTTACTAATTACCTTAAAGTAGGACCCAAAATGCAAAGTGAACGTTACAGAGACAATGCCTCAATACAAAATTCAAGGCAGCAATACAGCCATTTGTCTGACAGACAGTAACTTTAAAGCTTGGAAGACGTTTCAAAATTTTGAAATAAAGCTTTGTGAAAAAATAAAATAAAATGTTGAAAAATAAGGAAAGGCGTCAAGCCACAGACCTGTCCAACAGCAGGGGTCCAGGCACTCGAAGCACGCTCTGTTTCGTCCCTCACATTCGGCCTCGGTGATCTGAAGCCCTCTCA
The DNA here is from genome assembly GCA_025169545.1 of Anguilla japonica. NCBI lineage: Eukaryota > Metazoa > Chordata > Actinopteri > Anguilliformes > Anguillidae > Anguilla > Anguilla japonica. The sequence goes on along the minus strand of CM045888.1, from coordinate 24,094,453 downwards.
TACGGAGTCAGGGCGCTCACCGGAGCATCGTCACGCTGAGCCGAACACTTCGGCTCAACACGTGCATGAAGATTCGTGCGGCTCGCCCGCGTTTCCACAGACATGCTGGCCGGGGTGGGAGTGGCAGCCAACGCGCTGTGTGTTGGTTATATCTTGTGCATGGAAGTGCCCATTAAAAATTCATGGAACATGAGAAGCGCTGAGAAACCCGATTAGCGAACCTAGAAAAATTCAGGAGGCCTCAGTAGAATTCATATAGCGGAGCTCCCTCAGCACAATGCTCATAGTATGCCCGTACAGGCTTATTTTTCAGAAAAGGACACAGATGCAACAGATGAGCTCCACTGGACAGTCTCTCATGTAGGAAATATTGAGCAGTATGCTGAGTCATTGTGAAATTTGAGGCAGTTCAATGTATTTATTTTTTTTAATCCTGAAAATAGCATAGGTATAATGTGTACAACCCAGTGCTACATAAAGGCCAAAAACAAATTCTGTACAACATTATCGATCTGTTTTTTAAATGTGTATGTGCGCATATGGATGCAATTTGTTTTTCAACATGAGATAATAATGCAGGAAACAATGCATTTTTACAAGAGAATTACAGAAAAGCCACCATCGATACATACGTTATAAAATAAAATCTGTATTTGTCCCGCCTTCTTTTGTGCACTCTACTACCACTTTGTCCATTCTTCTGATCAAAAAACAAGTTACAGCTGTGTCCTCCCAGCATAAGTTGTTACCAAAAGTGTCCATCAGATTATATTAGAATCCTTGGCCTTCAACAGTGACTCTTAAAAATCAAAACAACAACTACCAAAACGCACCTTAGCTGCCTTGCAAATTTCGCTGTTATCGAAATGGTTAAAGGAGATATATATGATGAGATTAGATATAAAATAATTCAATGGCATTGAAGCCAAAATACCAACAAAAAAAAACCGAGATTGACATTGAAAAATATCGAAACTTGTGGTGAAATGATCATATGCATATTGTGAGATTGATTGCACACAAGTTTGATAAATGAGGGCAAATATGATTATAATTGTTAACATGAAGTGTACAGGGTATTGTGATAAATGATCTGTAAAGACTGAAGGTCTCAGGAGGACCGAAGTACAGATTCTGTCTCCCTGAAGTCAAACCAATAATGTTGCATCCTATCCTGTGCTGGCACTATGGAATATCCTACAGTATATTGGAGTTCAGAAAACCTCCATTCCTCTGTAGTCCACCAGCTGAGCACAGATTGACTGAGGGAAAAAAATTACCATGGTTGATGTGCCAGAGGACCAATGTTGCAGACAGATGCTGACATTTTTGTCAAAAGCAATTATTCTTAACATTTTAACATCTATAGTGTTTGTGATATCCGATACAGTTTTTCTGTACTTGACAGATTATTGATTGGGATTGATTTGGCCATAAATGGATGCATTTCAGAATTTGACACTCACTGAACTCATTTAGCACGTCAAGAGAATGTTTCCTCTTACAAAACAGATTTCACTAAATCATGCTGAGTGTCCGGTTGGACCATGTCAAGTTACAGTACGTTTGCTTAAAAATATCCGCTTTTAGAATATGTTGTAGCTATTCAAAGGATGTGAATAAAAATCTGGAAAGACCTACATGGAGGTCACAATATAACTCCAAGCATACGGTCAACAGTTGATCACAGCCTTTTAAAACCTGTTCAGGAATTCCAGCGTGTGAATATTATGTAAAAAAATGTTTTATTGAACTAATATTGCTTTTCTGTGGGGAGAAGATGCGCTCTAGGAATGGGGCCCGAAGGAAACGAGCATAAACGCAGCCCTGTAGTTAATCATGACATGGGTGGTTTTCCCATTAAAATCCCCACACATTGTCTGTTTTCTTTAATTGAAAATGCAATGGGATTCAGCAACTCACATACAGTATCCGTTTTTGGGGTGCAGTGCTGATATGACATATGGCTGTATGGTGGTATAGGATGCTCACATACATTACCTGTACAATATATGTAAGTGAAATGAATACATGCAGCAGTAAATTGATTTGTGTTTCTTGTGTTCTTGTGTTGATTGTGTTAAGAGGCTGACCAGCTGTGAAGTGATACTGTTTGTTCCGCCCTCTCTTTCTGTAGCAAATGCATACGGAAGCAGATTCTTAAAAGGGAAAGGAAAAAAAAAAAAAGGAAAACAAAATCTGACAAAACGAGCTCACATTTAAAACGCATTCACATATAAAGTCCACACCAGAATCTTAACCTTCAGTGTCTGGAGTTTTTTTTATACAGTAAATATTTTATTATATAACACCCCTCCCCCCACCCCCCGAGCCTGAACGGGCGTGTTGACCTGTTAAAAGACAGGTAGCCACGTTTTCAGTAGATCAAGGTTGTCTAAAGGTGGTTGGTGAAAGCGACAGAATTCATTTTCCGTAGTGTTCATCTGTCGCTGCTTTGAAGCGCTTGTCTCATGGGCAGTAGCCTACTTCTGACACACTTACATTGAGTGCTGCCACAGTGATCTCATGCTGCTTGCCTTATAGGAAACGGTTCCAACCAAAGCAGAGAATTTTTCATTTTTAAATAATAATAATAATGGTCAGGTAATATACACATGTAAAACCTCTGGGGGCATAAAATCACAGTACGAGCTGCTTTTCAGTTACCTAAATTGAATTATTTTGCATTAAACAACAAGGCCATCAATGCCCCTATCACAGCCATTGTGAAGCTGGGAGGTCCAGTATCAGAAAGTTGCTGTAACGGTGGTACTACTAGACATTTTACAGTCAGTCTGTCCATGTCCTCTGCCATCACTTGTAAAGCAGATTTGTAAAATGTTGGTGGACCAACAGCTGTGCCGATAGAGGCCACTATATGCTTGTTAGCTGGGAGCACTTATTGTAATTCCATTTTTGTACAGAACACATAGCGCATAACCCATTTCATTCTCAATATGATTGTGTGCATGTTTTTTTGTACAGTAAATCATTCACATTTTATGTTAAATTTTAAGTTGAAATGTGGTTGAAGCAGTCAATAGTGAATTTTACAAGAGCACGTACTGCCATTTTTCCACAGATGGTCTACCATGCCACACAGATCTGCACACTCAGCTTAAATGAGTCTAAGGTGACGTGTCAAACTCACCTTGTTTATGACTCCTCTTTTGGGGTTTAATTGACAGGTTGTCATGACAAATCATTGATTGCAACATAAAAGTCACCACCAGGAACTCATTTTCTTCCATCATTAATTATTGCCACAAAGCCATTTGCAGTGATATACTCTCTTGCCTTCTCTTCATGAATAGTTTATCACCAGCCTGATCACACATTGAAGGAGACGCATCACTGCCATAATGCAAACAGTGATGGAGCATCTGAGAATCTACCACCAATAGAGAAAACATGGAAATGTATGCAGATACTTGTCCGTTGTCATATATGATGCTTTATTTAAACCAAGTATATGAAGAGGATCTGATGTACACAAGATGGAGCTCAATGGTAGTTCATCATCGTGCAGGCTGGGGGTGGCCAGGCCTAGCCCTGGAGTGCTGCAGGGCATGCTGGCTGCTGTTACTCAGCACTCAGATCACGGGTGCACAAGTGCTGATCCATTCCAGGATTTTGTTCCAACTTATTTTCTTAATTATTCAATTAGCTCAATCATATCTTGATCTGAAATAAGCATGAGCTGCAGCTGCAGACTACAAGTGTATCCTAAAGATTGTACTCTGCTGAAGTACAGAAGTGAACCAGCATAGTTTGTGGAGCTGTCAGAAAAATAAAACTAAGGTAATTGGATGGAATAAAACCAGCACGCAGACCAGCCCTCCAGAACCAGAATTGTGCACTCCTCAAGGATGAGGTGTGGGTGATAAGAGCAGGAAGTAAGATGATGCAGCTACAATGAACTGTTAACTTTTGTGAACCAATGAAACAATTTGCTGACAAACAAAATAAAATGATACGTCAGTTTGCATATAATGGCCCCAAGCATTCTGGCTTTTGTGAAGTCTCACTCCAGCTGACAAACAAGCTTTATTTATCAGGTACTTCTGTCATATTATTGCTAAAAAATGGAAAGTACGCACCATGAGCATTGTTCTAGGAATTGTCTCAAAAGTTTAACTGCATTGCTAATAAATAAATTCTGCGCTGAGGTCATTGGAGGCTAGATTTTAGGCCATATCACGCAGCTGCAGAAATGTAGGGCCTCCTGGTGAGATGACAGTAGCTTTGTTCTTACTGATGAAAGGGGTACTGTCCACTGGAGGTACTATCCACTATAGCCTGACTCCTGAATTTAAGGTTGTTGCTACATATCAACCTAGAAATGTCTAGGTTTCTTTTGAGCTCGTCAACTATTTTTTTAAAATGCATAACTTTCTGACCTTTTGTTCTGGCCTCTCATCTCAGAGGTGCCTGTCATAAGTGTGTGTCATGACATCATAAGACAGCATGCCAAGTCCTAGCCATTCAGTTCACCTCGGTTCATGATTTCCTTGCAATAGACTGAATTTAGCTTAGAATTCTATGGTTCCATCTTGGTATGTTTGCTTTGGCAAACACGGATTCACGACGCTCAAAGTGGTGGTGTTGCAGTGCGCATTGAAAGTGCGCGTTCCCTTCATTGAAATTCCGCGAACCGAGCGCACGCTCGGCGACCATCCCTCTTACGCCTGCCGCCAGCGCTCCTGATTAACGGTGAGCGTGGTTATCGCCACGCCGGCTGTGGGTTCAGGCCAAGCGGTCACTTTTTCTCTGTCATTTATACAGGAAAAGACACGAAATCCATACCCTTCTCAGTGGTTTATCTTTGGACTGATGCATCTCACATATTGGATTTCATCCCACCAGGGCTTTTGTCCAGTGTTGCTGTAATAAAGCTGAGTTTTTCATCCGAGGCTCTGGGGAGAGGTGAGGAGGTCGCTGCACAGGAAATGCCTCTCTGTGGTGTCACAGTCTGAATGGGGTAATATTGTTATTATACAGCGATGGTATAACCTTGGGAAGAAATTAATACATTTATTTTTGAGCAAAAGGAGTGCTTTGTCCAAAGGTAGATCAAATAGACTAGTAATGATTTCGTAGTCATTGCCTGATCACACACCAGACAGGTACCTTCTGTTGCCCCTGCTTCATTTCTGCATGCTCCATGTAAGGAAAAGGCTTCTGAAATGTTTCAGCTCAAGATTTTGATAAATCCATTTTGGTAAACATTAAACCTACAGTCTAACAATAGTCACTGTTCAAATGACTAATAGAAAGCATCCAGCTGATAGTGTATGCTCAATATGAATAAAGCTAACGTTTTTGAACACAGAAGAATCTCCAGAGCGTGCAATCAGGAGTGAAGCTCACTCTGGTCATTATCAGTTTTGATCCCTGGTCAGATGGCTGGGTTGGACGAGCTACATGGAAATCAAGCTTCCGCTGTGTGGCTTTCATTAATTTCAATCAACCTGGGTGTCGTAGTTCTCGAACAGCAGAGAACACCCAGAAATTCATTTCCATAAATAGGATTTTGTAGTTCTTTTATCATGACAGGTGTAGTCATTACCCATTCAAATTATGATTGCATTTGTGCGATTGTGCTTAAAGCGGTGTATTCCTTTCGTTCCGACCAGCTGTTTTTCTGCTGTTTATGAGAGCCCAATCCGTGGAGGTGGAAATGTGGTTCGAGAGGGAGTCTCTAGCCTGCCTGCGAAGAAGAGGTTCAAAAGTACCGCTGCCACTTGACACTTCCCTGGCAGCTGCACATAATGTCTTTGTTATTACAGGAAAATGGATGGATGTGCACATTGTCTGTCCCAGAGAAGCTCAGGTTGACCCTGAAAATGAATTGAACCTGTATGTTCTTTTTCCCCTCAGAAAGGTCAAGGAGCGGTTACCTTCCTTTCACGGAATTGTCGCTCCGATTGTGAGCATTCCTCACTGACATACAAAATACCTTGTTAGGTCCAACACCAAGACTGCTGATTAGAATTTGTGGACAGGAGTTGAAAAATTCTGTGTGATTACCACTGACCTTCAACTGGAAATCATGAACCAGGCTCTAAAAGGGCCTTATTTTACACAGTGACTTTGGACATGTTGGCTATATTTCTACTGATACAGAGTTGTTTTGTTGTCATCCATTACAATAACATTGAGCATTTCAGCACAACACATCTTGATATAAGTGTTAACTGGAATGTTCTAGAGTGCTGTATGATTCCTAGCCTGGGTCAAATACAATACCATTTCCTGAAATGGATGATCTTTGGCCAGACAATGACAATGATGATACAGATGGTGCTGATAATATTAGGTGGTAATGGTGGTGGTGTTGGTATAGTAAATAACAAAATATATAATATTGCTAGTTTGAGTTAAACTGTTTTTTTTTTAATCAACTCAAAAGCTCCAAATATTATATCAATACAATATTGATTGTGATAACCTCACCAGGAATTGAGGTGAATTCACATTCACTACATAATTATTCAGAAGGACAAAAATTATGTTCATGTCATCAGTTACATGTATATAATTTTACCAAATTAATATTTCATAAGAAGACACTGGTCTTCTCAAATAATTAATTACAATGATATTGCTTATTGCTTAACTTTAAAAAGCATATGGTGAAAATAAGAATTGTGCAGAAGAAAGCATCCTTCTGACTGGTCTAAAATAATTGTCTTGATTCAAAGCCAAACATAGGCTCCAAGGTTATCAGTAGCTGTAAACAATGATATCTTTTGTGTGTCCAAGCAGCCAGTGACTGCTCAATTAACCACAGGGCACTGATGTATGATTACACACAGACATCCTGGAGACCATCCCTTCCCACTTCTGACTTTTTGCGAATCCATACCGCTGAAGGATAATTGGGCCTGTTAAAATACATGATTTGACCAGACAGTGCAAGTCATGTTCATGATATTCTGATAGTACCACATACATGCTATGAAGCCATTCTTCTCTAAGTCAACAAAGATCTTGTAGATCCTCACAGCCTTACAGGAGAATCGGTTCCTTCACTTGCACATGTGCCACATTTTCTCAAAACAGAACTTTCCAGAAAAACCCCATAGGTAATTCAGAGGTGTCAAAGGTAATTGTCATGAAATTTTGAGAATGCAGCTGATGTGAATGTAATGAAGATGACTCCTGCAAAAGGCATGAAGTTTAGACCTGTGCAGCAGGCACAGGGCCATTGCTTCTATGAAAAAAGCAAATGTCAAGGATTTATATTTCCTTGCCCAGTGAGAGAGGACAGCACTTTCCTGTCATTTAGGAAAACTGAGTATTAAAAATGTCAAAATAGGCTGGAAATTATGTTGTTGACCTATCTATGGGTCACAATATCTTCAACTTTATGCAGCTAATTAACAATTATTCTGCTTTTTCCCCATTGGTTTTGATTGTGCAAAACCGTTTCTGAAGAGCACCACAGGAAAAAGCCAATGTGTACTGGTCAGGACAACAGTCAGACTCATTGAACACAAGAAATCATGAGACCGTGGACTTAAAAAAATCTTCACATCAAAAGGTTTTAAGGTCTTAAAAAATTCTATTTAATTTTCTGCATACAAATGAAAAGATTAATTATATCAATCTGACTTCTGGTGATATGCTTAAGCAGCATGAAATATAATGTGCACAAGTATAATAAAGTATGAAATTCTAAAAAAATTGGATAAACTGATTGTATTGCCACTGTTCTCTTCAGCCAAAAAGATGCCCAATGTGACTAGTACCATAATAATTCAGTCCACGTATCCCGCCTCTATAATTCTTGCGTTCAGTCAAATGAAAATGTGCTTTCTGCTTATTTTCAGGTTCTCAGCTGTTTTGTGCCTCTCAAATCAGTGTTGTGATCATCCACACAGGGAGCACTGCAAAAAAAATCTCAGCATCACTGCTGGAACTCATAAGCCTTATTTTACCAATACATTTTAACATGCTATATGAAGTGGTCACACCCGCATATGGTGAGTCTGTTCTTTCTGTTTCTTTGTAATCAAGCTGTTTGATCAGGAGAGCAGGTCATGTGGTCGCAGGCTATCCTCTGTGCACTCTGTAAATGGCATAAGGGTGAGAGGTGCTTATCAGTGTGACACAGTGGCTGGGCAATGTGAATGGAAGGTCTTACATAAGAGTCCTAGTCTGGGTACCCACTGCAGTGTATGGTCTTGCTAAAAAAGATACATTCAGAATGTAAGTGATCTACTTGGGTATACACAGCTATATAAACTCTAGAATAGAGTGTCTCATAGGATAATAGAAGATGGTTATGATGCTCCATCTGCTTTTTTGTTCATGTAAAGAGAACCTGTCTTTTCCTGGGACACTCTTAATAACCATGACAACACAAATATAATGTCCACAATGTCTGTCCACAATAACTCAGACTGGACCACTGCTAATGAGGTCATCTGGGAATAAAGTAAAACACAGCCAGTTAGTAGTCTGGGCATAAAAGGATCATTTACTATCCATGACTGCACGTGTATTTTCGTTGTCCTTCCCAACACTGAGAATGCAATTTTATGGTATGAATGAAACTAAAATTACATGTTGCAGAGTAATGTGTTTCAAATTTGTACCCTCTTGGCCAGGTCGTCACTGTAAAAGAGAATGTGTTCTCAATGATCTATCTGGTTAAACAAAGGTAATGATAATGATGATAAAAATGAAACTAAGTCGCATTAGAACAGTTTCTGATTCGGGTCATAAGAGAAATATCGATTTACCGCTGGTTTAGAGAGAGAAACGAAACTCAGGACCTCGGACAGCGCACAACCCGTAATTTTAAAAATTGGCGATAGCTTCGCCGCAGCGAACAACATTAGGCGTATGATCCACTGCCTGTGAATTATAAAGTGACACGAAACAAAGTAAATATACATGAATGATTAAATGAATACATCTGAAGTGCGGAATTTTGATTTAAGATAATCAATTAATCAATTCAGAATCAACAGCAGAAACATAACTTTCTGCTGCTGTTTCTGCGGTGATGATGTTCAGTGACATCAGTATGATATGCTTAAATATGTGTAACTAGCCTACTACAAGCACAGGAATTCTGTAAACTACATTTATAGGACTACGGCCATTTTACTTTCGGTGATTAGGTCTGTTATACTCGGATGGCCCATATTTCGCTTTAAAGTCATTTTAATCAATGAAGACGTTCATCGAGTCCTTTCAGTAGGCTATACGTCAGCTCAGAAGGAGGTACACTAATATAAACACAAACGGCATCTGCTACGGATGAATGCGAAGATTTTTACCGCCACACGGTGGAGCACAGCCATTCTAAAGTTTCTTCGGAGTTCAGTAGCTGATGAACTGAGAAATTAAACTTAACTTTTCTTTGATCTAAATATAGCAGTATTCAGTAGCTTATTTTTCCCTTAAAACCAACACGATATCACTGTAACAATCGCATTAATTAACTTTGAAGCATTGGCACAACTCTACAATACAATACAAACACAAACAATACAAGACTATATAAACGCAGTTGGTTAACACTTGTTCAATGCACACTGAATGTTTTTTCACCGAAAACGGATTGCAATGATTGTGTCCAACGTGAGCATCAGTAGTTGCACAAGGTCTGAGGGCGCTTGGTGTGCCACCGGCAGCGATGGGCACCTGGATGCGTCCTCTCATAGTACGCTGAGCCCGAGAGGGCACCTGGTCGTGGCGGTGTGTCTTGGATTCATCGGCACCTTTGGTTTCCTCAACAACCTGCTTGTTCTCGTGCTCTTTTGCCGCTACAAAAAGCTTCGGTCGCCCATAAACCTGCTGTTGATGAATATTTCCTTCAGTGATCTGCTGGTCTGTGTTCTTGGAACTCCGTTCAGCTTTGCTGCCAGCACGCAGGGACGGTGGCTCATCGGACCGATCGGATGTGTGTGGTATGGCTTCGCTAATACATTATTCGGTAAGTTTAATTTGTTCCTGACAAAAGTAGGCTACTATTCAGAAAGCAAATATTTTAACCAACTTAAGCGCTGGATTTGGAGACCCCTGTGCGTCCTCGAAAAGGATTATCTTGCTATTTCCCTGATGTATATGAAATATGTTTAATCAACGGATTGTTTAATCAAGCTTCTCTACACTTTTGACTGATGCACGTATACGTCTAGTGGAACCGCTTTGCCTACGTTGGGTTTCCATATTACTTCTTATTTGCTGCTCTCGACATTCGCTTTCTACAGTACATTCCATATGCACACTCAGCACGCGCTGTTTAGGCAAGGGAATGGATCACAAATTGTTGATGAGTTCTACTAATAATGCATTTCCCATATGCTGAAAAACTCATGTTTAAATTTGAACGACTGTGACATGATGTTTAAATAATAATTCAAATTTAAACCGTGTCGAATAGCTATTTTTGCACAGTAAAATGTTTAATATTAACCAAACGGTTACAGAGCACACAGGGTCCCAATTGGGCTCATATGTAGCTACTCTGTTAGGGTTGAACTAACATTTTACTGTGCGATCAAATTAGTATGGCAGAGCATAGCACAAATTAGAGTAGGCTATGATAGAGCTCAGCAGTACTGCAGAGAAGTTAGAGAAAAACTCCGAAAGGTTGATGTAATAGAAAATATCTCACCCACCTAAAACTCGCATAGCAGATTCTGTAATAAGCAAAATATTTATAATGTAATGGGTCGTTTCCACAACCAACATGAGAATCAGGCAGTAATCATCACTTTCTCGGTTTTTTGTCATAAAGATTTGAAGTAGCTTTTTACAAACACGATTTTCTGGACATTCTTTATTAGTTAATAGATTCATGAAGTATCATTGTCGAACACTTGGATATGAACATGAAATTGCATATGCCTGTGCATTTTTGTCACTTGTCAGAGTAGCTCTGAGGCAACTCCCATGAATAAAAAAAAAGACCTGCAAAGGAAAATATTTGGGTTTAGAGTTCAGGAATAATTCGTGATCTTAATTGGTAGTTTACCCTAATGCCGTTTTCCATTCAGCACTATAATTTCCATCAAAGGTTCGGAATGCTAAACTGAGATAGTCAATATATTGTTAAGAACTAGCTACGGAAGCTAAGCTGTTTATTTCAGAATCTTGCCATTGTGACACAGTACCTCAACCGTACATTTCCATGAGTTTATACTTACAAGACGGTTTTGTTGAACGAATACAGAATGACAAGCGCCACTAAGAAAAATACAAAAACTTTTTTGTAAGGTATAGCACGTGATCAGAATCCTTTGTCCTCCTTTTGTACTCTGCCGATGGAAAATAATTGAATTTCTCGTTTAACTGTTGTGGAATTCTTATAAGGTGCAAGGGTTTCAGCCAAGAAAGGGAACAAGAGAGACGTGCGAACGCTGATTCTCCTTAATATTGATGACCGGATGCAGTTGGTGAGCTGAAAATTGGTGGGGCTGAAAATTGGTTAAACTGATTATTGGTCTATCAATTGACCTATCAACACATCGATTGATTCACAAACTATTCAATAGCCTACCATCAGATATAGCCAGCTCTCATCAATTTAGTGAGTAATAAAATCACTGAAAAATGGCGCACATTTTATCAACATTATTTGTGCATGTACATGTATATCTCTTCTTTCACCGCACTCACACTCGGGTAATATTCACAGCGAAGATCTTCAATGGGCATATTTTAAAGTGCAGGTTATGTCATTACTGGTAATCTGAAAGCTGAGGCGGTAGTGACAGAGTGACGTATCTTTTTTCTTTAAGTGTACTTGGTGATAAAAGGGATCTTTCTAAATTGAATTGTTGGCACTCTTGTTAATCAAGGAAAATGAATGAAAACGGGTGGCGACCAATGATCAGTTCAAAAGAAGGTTTTCCACACCAACAATTTTCAGCTCACCAACCGCAGCTGTTGATGACACAACACAATCTGTGCAAGTACAGGTGCATCTGGGCTGCGCACGGCAGTGCAGAACTCCGCCTGATTCGCCTTTTCGCTTTTTGTCCACAGTAAGTCGGTATATCTATCTCACGGGTCCGTCAACGAAGACTTTCCACAACTTCTGTTTCAATAGATTTTTGGGCGTCCAATAACAGCTCGTTTTCACCATCTGTGGAGGGAGTGTGTACACGAGGACGGCCAGTGACCCACGCGGAAGATAATTTCTATCGCCTGGGAGTCACATTACAAGTGTATTTATTTATGGTATTATTTGTTTCCTGGAAGAAAGGTGAGAGATATTTTACAGGGAATTACTGGGGAATGATATAGTTGGATGTCCCGGGTGCACAGGAAATGGCTTTTCAGAATTTATGGCCAAACACTTTATCTTTGCTTCCTGTGCTCACCTTGGGCCATTGTCACTTGAAAAAGCCCAAGGTGCTTTTTCAAGTGATAATCAAACAGCGAGAATAGTGTAACCTTGTGTGTAGCAGAGGAGAAACGGTTCATTTGTTTTCCTTGCGCTTTGCACTGTTCTTGCCTCCAAAACATAGCCTTGTGACAAAATCAATAATGTTAAAACACCCAGCCTGAGTGAGAGGGAGAAATGTCAGTAGGTACTACTGTATCTACCATGTCTGATGATAAAGATGAGTAATTTACTGTAGATTTATAGTTCATTACAAGGGTAGAAATATTGCTCAGGGACTGCAAGGATAGTGGTCTCATGCACCAGATTGCATGGATCTGGATCCTTCTGTACCTCTGGTCATGCCAGTTACCAATTCTGTTAAATGGGTACCAAGTCTAAATATTGTTAGAAACATAAACATAAATGGTTTGGTTTGGAGACAAGAAACAGTTGGCCTTCACGGGGTTGGTTGCTAGGTGCATCCAGCTATACAGTTTATTGGGTAATCCTTGGACAACAACTGTTGTCCTTCAAGTTCTGGTCCCAAACATTCAAAATCATTTTGTGATCTGTCTGGTGGTGGCTAAAACATTTGGTTTCAAGATAGTGGCCTCATAGATTGGTGTTGAATGCCTCAGGGTAGTGGTCTCATAGATTGGTGTTGAATGCCTCAGGGTAGTGGTCTCATAGATTGGTGTTGAATGCCTCAGGGTAGTGGTCTCATAGATTGGTGTTGAATGCCTCAGGGTAGTGGTCTCATAGATTGGTGTTGAATGCCTCAGGGTAGTGGTCTCATAGATTGGTGTTGAATGCCTCAGGGTAGTGGTCTCATAGATTGGTGTTGAATGCCTCAGGGTAGTGGTCTCATAGATTGGTGTTGAATGCCTCAGGGTAGTGGTCTTATAGATTGGTGTTGAATCTTCTCTACCATTGTCAGGTGAGGTTGGCACACCCCTAAGGTCCTAAGGCCATATCATTTCCCAAGAAGAGGGTTTTAGTCAGCCATATTACCCATCTCTCATTACACAGGAGACAGTCAAATGCCTCAAAATTGAGATAAAAAGGTTTTAAAAAATTAAAGGAATTTCACAATATTTTTGGGACATACTGTGTATAGTTCTGGCTCATTGAGAGATATAGTATATTGTTGTGTAGTGCCTTCCAAAATTATTGTTGCTATTGTTACAATGCTGACACCTGTCTTTCTGGAAAATAAACTCACTCTTAGTTCTAAAATAATTATCAGAGAAATTGTATTAAAGAAGGTAATTTTCTCATTTTTGAGCATATAATATAACTCATGTCCTCAAGTTTTGTCAGCCTGTTTTTGCTTACCTTTATTAAGGGTGCCAATCATTTTGGAGAGCACCATATATGAGGCTTGGAAGATTGATACTGTTAAATCAATCAATCAATCAATGAAAATATTTGGTAATTGCAATTTTTCACATTGTCACAAAGAGGTGATTAGTTTTCCAGAGGTACTAAAAAAAACACTGAGCTAACTGGGAGAAATCCTGTCCCTGCCCTAGAGGCATGTCCAGAAGGTATGTGGGATAAATTGCATTTTGGGCTTTGTACCAAAGTTTACATCAATATCAGTCATGTAGTTCTGTGAAATAAGTTACTATCCATGACTGCACGTGAAAAGCTTTTATATTAACACAAAAGGGATTTCATTGCCACTGGTCCCCTTATGTGAAGATGACAGCTTTAAATTCTCCTGCAAAAAGCTGCAGCATGTCATTGAACAGTCGAACATTCTTATAAAACTGCATTTGAGAATAAAATTTCCGTTGTTATTGGGCTGTGCCGGTGAGGAGCCCTAAGGTTTTAAGCGCTAAGATAACAAAAGGCTTTTTTATGAAGAACTGCAGAAATTCAAAGCCCACACATGAAAACAGAGATTAAAGCTTTAAGTTAAACTTAAGTGGTCCCCATGTGCCCCAAAGTGCACCTCTAGAAAAAGTAGTTTTCCGACTGTCAGTGTTTTAACAGGGCTTTTTTGACCCTGGGCACTGCAGTCTTTTTTCATTTATTTTTTTAAGTATCACAGTAATGGACTGGTAGCTGTTGCATAGCCTCTTAAGATCGACATCAACCACTGGGTTGATGCTAGCAGAAGTGGAAAAGTGGCAAATGATACATGACAATGCCTCCAACGGAGAGAATGTGGCTGGCCCAGCATCAGAGAATAGCATCACACTCATTCTTTTGCACAAAATAATTCCCCCATCGGAATCTATTAATTAACACTGGAGGCCATGTTGGGTCCATAATGCCATTTTTGAGGCATTGTTACTGCACAGTCTCGGACTGCATTTTCAGAGGCAAGCCAATTAAGTGTTTTTGTAAAGGTCCGAACATCACTAATGCAGAATTCTTCTAAAGTGTAAATTCATGCTAACTGACTAAAATATCACCAGAGTTTTACCTAATCTGTAAGTAATATTCAGTGCATTGGAGTCTTCAGGCCCCAACAGAGTGGACAGATTGCACATATAAGTTTAATCTAACCTCTCCACTATATTCCTGGTGAAAGCATTGTGGTTCAAAGTGGTAAACCAAAACCTGTCCACCATTTGACACAATCGATATTCTCTAACCAATCTCATTAAGTCAGCGCTGCTCCCGTATGGTAAAATGAGAACATCCTGAGTGTCCGATACTAAAACTTAAGCAGATAATGCAGATGAAGGCATAAAAATGAGTGATATACAGTCATGGTCCATCTAAGCTTTAAAGCCACTAGGGAATTTGACTTGAGTTGAACCGCAAAAACTGTTACTTCACTGGCCCAGTCTCCATATTTCCTTTCCAGTCTTATCAGTTTCTTAGACTTGCGAGAGGTGGCATCGTGCTGTACATTGCTGGTGATGCACATTCAGGTACAATAGGAGATATTTTGCGGCTGATCCCAGATGATAACACACCAGGGGACGTGTTAAGCTGGTGCATCAGCATTTAACCAGTTCACCAGCTGCAATAACCCTGTTTTACTGTATATGGCTCAATTAACTTAGGTTCTTGAATTGCATTCTGCCTGAAATGCTCTCTTTGCATTATATTACATTACAGGCATTTAGCAGATTATCCAGAGTGGCTTACACAACTTTTTACACAGCTCCTAGCAGCAGTGGGCTTCCAGTGGGCAGTGAGCTTTGGTTGTTCATGGTAATTCCATTACTGGCCGTAATTCACTTCCACTCCGGACTGTCAAAACAGTCAGAACATTACAAAAAATTCTGTTATTAAAGTTTGTCCTCATTTTCTGATGTTCAGCTTAATATGACTCACCTGTGTAGCTACCTTCGTAATTCTAATTTAGATACTTCAAAGTTATGCGTGCGTGCGTGCGTGTGTGTGTAGTGAGCTAAATAATGTTTGAGACAAAGTTTTTCTGCGTTACCTCTAAACTTTAAGTCCAATCATTGATCCAATTAAGAAATCAAGGGTTGGCAAGAAAAAAAAGCCTGAGGACCCCTCAGCTGTCCAGGGACGCTGTCCCCTCCTCCTCGTACTTGGCGGCCTCCTTCGGGTCAATTATCCATTTCCAATGTGTTCAATTGCTGTGCAGCAAATGAAGATGAAGTACCACAAAGCTCTCTGTCGTACAGTCTCTAATTGTCATGCAGGTCAAATGATTATGGGCTGATACAACTCAATATTAATTTTGTTGATAAAACCAATTTTGTGCTTCAGTAGTTTCTCCACAAGTGCAAGTTGGGCCCCACTTTCAGAGCCAGGGCTATGCTTTCTCTCATCAGTGTTTGCTCTACTGCAGCACTATAGGTTGTAAACGGACTGTACTTGTGCTCTGATTTTGCAAATCAGAGGGTGCCAAAACAAAAAGTGCCTATGTAACAAGGGTGACTGCCGCTGACTGGGTGGGCGGGTGACCTGGTGGTGACATTTATCCAAAAATTAAATTAAGGTATGTTTCCAATTCCTGTACTATCTATCCATCCAGATATGTTATGCTGACATTTGAGGAGTTTTTGAGAGATCCACTACAGCTCACCATCATACAACAGACGTCAACGGGTCCCTTGCTTTTGTGGCCTCAAAGCACCAAAAATTTATGCGTGAAAACTCATCGATGTCTCCTTCCAAATATAATGACATAGAGCTTAATTTGTGCACAGCTTTTCAACAGAAACTATTTTCTGTGAAGTACGCCAACTGTGCATATCTGCGCAACATCTCAACCAAAGCACTGCAGTATTCTGGGGCTCAGAGTCAGCATTCCTTTAAAACATTGTTTCCCTGTTTTAACAAATTAAGCTCTCAGTCTCATTGATGTTTTCCCTGACTTTATTACCTTAAGAGTCTGTTACCAGTAGGTCTGTATTTTTATGTTACATGCCTGGCACATAAGACATACTGGTTGTATATATATATTATATAGTGAATATTTTCATCATGGTTTTTTTGTGCAACCAAATAGGAATTTAACAAGAATGTTCCCCTTACTTATCACTAGGTTTATATAACATACCTGCAGGTTTTCTCTATGGTCTTTAGGTTATAAGAACTTGTCTGGAACAAGAGACCATTTACAAAGCAGTCTGAGGGACATTATCATTAACACTCTTAAAACATGTTAGCTTGGGGGCGCCAGGGGCTTCTTTCCACGTCCTGACGCCTATCCTACCGTCTGTCCCCCAGGTGTGGTGTCTCTCATCACGTTGGCTGTGCTGTCCTACGAGCGTTACTGTACCATGATGGCCTCCACAGAGGCCGATGCCACCAACTATCGCAAGAGTGGCTTGGGCATCGGGCTGTCCTGGGCCTACTCGCTGCTGTGGGCGGTGCCGCCCCTCTTCGGCTGGAGCAGATACGGGCCGGAGGGCCCCGGGACCACCTGCTCCGTGAACTGGACCGCCAAGAGCGCCAACAACGTCTCCTACATCATCTGCCTCTTTTTCTTCTGCCTCATCCTCCCATTCGTCGTCATTGTCTACAGTTATAGTAAGCTGCTGCACGTCATTAAACAGGTGAGTCCGAAATGAATAGGTTTCATTTTTACATTTGTGACCTGAGCACACGTCCAGTGAACATGTTTTGCTTCAGGATTCATAAACATCTGTCCTTAATTCTGACTTTAAATGAAGTCCAAATGTTTATATTTTCAGTATTAAGGACAAATTCTCAGGTCATAACAATATTACATTTTTACATTTCTACAATCTGAGCAGGCATCCAGTTGACAGACTTTGGTCTGGATTCAGTCAACTCTAACTTTAACACACTCTATTAAAACCTGAATTTCAATCTTCTTCAAGGACACTGTTTTTTATTGAATTTTTTGTTCACTGAACTCACCAAATTGTTAAACAAAAATGTAATGAAAGGAAACAGATAATCCTTATTTCACATTGTGAGTAGCATTGGATATTGTACATGACACATTGAATACAGGCCTTTGTAACATTACCCCAGTCTTGCAAGGACAATGGTTGGCCTCATTCAAGATCCATTCGTAATGTTAAATTCCATCTCAAATTCAGAGATCACCGAAATGAAAGGAAAAATTGTTTGCAGTGGAAAATAAAAAAAACTTGCTATCCTGGATATTAAAAAAATGTATTCAATTATCAAAGGATACTTCAGTTTCTGGGGTTTTTTGATATTATTTTTATTTTAGTATGTTTTTATGTTTTGTTCTAGACAGTTTTATGTGAAATAAAAGATATGTTTCTAAAAGTTTCTGATGAACACCCACATCCTTTGGAGGCATAAAGTAACATCACTGCAAGCTGCTCTGTTATTTGAAGTATATTGTCTTGCTTTAAACCACAAACCCCGTAATGCCCCTACACCAGCAATTGTAAAGCGAGCAAGTCACCAGTAAATTCTGGAAATACCTAAAATTGTCTCCTTTATTGGACACACAAAAATGTCAGGGCCAATCAAAAACATACAAAACACCCCAGAAAGCGAACTATTCCTTTAATAATCAGGGAACGTGCAAAACTTTTTTTGTAAAGAAAAAACTTTACAAAAGGAGAAAAGTTGATTAAGTAGACTGAATAAAGGGCAATGTCATGAATAAATATCCGAATGCAAGCCATTCTATTATATATTCCAGTGTCTACCAGGCGAGTTATAATCACGTGTGATATTTATTGACTAGATGTTCAGCATATGTTTGACTTGGAAACATTGTTGAAGGTCAGTCTGATCTGTTGGCTCATTATGAGTGAGCATGAAGGAGCATGGTTGACCACAGGACATGATACCTTGGGCTTAGTCAACATTTGTTCTGGGATTTAACTCAGAAATGAAAGTAAACATCTGTTATTTTTTCACAAACACAGTTTGGCATGTTCGTTTAAGTGACTGCGGAGAGAAAGGCCATTAATAGTAAATAATGGCAAAAAGTTAAGGAAGAATGTTGTGCAACCAGTCCTCTGGTTCTCTCCTTTGCCAGTCTGAATTAAATGAAATGCTCGGAAAGAAAAACCAGGCACTTCCCTGGGTGTTATATAGCTCTAGAGCCTTATATGCCTGGTAGTCCCAGCACTGTGCAGCATCTTAACATGAGGAGAAATAGAGTTTTAGCTGGCTGATTTATGGAATTAATTTATCTAAAGGAGGGTTGAAGATCATCAATAAACATTCCCTCGGATCTTTTTAGTGCAACTCTCAAGACGAATGTGCTTCTTTCCTCCTACTGAGCAGGTACATATCTGTTAAAATCGAGCTGTCCACGGCTTGCGTCAAATTCTCCAATTTAATGAAGTGCTCTCCTCTTGTCTAAATTACAGCAGATAGCAAAATCAACTTGTCTCCTTTCATCTATGAGAAGCTCTGGAATCTCTGCCCGATAAATGACAAATAGGATATCAGGAGCAGGAGGAGACAGGTGAAATGTATGATTGTCTAGCTGGCTTTGGAATTAAGATATGGCTCTTAATTACAATTTCTGTCGGTCTTGGTACATTTTGCAAATGTGTTTTGTTTGGTTTTTGGCTAAGAAAAGTAAAGGAAGAAATGGAAGGCCTTTTTTATTGAAGCAAACCGGGAAGATGAGTGCTACCAACCACCCGATTCCCCCCCCCCCCCCCCCCCCCCACCCTCCCCTGAGATTTAAACTAAAAGCCTTCTGGCGTAGAGCCTGGCCTCTCATGGTGTGATCTCACGGCCCTTGTGCAATGTCCATAGAGCCACAGTAACAGGCATGTGCTATCCCTAGAAACACAGCGAGTAAAAGGAAAGGATGCGAATGCAGCTCACAGATGAAACACCCATAAAAGTTGAAACGCAAGTGCTAACTGTTGCCAGCAGAAGAGCGGAGCACAGGCTCCACACCTCCCAGGGTGTGGGAGCATCAGCGGAGGACTGGAGGGGAAGATCAAACCGCCCCCTTGATGATGTCGCAGAGCTCCTGATTGACGGAGGATTCGGTATCGGTGGCTTGCGGTCGTTTAGCGTGCCGGTGGTTTGCGGCTGGCGAGGGGGGAGCATTCGCAGCACGGGCTGTCTTCGCTTTGAAGACCCATTTGCAGCCCTGAGCAGATCAGGCTTCAGCCCTTTTTTTGGGGTTGGGTTCGACTCGGCACTCCACATGCTGGAGCGGGTTTTTTCCTGGGTAGCGCCCAGGAGTCCAACCCTCGCCTCTGACTTTCGAGCAGCTTTTAATTGGCCACAGACGGCACATTGTAAAGTGTCCTGTGCCCCCTGGAACCCCAAGAAACTGAGCCTGACATTCAGGTCGTTGTGGAGACAGCTCCCGGGCCAACAGAGGCCAGTATATTGCTCTGCCACCATGAAAATGAAACACTAATGAGACAGCCTGCCACGCGTGCCTGTAATTTATGGGGCTCCGTGTTCGCGTGTTTCAGAGAGCAGAATCTGTTTTGGGACTGGAAAGCCACTAAATACCACTTCAAAGGTCCAATTGGGAAGGGGCACATACTGCGTGCCATTTGCTAGCTTCAATAAGATTAATTAAGAACGAAGTTCATTTCGCAATCACATCTGTGTCTATGAAAAGGTTCCCATATCACTGGCAGTGCTTCCACTCTTTAACATATTCATACAATTAGCTGTGGAGAAAGAGTTCAGGAGTCAGGAGTTGGTTAGCAAAAAGCCATAAACCGAAACCCCGTTCTTCCTGTCCTTGGAAACAACAATCTGGCCACATTCTGGTGACGGACAGGCGCCAGACTACGGAGCTCATTAACCACAGACGTCAACCATTATCTCACGCAAACAACGATTTTTGGAAGAGTTCACCCAATGAAGCCTTCGTGTTTGTCTAAGGTAGTGTTTGCTGCTGCACTACTGCAACTGGGCAACCGAAAGCTGCTCTTGCTGACCTGCATTGGGGATGTTTTCCAAGGGAGTGGCCAAGCAGTCTGATGTGACCAGTCAACGAAGAACAGATAATCTGATTTTATTCCTGTTTATTTTGACATGCATAACTATTGAACAGATGAACGCAGACAACTGCAAGTGTTATAGTCTACCATACATTATGACAGCGTGTATACACAGACAAAAAGTGGTGTTGAAGTATTTAACTGCAGACCTTTTCAAAGAATTTGTTTTCAAAGAGCCCACAGCCGTCTTGGATAAATGTCTGTATAACAATGTAGCATGCCTTAATTAACAGTCAATCTCCATCATCTGTCTGGAATCCACATGACAGAAGTACAGCAAAAAAGATCAATTACTTACTAGCAAGAAATGGATTTCTACATGCTACAGTGAATAATGATGTGCCATTTAGCAGTCCTAGCCATTCACTTTTATGACAGGTATAAGCAGTTCTGGAACCTGTCCAGGCTATTGTATCACATTACTGATGTCTGAATTCCATTTGACAAATCTGTTTTTAATGATCTTTTATCTACAGTCGACATTTGTTCTGAGAAAACATCCACTGTTTAACTGTGACATGGTGGACAGGCTGGCTGATTCGGGTCATTTGATTTGACAGTTCTGATTTGCAGTGTGAATAGAGGGACAATTAATATGGGCAGCAACCATCCCCCTGCATAACTCCATTATCTTGAAGGATGCCAAGGGACACTTCTGAAATGAATATTAGTAGTTTAGCTCGTAACTCTCATTTAATGTACACCTTATTGGACTATTATAACATCATTTTATACATTCAGTGAGTGCTTGAAAGTGCAGTCCTTCTGTTAAACTGTCATTGCAGAATTAATGTGCTCCAAGTTAGAGGCAAATGAAGGCATGTCCAACTGACCAATGAGTGAGTCAGTCAAAAGCCTCTCTACGCTGTATATGTGTTTATGTGTTTATGGGAAAATGAGTTCTTTTGATACAATATTTCTTTATTAAAATACTCCAAAAAAAAAAAACATTTTAGTTATTATCAAATGCATTTTTGGTAACACTTAAAGTGGGCCATATGTAGTCTAATACCTTTAGTGATACATAATTTATCATAACCATTCGCATACATAAAGAGACATGAATATTATAACCAGCTTATGCCATGTGGTGTTATTATAGGTCTTATTGTCACAAAACATTTTTATTCTTTTTTTCATAACCTCATCCGTTACTATAATTTGGTCAAGATGATTATGCACTCTTGTCCATGGTTACTGCATTTATGTACAACCATACAAAGATGCCTTTTATGGGTTTCTCTGCTTAGCAATGATTTTTTATCGCTGTGTATTTTCTTAGCAAGCTCCATGCCCAAGGCATTGCCTACGTATGCTTCTGAAAACACCACTGAAGCGGGTCTGTATTTTGAACATGCCCAGTGGGTCTCCGGGGCAAAGTGGTGGAGCTCATACCAGGACCTGTGGCCTGGAGTCTGCAACACCTGCCATTCACCTGTTATTGCATCGCCGTTGACGTCCATGATTTTCTTTCCTCATACTTTGTTGTAAAATGCCGTAAGAATCCATTTCAAGCTCCGGTGAGATATGTGTTCAACTATCTTTTCTTATGACAGAAAAAAAAGAAAGCAAACCAAATAATAACAGTGTATGGCCCACTGTTATTATTAAAACGGTTTGCACAATATGAAATCTCAGCTTCTTTCGGACCAGTGAAATAATACGCTGCATTTCGGTTGCATGACGTTTGTTAAAACATTACAATTCCATATCTAATCGTGTATTAGTCAGAACACTAATAAGAAGTGATGTTAATGTTAATAGTTGACCTCAGCAATTATGAGGTTAATAATTATGATGTTAATGAGGAGTGATGTCTCAGTCAGTGTATTTTCCTCCTGGGCTTGCTCAGTTCAGGAACCACTGTGAAGCGCTTGTATGTTTGTATGCTTTAAACCGGCGTGTCAGCAGAGACTCCCAGAGAACCTCAGACGACTCCTTAGGACATAATGAACGTCCTCATTTGTAAACGCGAGCCGTCGATCGCGGCGCCTAGGAGGCATGTTAAGTCCCCCGCCCAGACTCGCAACCCATCCTTCGGCAGCGTCGGCCTTTCGTTCTCTCGGAGGTCCAAGCGCGAGCGTGCTAGCGGGGCTCTTTTAGCCGCCGTCGGGCGGATCTCTCCGAGGGCCGCTTTCACAGCTCGTTTAATTACGATAACTCCCGGCGCTGGCGTTTGTGGGGTTCACGCGCGCCCCGCGCGAAGCGCATCACTCAGCCCGCGCATTTGGTGTCACCGTTATCGATCTTCTGGGCGGCGATCTGAGACTCCCTCTCTCGCCCTCTCTCCCTCGCTCGCCCTCGCTTTTTCAGCGCCCTGAGTCGCCGAGTCAGCAGCCGCTGAGCAACACTTGTTTTTTTTTTTTTGTTTTTGTTTTTTTTTTTTTTTCGTTCTCTTCGCTGCTGACAAAATGTCATTTTTATTGTTTCGAATTAGGCAAATGGTGTGCCGAGACAGGTTCTCTGGCCTGTCCTTGGGTGCGAACGTTCTAATATTCTCATGTTTCAGCAATGACCTGGGAGCAGCACAGAAACCCCGAAGGGCTTCAATACATTTTCAGTATTTGCTTGATCAATTGTGGATCCATAGATGCATTTCACACGTGGTCTGTTTTTTTTTTTTTTTTTTTTTCTTCATTGATGCTTGTGTTGTTTAATGCATTTAGAAATGGGCCTTTATTAGTGAACATTGATTGCTGCTTGTAGCCTTGCCTGTATTTTCCTATATCGGTGATCATTGAAAGCCTAATGCAGCAGCTATTTATATTAATTTTGATATATATTATATATTTATATATTCAATGTCAATTTTTCAGGCAAGGGTTTAACTTATGCAAATTTCCACAGCTGATTATTGAGTGAATTATCAATTCACATATTTATCATGTATATCACAGTAATTACCTCTGTCATGGGCAAGTGAATAAAGTAGGCTAACGTAATATCACCTAAGTTTGTGAACTGGTTAGTTTTCATGGTTTGATTTGCTTAGAGTGCTGCTATCTTTAACTTATATGGTTTCACTTATCTGACTGGTTGACACTGAAACAACCTTTTTGCTGATGATGAATGTTGAAGTGTGGAATTTAAACGGCTCCGACCCCTCCCCTCAGTCAGTCTCCTTACTCTGGAATGGTTCCCTCGTATATATGTCATGTGATATAGTACATCACTGGAGGGCTCACTACATTGGGAAGAAGTAAAGGGAACGTAGAAAACATGATTAAAAATGTGATGACAGCGGACACATTGACAAAACCTTAACTGAAGAGGCCATGTTTCGTTAACTGTTATGTTTCTCCTGGCCAAACTAGCAATTCTTTCATTTGTTGTGCAAAGATATTCAGTGTGGCAAGTAGCCGTGTTGTGAATATCTGTAAGGATTTGCCTTGGCACCCAAGGGTACTACTTGAAAATTAAGCACAATTGAAGACAATGAAAATATGCTATCAGGGGGCGGGAATATACTGGCAGTATAGACATCAAGATTAAAATGACCATAAGCAGCACACATACTCATAAGTACATGTGTGTCATTAGGAACGAAAAATGATAAAGCAGAAAAGGAATTTGCATTTTTTTTGTCAAGGGATCGTGTTTAACAGGAAACTACACCACATAACTTCAAACAACTGGCATGACCGCTTTATAATCATGACAAAAAAATGCAAATTCTCAGTCTGATTTATCATTTTGCTTTTCTAATTTTTTGTTCTCTGGCTAGTTCCACTACATTATCAATATATTTAATGAATTTGCTGTTCAAATTTGTGCTCTGACCATTTATTAAGCTGACCCCATACGGGACGCGTGAATAATTACCATGGTGAAGCGAATATGATTAAAGTGTAATGGTACACAACCTATTTAATGACACACACTCGAGGCTGCGTGCCACCCCTCCCCATTGTTGACTGTGTGTGTATGTGTGTGTGTGTGTGTGTGTGTGTGTGTGTGTGTCTGTGTGCTTGTTTGTGTGGCTTTATGTGCATATGTGGCCAAGTGTGCGTTTGTGCATGTGTAATTGTGAGCATGTGTTTGTGTATGTATGTGTGTCACCGTGTTTTTTTTTTTTTTTTGTTTGTTTATTCTGTTTATTCTGTTTATTCTCATATGGGTGGATGTACATGCGTCATTATGTTTTCTTGAATGTACTTTTTATCCTCTCATTTTTATTTCCCATTACGAAAGCACATTACACTTCATAGGCACATCTTTTCCCCTCAATGTCCTCAGTTCATTCTGGAGTGTGCAGATAAGCACTTGCTTACTTCTGCAACCAGTCAGCTTTTTTCACTTTGCTCCGTGAAGCAGGAGTAGGCTTCATTGACAGTTGGCTGAGACAGACTGTAGGCACCTGATCGACCAGAGGAGCTGCTCTTGTGTGAAGAGATGAGGAAAATCTCCCCCACCGAAACCCCCCTCTCTCTCAGTGATGCTACATTCAACTGTGAACTGCCTGCCATTGCCAGAATTTTCACCCAGATCATGGGGCAAATCACACACTGAAAGTTAAAATGTGTCCTTAACCCTTTCTATAGTACCCCCTCTTTTTACGCAAGCCTGAAAATGACAAGCCCAAAATAAAATGTTTGCTATTCTTGAACCCTTTTGATGACAAGCATCATCTCTTCTGAAAGACAGTGCTCGAGAGTTTGTTGCCCAAGAGACAGAATACCCCTAAGTATCACTGAAACAATGTAAACAGAAGCTCAAACATAGTGTAGGTGCATGTTTTTTTTTTTCACCTAAAAGATGTTTTTGAGTGGATACAGATTTGTTGTGGCTTTACTTGGTCAACTTAAAAACCTAATAGAGTCACAGCCATAACACTGGACAAATACTGGTTCAGATTTGATGACAATACCAACATAAATGAATATTCATATTTACTTACTTACAAAAGTAAGCTATGTCTAGGCCGGTTTCCAAAAAGGCTATTTGGAGACTCCAAAAGTACACTTGGTCACCAAATGATATTATGGGACTTTAGAGGTGTAAAATACTATATACAGTATTGTATACTATACACTTATGGAAGAGGTTTGCTGATATTATCTCACTTTCCCCCTGCCTGTCACCCCCCCTCCCCCCTCCTGCTCCCCCTTCTTCTCAATCTCCCTCTTTACTTCCCTCTCCTTGCTCTCTTCTTACCCCACCTCTGGCAGCGCTAGGTCTGAAAGACTGCAGAAAATAACTGCATTAGCTATCCAGTTTAACAAACCATTGATAGGAGTTTTAATGAAGTATCCTACCCCCATCATGTCAAACACATCCCACAATTTTAGATGCCACATTTGTTATTCCAAATCAGGCCTACTCCTTATTATTTATGTAAGAGAAACAATGCATGTGCTTGTATACAAGCCAACAACCTATACACCATTAGCTGTGTATAGGTTGTATACTGAGATTAATAATTTAAATCACACTAGGTAACATTCCCTGTTTTGTCTGGACACTGCATGCGCAGCACTTTGGACTTGTACCATAATTTAAAGTTTCTGTAATTGAGTACCTGAATCAATGATGGAGGGAATTATTGTTATTTCTCCTCCAATAACCCTCCCAGATAGCCAGCAACTCCGGGCTGGATACGCACCAATTCTGGCAGTGATGACTTCGGGCCGGAATCAGTGGAGATTCAGAACGGAGTCACTGGCTATCGGAGCTGATAGCTATCATAGCATTTCCTTAATGTACGTAGTAACAGTTTGTTCAGTTACAATTATTTACTTGGGATTGCATTGGAAAGATTATTACTTTTATAGATGTGATATGGGTGATTAAGTCAATGTAATTAAAATGGTATATGGTGAATAAACAATCTAGTTCCTTGGCTCTTAAAATGGACTAAACTAGACATTAAATAACAGAAACATACTGTTTGGTTTATTTTAACAGTACAGCCCCTGTATGGTATGAAATTAAAGGTTTCTCACCAAATTGGACCATCACTGTTAGATAAATTTTCCCTCTGCACTATATAAGCACCGAAGCATCGTCAAGACCAAGTAGACCATAATGAGATGTATTTGCTCATAAATCACTGGGGCACTGAAACCATTTACAGGTACATTCCTTTCCTTCATTTCAACCTATGGCTGTGTACTTTTGCATATACATGTATTTGTCTTTTCCCGATGCTCTTTGTATTCTATTCTGCAGCCAATTCTAAACCCATTCTAAAACAATGTCCTTAAAATGTTTTCTGATTTCATTATGACAACTAGCCTCTCATATGATTCTCAGTCAGACATTTTTCCAAATATATACTGTCACAAATCTGTCTTCAGTCAGAAGAATCTGTAGTTCAAGCATTTGTTGAAGGGGAACTTTAAGGGTTTTCATTCATTTCCGAATGTAACCAACAGTTAATGAGCTAGTTGCTGTTAAATTGACAATGTCCCCCATCAGTACCATAATATTGCATATTACTCTAAAATGTATAATATTTGTTTATATTGTTTATGAATACACGTTTAATCCAGGAATATTTCCAGTTGCTCCATAACGATTCCAGGATTTTATAATGTGTGCAACCATAGGTTTGTAGTTTCCAAAATAGGTATAATTACTATATATTAGATTTACTGTCTAGATTTTTTTTTTAAATAAATACAAATAAAGGCATTATAACAATTAGCTTTCAAGCAATTAGCTCAGCAAGTCAGCTTCTGCATCCAATAGTCTGGATCACGCCTGTCATTCTGGTGGCAAGGAATTGCTTTAAAGCAACTGATTATCAATGTTTTCCCACAGTCTTCTGAGGCAGACATTTTAATTAGGTACAGCCTTCCCCTGTCTTACCTCCCCAGTGATGACTGAATGGTGCTGAGAGAGAGAGAGGGAGCAAAAGAGTAAAGCAGGAGGGAAGGAGGGGGGGTTGAGACAAAATGATTTTGAATGTTTGTGGCAGGGCCGACCCAAGCGTGTAACTTAGTGCTGAGGAAGGTCCTTATGCAATCACATGCCTGGCTTGATGGAGTGGAGGAGATTCTCCTAGCTAACTCAGAACACAAAGCATATAATCAGTCACTCTGAGCCCCGTCACAAAGCAGTCAGGTAATCCAATAGTACTAAGTAACATGGACACTGAAACAGGCAGTCCGTTAGAGACAGAGTGCTCTCCTCTCTGGTCACACTCAATCAGAGAAGCCACAGCGCAAACCTGCAAACAAGGCAGGTCAAAAATGTCTATCACTTTGCTTTGCTCTTGGCTTTACTTTGTTTCTGTAGCTTTTCTCACAGTTAGGTTCCATTTACTCCTGTCAGCAGGCCCACATCCACTCTAACCAGTTTGGTTAGTCCTTGGCATTTTGGAAAACAACTTTTCTTAAAATAATTTTCATTTCTTTCACACCATTTTGTGATACCTTTCACTGACTGTTGAAGGCAAGGGTGTAATTTACAACCCAACCAATATTACAAAACAGGCAAAATAACCACCCAATATAGCATGATGATGAGACAAATAATTTCATATAATAAAGATGGGGATTTGGTGATGTGATTGGAATATACTAATCATAAGGCTGGGTGTTTGTCACAGAAAGTGCAGGTGTCACAGAGTACATGAATTTCCCTGTTTATGCAATTTCCTCTGTTTTTAGTGCTTTCTGTGATTTTTCAGCAGTTTTTGAAACTGTGTAGGCCTACGCATTCTAGGAATAGCCTATTGCCAAATACTGGGAAAACAAAGTGTGACAATGCAGGCCATAGATTCTGGAAGGCGCTGGGGTCAAGACTCCTTGACAATTGACAGCTGCTATCAGATGTTTGATGGCCCCTGTCAACAGTGTTGATTCTCAGCACCTCTTTCCCCCTTTGCCATGCCTGCTCTGTGACTTCAGCCAATATTTCCCATGACAAACACCCAGTCTTACCGACGAGTAATCTGCAGTATTTTCCTCTTAGAATTCACCACTTTAAAAAAAAAAAAAAATTCTTAAAAAGATAAGCCCTTGGTTCCCTTGGTTCCAGATCGCAAAAAAGTAAAGAAGAAAAGGAAATAATTATTAACTCAGAGTTTGCTACCAAACAATTATATTGTGAGCACATTTAAACGCAGCAGAGGCTATACTCAGATTTGAAGAAAAATACACATGCCGCCAGTCAGCTTAGAAGTAGTGATGTGGGATGTACAGTAGTTCATCCACCACTGATCTGCTGTGTATGATTCACTTCAACTGCATGTTGGCGAAAACCCTGAAGTTCATTTTCTGTGTGCAGGAGTTCTTTCCTATATCACCTGACATAATGTAATTTCTGATGTAATGACCACTGCACAATGGATGTTTGAGAGGGAGGACTGGTCATCTGTGTAAACGCATCTCAGATTCATATTTCTTTCGCGGGTGCTAAAGCCCATTATTGATTTTATGTGCGCAAACTCCAGCAGTCTCCCAGGAGGAAGGGTCGACAAACACAAGGGGCATGCTTTCTTCCGTGTTTGACCTATTTTGCCAAAACAAATGTCTTTTTTTTTTTTTTTTTGCTCATTTTTCAAAAAACATGGTCCAGGGACCCACTAGGAACAATAGCATAAGGTCTGAGAGGATTTCATGGCTCATTTGCATCAAGGCTTCGATTACACTTAAATAATAATAAATTTTATTTATAAAGCACTTTTCAAGCAGTATCTCAATATCTATAAATGCCTTGGCAGTAAATGTTGTTTTGCCATGTTTTTCTCGCACACGGAATGTGGCCCATTCAATGAATTTTTCTTCTTTTTTCTTTAACACCTTTTCAAAAGTGCACTATGTGCTAACGTTCCCACAGGGCATGGAGAAGGTGGGAGAGACAAGCCAGGCCATCACCGAAATGGCCAATTTATTGCACTGGCTTTCACATGCCGTATGACTGACAGAGGAGGAACCTCCCTCACATTGACAATTCCAGCTGCACCTTGTCTCCCTTAGTCCCTGTCCAATATCATTACCAATGTGGCTGTCCCATCTCGTAACTATAATTCTGCTGGGAGGGCAGAGTTGCAGTGGCAGCTCAGTGAATTTCAGCACTCTTCCAGAGACCAATCTTTCCAGATCCCAGTGCCAGGAGGTTTTTTACCTTTAATTACACTCATAACCCAGTGTAGCAGCACAGTATTGAGGTGCAAAACCCTGCAATGAACACATTCTAATGTACTTATTTAACTGAAAAATAGATTGTGGAGGACATAGCTAAATCCAAACATAATAGAGCTCACTGTACTTATGTTTTATGTACTAGCGCTATGCAATGAAATGAAAGCTATAGCCTAACACAAAATTGTTCAAGAATGTAGGGAAGTGTTCTGGTTTTATTCTGGTTAGAATTTGATTGGCATTATAATGAGAACGTTGCATAAACCAGTTGTCAGTCACAGTAAAATTTTCCAAGCTTGTCAAGTACAAATTTACACATAACTTCTCCTACTGATTCTCATGAAAGAATTTCATGGATGCTATATGTCAGTAATATTTTAGAAGGTTCAAGACCATTTCTGTAATGTCCTTATAATTTGGAAGTAATTTCTCTGAACATCCAGCAGACCAAACAAATGTATATGTCGGGGTATGTTCTCAAAGCCAAAAAATATTCAATAGGATATTTTGGAGCAATTTGAGGAAGATTAGTTGTGATCAAGATGAACACTTGTTGGGACATAGCCAGTAAAAAATGAGCTTCTGTCTGTGCTGCAGAGTAATTAGTTGAGGCCAGGCATGTCATACAAAGGACAAGTGACACTGAGGCTGTTTGTTTTTGGGGTACATTTAACAGTCATCGCTGTTGTTGCCTTTTCACTGTCACTTAGAGTAAATGGGTACTGACAGATAGGCCACTGCTTGAAACTGTACCCTGTCACACAGACACCACCTCGAAACTCGCTTGAGCTCCCCAGTCAGCTAATGAGCACCTTGATGGAGATAGTCACTCAGTCACCAGTCACTCAACAGGCACCCCTGTCCTACGGGCTGTTTTGAGAACTGTTCATGGGCAAGTCACGAGAGCTGAGAAATGAATGAGTAAAATTTTTTCTAAAGCTATATTTGGGCATCTGACACCCCCAGACTTCTATAAAGTGTGAAATACACTTGTATCTGGGATGATTTTAGGTGGCAGGTGCAACTTTTTTTGCATTATTTTTTTCTTGCCTGCCATCATTAAAATTCAAAATTAATTGTTAGGAGGCTGTCATTTTAAAAGGCTGTCATTGTAGCAACATTTTTCAGAATTTGAGTAGCTGGAATTAAGACTTGAATTATTATTTTATTTACTACTTTCATTAAAAGCCAGGTCCTATCCCGGTCCCCTCTGGACACAATGTCATTGCATAAAGCAGTTGAAAGTTTGCAACTGGGGTTTACTCTTGAGAGGCAGGAAGAGACAAGGAGAGCAGATAACTGGCTTTGTGTGCATTGTCATGCACAGCATAATCACTCAACAGCTCCTAGCCATTGATGTTTGACGCCATGTTTATGCCAGCCCCAAGTTTTTCACTCTTCGCAATCCAGAGTATCCAAAGCGAAATGACCTCGACTCAAAAAACTGTCGCAAACCTTCAGTACAGTGCATGTACACTGTAGGGATATTTTTAAAGTGCTATTAAGAGACTTGAATTGTGACTGGATCTCAGCTCCAAAACAAACTCTGCCACCGCCGTGCATGGTTGGTGGCTACAGTTTGTGCAAATCGAGCTGCACAAATAGCTGTATGCTGGCGAAAAACAAAAAAAAAGACCATGAATGGGAGAGAGGAAGAGAAAGAGAACCTGGCTGTGAGGCTGAGTTGCAGGAAAGCCCCTTTGATGTCTGCTTTCACAGAGACGGTCCAGAACCTGAGGAGCATTTGTGAGCCGTGTAGAAGGCCAGGGAAAGATCAGCTACACCAAAAAAAACACCTTCCTCTGTGGGTTTCCTAACAGAATGCAAAAGCTATCACTGGAGCCAGGCACCACAAATACTATAGCTCAATGGCCCTCTTGGTTGGAATTGAGAAAATCATCTACCACCTCAGATACAATTTAGGTGAAAGAAATCAGCCACTAGTGCCTCCAGCTAAAATTGGGAAGATTTTCAGGAAACAAAAAAGTTCTGTGACACTTCAGTTTGCAGACTTCGTTTTCATTGAGTTCACTGAGGAGAGCTGTTGATGTGAAGGTTGACACTTCACTAAGTAGTCTTCCTTTTTCTGTTTTATTTTATTTCCTTGTATGACTTCTCGCTTGTGTTCCTACAGGTGAGCAGAGTCAACAACTCTGTGACTCGTAAACGTGAACAGCGGGTGCTCTTCATGGTAATCACCATGGTGATCTGCTACCTGCTGTGCTGGCTGCCCTACGGCGTCATGGCTCTTCTGGCCACGTTTGGCCGCCCAGGTCTGGTCACGCCCGAGGCCAGCATTATCCCCTCCATCTTGGCGAAAACCAGCACCGTCATCAACCCCATCATCTACATCTTCATGAACAAGCAGGTGAGCACAGGCATGCCTTTTGGGAGATCATGTGATCTAGATCATGTGATCTGGGGGACCATGTGACCGCTAGCTTCACAGTGCTTAAGGTACCGTAACCCTGACAAGGTTGATGCATTGACAAATATGCCCAAATTCTGGGATCATTGTGCTTTGCTAATAATCCAGTGGTCAGTTAGTACTTCTGATGAATCATTGAATTATTAAAGACAATTACATCATCATGTAATGCTTATTTCTTAAAGACCTATTGCACAACTCACAAGCTGGTCAAAGGGGGTAAAACTTCTGATTTCAGTTCCTAAAGAGGCAACCCAAGGGTTCACTGTGTAATATGAAACACTGGATAGACGGATAGATATTGTGAAGTTCACGCAAAATACAAAGAATTAAAATAATCTTAGACATACATCTATTTGAGTGATTGGAGAGAATATACAGTCAAGATTGTTTCATTTTTGCAACAATCAGATTCCTGGAATGCCACAATTTACAACAGATCGATTTCCTTTGAATGCGATGGAGCCGTTTTTTAAGTGGTTCCTCTTGATTTGTAGATGGGTTACTGCAGCGTGTGTCCCTTTGACTTTCCCTTCATTAGAAAGAAACAAAAAATGTAGGATATCATTACATTTAACTGGAAATCAGTTACAAGGGGAGTAAAACTTGATTCGGTTTAAAACGTTTTACATGGGTCAGCCGGCATCAGAAATGATGCCGTAAATCAGGTGGCTGGTCCACACAGCCAGGATGGAGGGGGGGTGCATGCATGTGTTTTTGCGCTTTAAATATTTGTATATGTGTATTTGTGCATGCTTTCCCTATTTGCGTGTGTATGGTTGTGTGCTTTAATTCTTTGTGTGTGTGTGTGTGCGTGCATGGGTGTGTGTGTGTGTGTCTGTGTGTGTGTGTGTGTGTGTGCACACGTTTAATTATTATGTTTGTGCTTTCTGTTACAGCCTCAAGGCTATAGTGTGTTGTGAATAGGTTGATCTTTGTTTAAGTAAAAAGCCAGACAGATGAATGGGCTTCCAGATAAGGAATTATGAATTTATCTCAAATGTGGAGGACATAAATGAGCATACATTCCAGGTCAGTTCTATTGGAAAACAGGCAAACTCATTGCTCTTCAAAATCATGTTGTCTATTAGAAAGTGCCTTTGTTTAAGAAATGAATGCATTATGGTAGTTGTCTTTTTCACCTAAATGTGCAAATGTATGCATAAACAATGTTAATTGGTGATACTTGGATAGAGGTGATACTTGTTGATACTTGCATAGATACTTGCAGTAAATGATCAAATCAGCCTTTTTACAGTAATGTCAGGAAAACAAATGATTGATACACAAGGCCTTCATACATGTCCCCCTCCCCTTCCAAAATAAGCCTGCAAATTCACTCACAAAACAGCCTGCAAGTTTGCATCTGCACACAGCAGTTTGCCTTTCATGTGAAATCTTTTCTATAAATGATCCAATTTTTCCACGAATGATCTGCAGTATTTCAAAAAGTATTCAGCAGTAGCGCTCACTGAGAAAATAAACCTGTAGGCTTATGCAAGCATGTCCAGGTTTATTTCCTTTTCAAGTAGATGAATGCGCTTATTGGTAGCAATGATGCTTCTGAAGCACTCTCCATTTCCTCCCACATCCCCCTACCTCATCAAAAACATCTGCAATATTTTGAGAAGTGTTCACCTCGACCGCTGAAGAAGCCCTTTATCCTGTATGTCATTTTCAGTCTTCAATTCCTCCCAGCCCGTGTTTATGGAAACTGTGAGTTGAGGCGAGTTGAAGACTAAAAATGCTGTACAGATACAAGTAGCACTGCATATCCGCGAAGAAGGGCACGCGCCCAATCACTGAAGATGGGAGGGGCACCCCCTATTGGAGAGGTGGGGGAACTCCTGCCTTGGTGAGTACTTGTGTGCCAATTCTTTACATTTACTTAACTCAAAGGTATATTTGGACACTCCGTGGCTATCATTTGGCACTGAGAGACTTCACTGAGGTCTTTGCTTTGGCTGCTTGATGTTTTCACCAATCAAACGTAGCTCAGAGCACACAGAAGGATGTGGGCGGCGACAACAATGGCTGAAACAACGGCGGGTGATTCGTAGCAGGCAGAACACCCCTGGCCTCACGTTCAAACTACGTTTTGCTTACTACCAAAAACAGTAGTTTAGCTTTCAGTACAAGAACTCAACTTCGAACTAGAAAATATGTGGCCGTTAGTTTTGGCTGTGGATAGCTAACTATTTGACTGAGTGGTCATGTATTGTCTTGGACAATCCGTAGGGCATTTGTGATGCCTCGGTATCCAAAATAAATACCACACGCGTGTTTACGTTGTTGTCGCCCTTTTTATACAGTCTGGCTTGATTCATTTTTCAGTAGGTGAGAGTATAGCTTTCTATTATAACATGTCATTTTGCTTTTGAATAGCGTTTTTTAGAGCGCAACCGAAATTTTTCTTATCGTCGCATTCACTTGGATTTCAGTAAAAGACGCAGCACGGAACGTTAACTATTATTCGTATTTCTTGGGAAATACTAAGAGGACTTCTGGGCATAGCTAAGCCGTGCCTATTTTGATTACTGTATTGATTTACGGTCTCTGTCTCCATCTACTGTTTCTTAATGTAAGTAGGCTATTATTGCTCAAAATACTTCGGTTATATACCTGGTATTAATGTGGATATTTCACACTGTGAAGATCTTCAAACACAAAGCTAGCATGCATAGCATAATACATACGCTAAAACCGGAAGTTCTGCACATTTCGGCATCAGGGACTTTGGAATATCGTGGAGAAGTGCCTCATAAGGTGCAATAATGGTGCTACAAAGCATTATGTTTCCCACATATAAAGTTTCTGTTTGAATTTGAGCAGGCTCCTCTTTGTTGTGATGATGAGTCTATTTTAATGGATAAATCCCTGTAGCCTCATTGATATTTTTTCTGTCAACTGAGGGTATTTTTTACAGTCTCTGGTTCACCCCAACAAACTGACGGGGTATACAGACTTAATAGAGTCCAACCGAAAGCGAAAATCCTCCTCTTCTGACGAACCTCCTGTGTATTGTTTTATTGTATTATTTTTTAAGGGATATGATTTAGGCCATATTTGAATTTGCACATGGCTATTTTATATTTGGTTTATTTCTATTGGACAAGCATTTACAATTTTATATTTTGGACATTTAGATTTTTACGTTCATCTTGCTCTTCTTATTTCAACATTAAATCAGATTATGTGAAGTAACTCAGTACTTGAGTAGTCTTTTCACGAGATACTTTCTTACTCTTACTCAAGTAATTATTTGGACGACTACTTTTACTTCTACTTGAGTCATTATTATTTTAAAGTAACAATACTTTTACTTGAGTACAGGTTTTGGCTACTCTACCCACCTCTGCTTGTGTGCCATGGACTTGTATCACCTGGTTTACTATTTTAGCTTGTAGTAGCCTCACATAGGATGATTATTAGGTTATTAGGATTACATGGCTTATTAACTATTTATGAAGCAGGATTTCTATTAGATAAATTAAGATAAGGTGCATTGTTTGGAGGGGTCTTAAAGGAAGGACCCATTGAGATCTTAAACACAAAGCTGTCTCGTTCGAAGTACGGTTCCCTAGCAGGTTGACCAGGATGCCTCGTGTGAGAAACAAGGTATGCCTGCACATGAAGCAGAGTTTTTATGATTGTCTTTGACAGCAACCATGATGGTTTCAATGATGGTTATTACTGACCCGCATTTCAGGTAGTGAAGTAAAATAACAATAAAGAAAAAATGAAAAATGTTTCCTGGAAAGTATTCTCAAAGGTTGGTATATATTTGCTGAGTTAATTTGTGATTCAAATATTAATCATTACGTTTTGCCTTTTATCCTCACATGGAAGAAAATAGGTTCCTTGTAAGTATATCGAGGTGATTTAGTTAATTTAAACTCCCAAATAAATAAATCATGTATAATATGTAATGATAATATATTTATGGATTATGTCAGTGTGTAGCTACTATATGTTAGAAGTAACGGGCCCACAAATTTAAAGGGAGGATAAAATTGGAGGTGAAAATCAAAGTCAGCACTCCTTTTTTAAATCTGTGCTACATCCAGTCTTGAATGCCTGTAATTGGAGTCAAAAAGATTTATCATTGTGGTAATGCCTGTGCTCTATGAGCTAATGTTCTCCCGTCTTGATTTAATAGCCCATTAATTTTAATATTGCTTTCCATGGGAAGTAATTTGCAACATTGTGAGATTTTATTAAATTGCATTAAGTTGTACGGTGTCAGACTGAGTGCTGTGATGTTACAGCTTGTATGGAGGAGAAAATCCTTTTTTGATTTGCACTGTATAATTCAATAATTTGTCTGTTTAGTTCCATCCATTTGTAATTTGCATTAAAAAATCAAAGAGCTCATGTCAATCAAGAATTGATTGAATAAGCTAACCATTACCTACGTATATTTCATGATATGCTGAATAACTCTTCAACAGGCTACATTTAGTTTTTGGGAAAGCTTTCCATAGGCATTGCTGTATCCGTATTGTTGTCAGTTGTACAGTCAGTCTTTTGCATGTTGTATACCAACACTGACTCAAGTGTTGAGTTCTCTGTCTTTGTTCTTTTTAACCCATTGAAGAGTAGGTCTTTTTCAATGTTTTTTTTTTCAGTCAGTATTCTAGAACTCCAGTCCATTCAATTACCAGTGGTGATTGTTACATCAGCATTAGACTTTTCAGTTCAGTTTCAGTTAAGAAAATTCTAATCACATCTAATGTCACACATAGATAATTTTCATAGCCTCAGTAGGCCTGGGCCTATCTCTTACCATTTCTCCATCTTGGCTCATCTTTTTGTGAGGTTTTGTCAGGGTCCATCAAACTTAACAATCATGCCCCAGCCCTGTCACACTTGTTCCATTGACATCCATACCTCATGGAACACACGTAACACCTTCATAAGGAATATATTAGCTCTTTATGAATATTATTAATGGGCTCCTCAGTGACTTAGTCAATAAAGGCATTCTCCACAAGAGCAGACCGTGCCCAATAGTCTCTGGTTCGAGTCTTGGCTAGCAAATGTGACTAGTTCCGCCAGAAGTCAACTTATAATATGCATGCAATATTCTTCTACCCACAACCAAAATTAGGGGCTTGGATTGTTTTACAGTCTGAGAATTCAAAGAGAGTTCTACTCCACGAAAAACAAGCTAGTGAAAGTGGAAACTTTAAGCGATAAGGAAATGAAGTCTTTGTTGCTATGAGGCTTGACATTTGATTTTTAAAAAATATATTATTCTTCTGCCATGTTGGTCACAAATTTTCATTGCAGATGTGGTCTTTTCTGTAACGAATCAGCTGGTTTATGCAATAGGGAATGTAGGCTAATCCCCAGAGCTGCCAAATGACTAAGCAAATGGAACGCTGCAGTCCTCTACAGTTTGTTCACAGGAAGAGGGGTGGGAGGATTTAATATTTAACTGACCCCCCAAATTTAAAAAGCAGAAACTTTAACAGCAACAACTTGCTTATCTGAGTCATGTGTTTCTAATTGCGCACGAAACACTTATGTCCAGCAAGGCAGAACCGAATCAGGTTTCCAGGGAGAGCTGGCTGTCCCTGCCATTAGAGGTGTCCTCCTGTTGGGTGTCAAAGTACCACCCCCCCCCCCCCCCCCCCCCCCCCCCACGCCCTTGTTTAAACGGTTGCTCATTTGTGCTGTCCTTGTTTTTTTTCCTTGGAAACACTGAAGAGTCGCTGTTTGCACAGATGATATAACCCAGTGAGTCAAACACATAGAGTGCCTTGCAAAAACATACTTGGTTTGCTCTGTGACCAGGGATTCCAAGAGTGACATGCCATGGTGTGTTTCACTGTCTGGGTACACTTTGTTGAATCAGTGTTGAATGTATGCCAGACATGTGTAGGGTGCTTGGATTGGAGAGATTTACAGCACTGCTCAGTTTTTTTGTCTCTGACCACCCACCTGCTGAGGAACAGGTGAAAAGCCACGGTAGTTCATTATCTTCCTATGTGTTTGTGTTTGAGTGTGCACGCGTAATGTGTATAGGTGTGTGTGCATGTGTTTTATTTGATGAATTAGTTGCAGGAATATGCATGCAGGTGAATGTGCCTTCGGTTTGTGCCAGGTTTTTCTCTGTGCATATGTGTGTATTGGGAGGAGTTTACATTAGTCTTTGGAATTTCTTGAGGAAACGTAGTAGACATATAAGAGTATACTAGGTACCCTAAGTTTTCTCAAGGGAAGTAGCATCAATGTACTGTATGTGTCTGGGGAGGGAGGGGTTCAACCCAGAGCAATTGTGTTGCCTAAACTGTCATCAAAAGTTTGTTCGTGGATTTGTTCGGTGTAGGAATAAACACATTCTGAATATATAAGTCTTACTTTATTCTGTATTAAGCCTGTACAAGCTACTTCAACACAGGTGAAATCTCTGTCCTCTAGATCTGAAGCATGTTTCAGATGAACACGTTTAGCTCTCACCCCTCAAACTCTTTACGCCCCTGCAGAAGAAGGAAAACCAAACAGGATCATTCCGCTGGAAAGCTTTGAAGCTGTTAAAAATTTATCCCAGGCATGACTTACTTTAAAGTTACTTTTAGGAGCCCATATTTTTGTGAGGTTCTCTGAGGGTAAGTTGATACTGTCCATCTATTGTTATTTTCATTATCATTTTATTCCAGTTTCATTTGAGCTATTTTCTTAAATTTCTATATGCGTATGAGTTCATTTTATAGATGTGTCCAAGCAGGAAGCCACGATTTGGAAAAATGCATCCATCTGTTCATCACAACTATATTTTTGTATGTTATTGTAAGCACAGTATGCACTGCATTGTGTTGTAAATATGTGTATTAAGCAATAGATAGGAAAATAAGTCATAAATTCTCATAGGTATAGTATGTTTACAGCCACCAGATGCTTTAGGTTGACCTCAAAGCCCAATAATTATATTGGGTGCCATTCCTATTGAAAAGTTTCTCTCAATGTAACAATACTTGACAATATATTGCATGCCAGTTGCCCAGCAGCTCAGTTTAATTTTGAAGCCTTTGTTTGTAATAATGAACAACCTGCAAAACAATTTCTCCCTTGGACAACAAATGCAGATTTGTATAATAATGATTAAATCTGTTGTTGTTTTGTTTGCGGCATTCAGTGCCATTCTTTTACATGGCATGTGTTCAATTGAAGATTTCGTAAAAGTTTTTTTTTTTTTTTTTTAGAAAATGCAATTACCTGCAGGGGCGTCATGCAAGCCAAAATTCAATTAGAGCAGGGGGCATGTGGGTCCTTCCCCAGAAAGAAAAAGAAAATAATGACACAATTTTCTGCAATTTGACATATATTCAAAGACTATGGGGGGATTATAACGTCACTAAATCAGTTTTTGTAGCTCAGTAATCTCCCACTTTATATTAGGGTAAATACTGTGTATTTATTTGGAGATTTTCATGTCAATTATTTGTGCTGTTATGGTTACTGAAAATGACACTCACTTATTCATTCACTTCTACACTAGCTTCTACACTGCTGCCACTTTTCTTGAAAAAGAGCTCAATCTTGTCTGCTTCACCCAAAATATTTAAGGGGCATAAATTCACATACAAAGACTATATCCACAATGCAAATTAATTTAGAGAACAGATAATAAAGCCACAGATTTAAAAAACTTGCCAACGTGGTAATAGCTGTATTTTCAAACACAATGCATAGGAAGCAGCATGAGTACAGATGAGACTGTGTTGGCATCACATAGCAGTGTATGCTCCATTGCCAATAAAAGCTCAGACTGAGTAGTAGTAACCTATTTTCCAAACTGCTTAGCCTCCTAGAAAGATCCATCATCACCACTAGCCTAAGTACATATAACCTGTAACCATACCTACACACAATTAAATCTGCATGCATTTCCATGAAGGAAAAATAGCCTATCACTATAAATCTCACCTAAGAAGATGACCTACCTCTTGTGCTATCAACCTCCTGACTGAGAACAGGGCTAGGGCTTTCTGTTGTTTTTTTAAAGAATGACGAGATTTTCCTCTGCATCTTGACCTGGAGATATCAAATGGAATTCAGTGTTTTGCTAACTATAACCTGTGATAGTGGTAGTAAAAACAATTTTACTCTTTAAAAAACAAAAAAATCAGCTCACTGCCATAAGATTCGCACAGCTCTCCTTTACCAATATTAAATAGGATGCTATGCTATCACAAGTCACGACTAGCTAGTGAGCCAGAAGGCTAAACAACCAGATTGAGGGATGGCTACTAACTTTAGCTGGTTTTAGCCAACTATCTTGCAAAGCAAACTATGCCTATATTTCTCAAATGCAATTAAGTGTGTATAACTAATTGCATTTCATTTTCACACATTTGAAAAAGGGATTGATGCTCTACTAACCACTTCAGCAACACACCGTTAAGCTGTAGCCGACATGTCCTCCAGCATTGATGCGCAACAGAGTGCTGTGTGCGTGTGTACTGTGTACCTGCTGTTGCGAACCGATTTCATCCAGAAACTTTTGGAAGAAACCAATACCATAGGGGAAGGGGATGTGTGACTTTTTGAGGTATGATCTATGACATAATTAGAAGAATATGTTTGACTCATAATATAAAATGACCATAACTACATATTATAAAAAAAATAATAGTAATAAAATAAAATAAAAAAATATCAAAAATCTGGTTGGGCACGTGCCCCCCAGCTTGAATGGGCATGACGCGTCTAATTACCTGGCATTTAATGCAATTTGGGAAACACACAAATAACTGCCAATCAAGTTCAGTCTTGCATGAGAAATGACAAAATCTACCATTAAAGTGATAAGGCTGAGTATGGAGGGTGTTAGCTATGGAAGAGAGAGTGCAACAAATGGACATTTCTGACTGAAAACTATTGCCTGCCTTTCACTAAAAGCCATGTGGCTAAATTAACTTCCCTGGGAAAAAGCATTCCATTTGTAACCCATTTCTTTGTCAGTGGGATGGATGGCAAAGGGGTTATTGCCAGAGCTGCAAATGGCTTCATTTTGTGACGAACTGAGCAGATTTATGTATGTCCAATGGATGTACATTGGGTTCTATCAAATGAAGTATCAAACATGAAGAAACACGGAAAAAAAAAAGAAGCCATGAGTGTGTGGAGCATGTCCATCAGTTTTACAGGTGCTTCAGTATGTGTGTTTTTTCAGTTTTGCAGGTATTTCTTTGTGTGTGTGTGTGTGTGTGTGTGGATGTGTGTGCACGCACGCATGCGTGTGTGTGTGTGTGTGTGTGTGTGTGTTCATGTGTGCATGCTAGCATGTTTGTCAGTTTTGCAGGTGCTCCAGTATGTGTGTTTTAGTGTGTGTCTGTTGCAGTTGTTTCAGCATGTGTGTGCATGTGTCTGTGTGTCAGTTTTACAGATGTTTCCTGGCTTTTCTGATGTGCCGGACGCCCCAGAGAGGCTCCAGCTTCAAGAGCTCATCCAAAATCAACAAGCCCTTCCGAACCGTGCGCCATACCAACGACAACAACTTCACTTTCATGGTGGCCTCCGCTGGACACCCCACCACCGGCGCCCCCAACCCCTCCAGCAGTGGGGAACACAGGGCCCCCTCGGATATCCCAAAACCCGCTGTCGTTTCTCTGGTGGCTCACTACGACTGCTGAAACTCCACAGTCAGGGAACAAGCCAAGACAAACTGAAGACATTTCATGGTGCCCTGAAACTAAAGACAGCAGGGGCGCTCTGGTGTCTTTTCAACCCACCAAATCATAAGACAGTGCTATCGCCAATAGGCTGAAATATTTACTAATGAGGTGACAACTAGAGGTTGTAAGAAAGATATATTTAGAAATATGAAATTCTGAAATTACTCTCCCTAAAGGTTGGTACGGTTGGTGAAACTTTTTCTATAATTTCATATCGCCCTCCATAGAATTTAACTAGTGCTCTCAGGGTTCTAGTGGGGCATTTCTAATGGAGACAACATATTTACTTCAAAGTATGTTCACAACTGTTGTATCTTTGACATTTTTATATTTAGTCAGAAGTGTTTTCTTTTTCAGAAATTTACCGGCAAAGATAAAAAAATAGATACTGTACGCATGTAAAAGCTTTGACATTTTATATCATATCAAGATTTGTTATTCAAAAACAGTGAATAACCTATCCCTATCCCATTCATTTGACAGAATTAACTGGCCCTTTAGACTGAGAACTGAGTCTGATCCTGAACCTGTTTCTATGTATTATTAAGCCTCTCAGGCTCGTCAAGTATCATCTGTCACTGGCCGATTCCTTTTTAAAATCAACAAGAAAGGGATAGAAGAAAGGGTGAAAAGTGCAGTAAAGTAGAAATAATTGTGAAGATGGGGTGTGATGCCCAAAACCACTGACACAGACTGAAGGTACACAATGATTTACCTGCAGGCAAACCCGGTTTTTCTTCATAAGGTATGACCAATAGGGGTTGTCTGAGAATTTCTCTCCTGAATCTCTGTGTAACATTCCAACAATTTAAATTACAACATAACTAAAAGATTGGATTCTTTTAAATTATTTCCATTATAACCAGAGACCAGAGATCTATTTTTCAAATCAAAAAGAGCACTGTGATTTTTTGTTATTATTTCTAATTGGATTACTATTACGTTGCAAAGGAAAAGGTACTACATTTGGGCGATCACAATAAAAAGCTATCTGCTAGGGTGTGTAGATGTGGTGTATGAATGAGCCTCATGGCCAAGGATCGTTTTGGGAATGTGCCAGTGCTGACTGTGGCCAGTAGCTCGGTAAGCACCCAGTGGACTGCAGTGAAAGCTGCGTATGAAAGGTCTTCCTCCAATTCCACTCTAATCAAGCTCCGCGGTGTGAAAAGAAGCAACTGGCAACACCGTGTGTTTTGGAGGAGAACCGTGGATGTCTACACTTTCCCAACTCGGCAGTGGGGTTCACACGGACAAAATTAATTTTGATGCCTGGACATTTGCACCAACCACGATTCACATTAATGGTCATACCCTCTGAAAATGGAATATACTTTGATTTAATGTTAGATGCAGAAACCTTTTCATACCTCCAATGCCACGAAAGAATTGAGACCATGATGGTTCACCCAACATGACGTTAATGTCCAGAAATGAGGCGATCACCCAACAATGAAAAAGAAAGGAAAGCATTGTGAGTGATTATAAAAATATAACTCACACATAAATATACGTACAGTAACTCACACACATCCACTGTGGTCTTTAGCTAAAAATAGATACTGTAAAACGGGTCTTATCTGACACAATGAATATAAAAGCAGCAGCACAACATCATTTCACTCAGGACTTGTTTACATAGAACAACACACACTCAGAGAAGGGTGGTACAGTATTTTTCTTGGTCCAGCCTACAACAAGTGCAATTTTCCTCTTTAGAAAACTCTGGATTTACAGCCTATCATACGTGGGTCATTCCACAAACAAGAGGGCCAATTAGATTTTAGTGGATGTAAAACTTGTGAGGCCTGCAGTGAAGTATTAAACTCACACTATTTTTTTTTTTTTGTGAGAGTGCCTGTCGTCGGAGAATATCGCAGGATATTCTAAATGGGTGACATTTTTTGAATTACGCTCTCGTAATATTTTTTGTCAAAAAATCTCTGGGTGTTCACAAAAACATTGTGTCAGCTATGTTGACATTGCAGAGTGAAATTTTTTTAATGAATCCAAAGCCTTTGATCACATCTGAAAAATTGCAAAAAACTAACTTTTTCCAATGAATAAACTTATGTTTTTTTGGTAGATACTAAACTAACAATAGGGAGTCTACGCTACATATGTTTAACTTGTCTATATGTTTAACTTTATATAACCTACTACTCGACTAAAAGACAGTGATTTTTAATGTCTTTACAGACAGTCCTGTTATTTAAAGACTGTATACATAACTGTAAGCTGACTACATTTATATACTGTATATAATTGTAGTTAGCTCATTAACCAGCTAGCTGTCTAGATTTGTAGTGGTCATGCGCCATTTGTACATAATCAATGTTTATTTATAGTGTGTGTGTGTGTGTGTGTGTGTGTATGTGTGTGAAATTGATGAGAGCAGTACGCGTTTGATGGAGTGGATCTAGCATTAAAGGCATGCGCAAATTTACTGCACCACTAATGATGACCCTCTGGAATGCAGAGAATGGAGATGAATGTTTGGAGGGAAGTGTGCCTGCCATTTTATAAAGAGTAAAACTATTGAGCTCTGCTGTCATAAAAACTACAGATAAAATAGGTGACCTTTTTCATTTAGATGATTTGTTGAATTAAATGTAAAAAGCCACAGAGAAT
This sequence comes from Anguilla japonica, assembly GCA_025169545.1. Classification (NCBI taxonomy): domain Eukaryota; kingdom Metazoa; phylum Chordata; class Actinopteri; order Anguilliformes; family Anguillidae; genus Anguilla; species Anguilla japonica. The sequence continues at coordinate 24,049,886 of CM045888.1, read as the reverse complement.
TAGAATACTGCTAGATTTTGTAATGTTGAAATTGTAGGATCTGTAACAAAGTGCATTCCTGCTTTGGAAAAGATATGCTTTTACATGACGATGCATGGGACATTAATTATGCATCCATTTTTATTCAGAAAAGCTTTAGCATTTAATCCAGTTCTTCTGTGGCCAATGCATTGATTTGTTTATCAATATAGAGATATGCAGTTTTTTTTTCATTTCTTATGTTTTTATAAGTAGTTCCACTCCCTTTTGAAATTGTTGAAAGTTTTGTGGCTATGAAATTTTAGACCCCAAAATCCCTTTTATTGACCAGATATTGTTCTTTGCATTTTCAGTCATGAATAATTTGATGTCTTGGAGACCCATGGAGTATTTTGGATCAGCTGTAGACTTTTTTCATTGTAATTATGTAAAGAGTAAGTTTTGAATATAGCCTGTTGTGTTAGGTATTGGGAGTTCTCACAGAGCAGTAATGGGTGTCCACATGTTTAAGAATGTCACTGTATCATAATAGCAATTCAGCTTTTATAAAGATCAAAAGGGAAAAAAAGCTCAAATTTTGTAAATAAATGTAATACCTTTTGCATGTTAATTTAGTGTGTAATCAAACCTTCTTTTATTCTATGGTATGTTCACTTCTAAGCACCTGACCCAGAATGTATTTTGATTTGTGAATGCCTCAGGGTGGGAACAGGAGACGCCAGATTTAACTGGCATCAAAACTTAGATGCTTTTTCATGTTGTGTTGGATTTGAACTGCAGTCTGAAGATGCAGAGAAGGCTCTGAAACCTTTATCGCTGCCTTGGGGCAGTCTGGCGGAACCACAAAAAACGTGCTGGAAATTTAAGTCCCTGGTTTAAAATAAGAAAGTCTCTTGTCACTTTGTCACAATTATTAAGGCCAAGGCGGCATGACATTGACTGAAATAAATGCAATTATTTCACTAAACATTGTCCTAAATATTGGGGGGTGCTCTCCCAGTGTAATTATTAGAGGGTCATCCAACCCTTTTGCCCCTCTCCCCCCTCACTTGGTGCCAATGCTGAGGATACAATAATAAAGAGAATATTCTTTAATTATGTTCTCAGATGTTTTGAATAGTAAATTAGATGGCTTTAACTTATGTATCTGAATCATAAAATGGTTTGTTCTGGTTTTAAAGCACTCCTGCAGTAGCAGTTCTGCAGTAGCGTCCACAAATGTTTACATGTATGTATACAGTAGGTAGGCCAGTTTTTATGGCATCACTTGAGTACACGTATTGAATTATAGCTATTTAAAACCATTTGTGACTGCTTTTAACAACTTGCCGTTGCCTTCCACTATTGATTTGACTAGTATGTTTTGTCTTTATATTTTATTCTGTGCTCTTTAATGCATTATGGTCCTATGTGTCTTTATTTTTGTGTTTTTATTTCTGTGCATACTGTCCCTTGGTCCCTTGTGTGTGTCTTTTTTAAAGCAACCTTGGGCTCTGTAAAGGCGCTATATTATTATTATTATTATTATTATTATTATTATTATTATTATTATTATTATTATTGCACAAGTCCATTATGACAAACCAAAGCAGAATGATCTGTCCATTTTAAGCAGATTGCAGTTCAATAAAGTTCATCTCAAAGCAGCATAACTTTGTTGTCAACCTTGAGCTTTTTTGTACTTTATCTCAGCAAGAATCCCACATTGAAATCAGCTGTGCTGGCTGGTGGAGAGAGCACAGGCACCTGAGTTGCGTTACCTAATCAGCCTAGGTGCTTAAAGGTGTGCTGCCCTCCACAGTTCGGGGCTGAGACCTGGAGCTAACACCGGGAGCGCAGTTAAGTTTTTTGTTTCGTTTTATTTTGAGCACAAAAAAAGAAAGAAATCCTCAGCTGGGATGCTGGAGGAGCTGGACCTAGCCGGGAAGGCAGGTCAGCTACAGAGCAGGGAACTGAAAAGTTGCTGCTCTGTTTTACTTTCTGTTGTCTTTGTTATTTTAGCTTGTTGTTTTAGTTAATTGTTTTTGCTCAGAGCCCGTGAGGGGGAAGGGTGAAGAGGGTCGTTTATTTGGTTTTATGTTTGTGTGGGTGCGCTCTCTCTCTCCATGCGACAGACAAAGGTGTTCCCCGGCACTGCCACATCTCCCTCCTAGGGGTGGCACACTGGTTTGTGACAGATGCCCATTCACTACAATCTCCAAGACATCTTTGAGTAATCTATAATGAGACAGACCAACAGGATAATATCAGATCCTTCTCATGTATTGTATGTTGAGTACCAATTTTTTAATGAAATTTGGAAAGAGGTATTGGTGTCTCTATGCAAATATAGTATCATGCATTACAAACACACATTTATCCCTCTCTCAGTAAAACTCATTAATAAGCAACTTGAGGTGGATAGACCAATGGATAGACAGGCATGGATGAATATAGTATGAGGGGAGATGTGTGCATGTGTAATGTGTATGTTTTTTGTAATGAAATGGTAAATGTGAAATGTGACATGTCTTGTTTTTTGGTGCAGTAGAGACTTTCTGATCCAAGGTAATTTGTTTGCGAGACAACAAAGTAAACCTTAACCTTAAATGATTGTATCCAGACCAAAGCCATGCTGCTGCTATCTGCTTTCAGGCTCTATTGAAATTTATGACAAGCCCATTTTTTTGCTCTTTGAAATTTAAAATTGCTCTGTATTCTTTCCATTTGATATTTCTGAATCCCCAACTACATGCAGCACTAATCCACACCACACCACAGCACATGGCTTTTAGGGGTACGCCCCCAGAGAGACGAAGGACTCTGAAGAGTTATTCACAATCTGTTCTCTAATCCCCCAGATCTGAAAAAGGCAGTTGTTTTTGTGTCTGCAGTCTGGGATTGAGGCATCAGGATTCCCGATGTGTTGCACAGCTGAAGATAACAACCTGGGGGAATTAGGATCATTGAACTTCATCTTTGCGATTCATCATGCTCAAACTACAGCATCAGAATATCATTTGCAAATTAACCTTTGAATGCACAGAATCTGGGTGGGTAAGGGCAGGGAGAGAGAGGGGTGAATCAAATAATCTTTCTCAGGCTCTATAGATAATGCCTGGCAAAATAAACAATGGTCTGCTGTTTTGATGAATAACCACTCTGTGATACATACACTCACTGGCAACTTTATTCGATGCACCGGCTCATTAGTGCCAATAGTCTGCTCCTCCAAACAGAATCATGTGTTTGCAATTCAATATTTAAAGCATACAGACATGGTGAAGAGGTTTAGCTTTTTTGTTCAACCAGACATTAGAATGGGCAAGATGCGTGATCTAAGCGACTTTGGCCATGGTGTGATTGTTGGCACCAGACAAAAAAATTGGACAAACTGTTTGATGCTATTGAGTCAGCATAGACCAAAATCTCTAAGAAATGTTTCCAGCACCTTGTTGAATCTATACAAAAAAAATTCAGGCAGTTCTGGAGTCAAAGGGGGGTGTTATCAGTACTAAATAGGTGCATAACACAGGGCCAAGCCATGCAGCATTGTCCTATGCTGTATTGTACCTATTTTCCACATTGTGCACTCCGCTTGACTGACTGAAACAGTAGAAAAGACATAGAAAAGAAACTGTTAATAACATTTAAAATGTTACTAAATGTTTTGGTAAAAAATACTGAACAGGAACATGTGTATGTTGAAAGTGAATGGATGTCAAAATATCAAGAAAGGTAGGTTAGAAAAATTAGGTGTGTGAGGTGTAAACTTCAAATTGTGTGTATCTTGAGATATAGGCACAGAGCTTTGTTCAAAAGATTTTGATGAACTTGCATAGCTTGACTCTTCTGTTTCCTTATTTTCCTCTGTTTGGAAAATGCACTGCTGGCATTGTTTCACATTAGAAAAGTGCTGCGCTGTGGAAACAAAGTAAATATATTTACTGCCTCCTTTAAACTTTGGTTATCAGTTCCTCCATAATGTCAGCTCTTCTCAAAAATAAAATATCCCTTGTTCTTTGTATTACTGGAAGAAGTATTACTGCAGTGTTTTTTTTATCTAAGTGTCAGCAGAGTAGGCCGTGTGCATCATTTTTAAATAGCATTATTAATTAATAACAAAGCCAGCTCTTTTTGTTAGACCACATTGTTTTCAAGTGTTTTTACTTTGTTGTCATCTGTTAGACAAATTGGCTAATTAGTTTCATTAAACATAATCAACATTTCATTGTTAGCACTAATTATTCTATACAATAAAGCTTAAATGGTAGCAGAATATGAAAAGAACTCTTAAACCTGTAGCATGGCTAAATGATGTAGCCCATTGACTTGAAGGAACTTTTTCTATGCCACAAAAATAACTGGCCATTATATTACAGGCATTTATCCAGACCGAAGAGCGTCTGCTGGTGTTCATGGCCGTAGTGTAAATCATTTCTGAGGCCATTCTACAAATTTCTCTGCACATACAGTACTGTGCAAAAGTCTTAGGCCCCCTAGATTTTTGCATATAATATATAGTATATATTTGGTCTTAGATGTTTATTTTTTTGTTTTCTGCATTAGTGTATCAGCAGAAAATAGCAAATTTGAGATTTCCAAACATGAATTTTCCAAAAAATGAAATTTTACAGATACATTTTTGTATTTTATTAAATAAAGTAATATTTGAAGTACTAGACAACTTTTCAGATAAAAACTTGATCAAGGGTCTCTGGGATTACCTGGAGAGCCAGAAGCAAGTGAAACAGCCAAAAGTCTGCAGCCAAAAGAATGTGGCAAGTTCTCCAAAATGCTTGGAACAACCTACCAGCCGATTTTCTTATAAAACTGCAGGACAGTTTACCTAAGAGAATTGGTGTAGTTTTAAAGGCGAAGGGTGGTCACACCAAACATTGATTTTGTTTAGTTTTTAACTATTTACTGCTCTTTATATTATTTTTTCGATATTTATAACCTTTCATTTCATTATTTTTGAAAGCATCTTAGCTCTACAGCATTTTTTTTACAAAGATTTTGCACAGTACTGTAGATCTCATAGATATGCATTGCAATCATTCTGAATATTTTTTTCGCTCACTATCTCGCAATTACGCGATATTTTTCTCATGATTATGAAAAAAAGATCTCATAATTTCAAGAAAAGATCTCATGGGGGTCTTCGAGTAGCTCAGGCTGTATAGGCACTCATTCCAAAAGCAAAGCCCTGCTTTAGACAGGGTGTTCCAGTCTCAGTCGCACCATTGTTGGCTGTGGCCAGAGGCCCACATTAGCGAGGCAACAGCTGACCCAGTCTTGCCGGGAAAAGATAGGGGGTAAGCTGGCTAGTTCATGTTGTTCTCATCACTCTCTAGCGGCCACTCTTGATCAGATTAGGTGCCAGCAGGCATGAAAACTGAGAATATGCTGAGCTCATTATCCTGAGAAGACATAGGCAGTATATAATTGGTGGTACATCTGCATTGTGAAGAATAGGCATCATCACCTAAATCAGGGAAGTCACGTGTCTGCCCTCTCCTCCTGACATCAGCAGGAAGGGTCACAGGGGGGGGTCAAGAAGTTTGATTGAGTTTGGGTTGGGAAAAATTGGGGATAAAATCAGGGATTAAAACAAAGAGTTCATAATATTGAGGGGAAAAATCGCATAATATTTAGAAAAGGATCTCATAATTTCAAGAGAGAAATCTTGTAATTACGAGAAACAATGTCATAATATGAGGAATGTGACCTTGGAAATACAGTAAAGCATGTGTGAAAAGGACAACCGTGTTGATCTAGTGCTCTAATGGATAGCCAAACAATACTGGCTGTGTATCTGTGTTGTGCGTGCATGTCAGACTCTGTATGTGTGAGTTGTAGGTATGTGTGTCTGGATGTTGAAGTATAAATTAAGAGAACCACCCACAAATGAGCATTTATTAATTGGAGAGACATAGATAAACAGAGAGAGGAAGGGGAACAGGCACATAGATGTGGTTTCCGCTTCCACTCTCCAAGGGTAATCATGAAACCACTTTACTATGTCTAGCCCGGCTGCTGAATCCCACCACAACAGTTACTCCATCACTCCAGAATAACTTGAAAATAAGCACTCCACAGAAGCATGACTTGACCCTGAGGGGCCCTTTCAAGAAGGGACCAGCATCACTACCATTTTCAACATCACGAGTCTAATGGTGGAAAGGAGGGGGTTTACACGTGGTTGTGGTTAAAGTCTAAGGAACTGCAATATTCCCTGCATTGTTAATTCACCTTGGCGATAGAGCAATAATAAATAATTAATATTCCTCTGATCTTTTCTGTCAACTCCATGCTATTCATCAGCATATATTTCACAACCACACTGTGTCTTTTTGTTCAAGGTGCATGCATTTCCAGGAAATATTCCCAGGAGCTTGTTACAACAAAAGTGGAAAGTCTGAAAAGATTTATAATTCTGCTCTTTTGTCTAATTGTATTTCAACACCCACACGGGATCTATGACCAGCATACTATGTGCTGATAGACTACAATTACATGTAGGGGTTTTAATATATACTTATTTAAACACAATAGACATAAATGGGCAATTATTAAATATGAATGTAGATTGATTTCAAGCCTTATGAAAAGAACAATCGATTTTAAGCGTAGGGATGAAAATAAAGTTGAAACAACCATTTAAAATAATTTCCATTGATTGTGCAAGCATTCACAAGCTTTGCTTTTTTGTAAAGATCTGGGTATATGTTCATAAACAGAAAAATAATTCTTAAGGGAAAATAAGTTAAAGGGATCATTTGAAACAAAGGTCAAACTCAAATATCTGTATTCTCAGTGAGCTTATCCAGATATCATAATTATATACAACTACTCTACAATGTCATATTATCAAAGATAAATTACTGGCCAATGCAATGAGTCATTGTTTCTCTTCTAAATCAAGCATGTTAATATCAAGGACAGAGAATGGAGAGGCAAGGTCATCTGCATCATAATGTGGAATTGTAATGGTCCAAAATTTGCCTTCACCTAATTAAGGTTAGCTTTACTTCTGATGCACTACATAGTCATTGCATTGCTTGGTTTCCTTGTAATGGCATTGCCAGAAATTTAACACCAAAGGTCAATGTGGTACATAAAATATGAGTATTCCGTTTATATTATGAGAATGGAACCTTGATACAATATGCACTGGACATTTTCCCATGAAATCTTTCCTGTTTAGTTCATTGTGGGTTTGTGTCACATGATACGGGTACCAGCATGATTCTAATCACATTTTTCAGTATTTGTTCTTTAGATTTAAATGGGATTACGAATTATCACACTGTACTTAAAATGAATTTCAGTTTGGGCTTTGAAAAATTCAGTTCAATTCTATAAAATTGATTTATCCCTGAAGGGCAATCAGATTCCTGGGATTCATCAGACAGACACTGGAATTACTAAGAACACATAATACTTCTACAACGCAATAAAGGGCAGTCAAGAGAGAGATATGCATGCTTGCACGTGAGCCCGTAAATCTATATGCCCCACTGGTGCAGTCTCTTAGTGCCGAGTTAGATCAGAGGGAGAAGGTCATTGACTAACCACACATGCAACCCTAAGCCTTACCTGTCCTTACCTACACATAGGGCAGTAGGTAAAGAAGATGGGACATATCATTTAAGGTTGGGAGAGTCTTCAGAGTCTGTTGCCTATGAAAAGCAGGGAAGAATTTAAGTGGAACACCTGTAACGTTGGAGCAGGTGGATGTGATTATCCTGGGTGCCAGTGATCTGTTGGTCCCCCGTCCTACCCCTGCCCTTGTTTCCTCTGCTTAGCTTATCTTCATTGATGGTACACCTCTCCTGTGTGTCATTGGTCATTAGTCCCACCTGATTGTTTTGTGTATTTATGTTCTCTGTGTTTGTTCAGTCTTCGCTTGGTTTCCTCAGCCTGATTTCTAGCGCCTGCCTTTTGTGTTTCCTGGCTAATTATCTCTCATGTTTGTTAGCTGTTCTCTAGTGGTTTCCTGTATTGTTTTTTTTTTTCCTGTTAGTATTTAGTGTTTAGTTCTTTGTGTTCCCTCCTGTTTGTTATTTTTGGTTCTCCTGATTAAAAGTCTTCTGTTAGTCATGTGTAAAACTGTCTCGTGTGTTTCTCTGCACTTGGGTCAAATGGAAATACTCTCAATGAAGGAGCTATAGCAGTTGGTCAAGATAGATAGATAGATAAGGTAGAATGTTTTGAGTTTTTGGAGATAGATGCACTGTTGACTTTTTAAAATCATGGCCTCCGTACTGTCCTCAAATTTCACGTCGTTGACTTAGCAGGGCAGCACAAGATCACACCTGAAAACAATTAAATCCACACACGTATTAGATCGCAGACGGCAGACATACAGCCTAAACGACATTTAACTTGTAAAACAAGCTGATCTGGCAATAAATCTAACTATAGACAAGCAAATAATAGATCTTGCCCATCCAGATCAGTACAGGAGCTGTGCCCAGAAGGAAGAGACATTTCTGGGTATTTTATTGATTTACCCTGCCACGTCAGAAAGTCTGCAATCAAGCATGGAGAAAATCTCCTACACCGCTTGGAAAAAAGGACCAGCCGAGCCAAAATCTGTTCTTTGGAATTTTTGATGATGTCAAGTTTTTGTCATGCCTAATTTAATCTGTAATGGACTCTGAATTACCGCCTTACCTCCACACCCTGAATGGCAGGGACAGGGCTGCTTAAGCAGTCTGCCTTTTATCTGAACTTGGCTGCAACTAGCCTGGGAAAAAAGGCAATGTCAAAACTTTAAATTGTCCATTTTTGCTGTCTTGTTTTTTTTTTTCACTCTCACCTTGACAGCTGACGGTCACTCTGCAATGACATGAGCAACACTTTCAAAACTATCTGATTATGACAACAGGACACATCCATACACTATAACAATGTATTTAATAGGATGAGCCACCCAGCAGCCAGTGGCCTCTGGCCAATCGGATGCCATAGTTTGCTTTCACTAGGTAAACATGTAGCGTGTATGTGTGTCCTCTTCTGACTCAGTATGCAAGCTTAACTGCGGAGAAGGAACAGCTTGAAACAATATGTCTCTGAGGACTCTCCTAAATTGACACAGGTTGTTGCAACAATGAGCACAGCCATACACTAATAAGACTGGGACTGGGAAGAAATAGGCAAAAATTAATAAATACATTAATTGATAACATTCCAATTAATGTTTTTTTAAGGCTTTGAGCTTTTCTTTATATCAAATGTGCATTTGCAAATTAGGAGATAGTGTCACCAGCACTGTCTGGATTTATTGCAGTGAAATGTCATTTCAAATGCACCCCCCAGCTTCCCATACACAAACACACAAACTTGAAAAATCCACAGACAAATCAAGCCCAAAAATAATACCCCAATACCCCAATATAGTTACAGAAACCAGCAGATAATTAATTGGGTTTATCAACTTCTTTTGTTAAAAAATTTGTCAACTTAATAATTGTTATGTGACAGGAAAGGATAGAAAATTTCTGTTGTGTGCACATCTAGAAAATGTTCAAGGTGGCTTTATCAACATATTCAAATTGTAATTAATGAAAATAAAGGACAGGTAGTAAGAATTCTACGGAGTGTCAGTACAACAACTATGGCGTATATTAGAAATTGATGATCATGCCAAGACAATCATGTAATGCAATTTGTTTTCCTAATGGAAAGATCTGATTATCTGGACAAAAATGCTTTTCCTGTTTTGTTTTTTTCTCTTTGTCTCGTTGGCAGAAAACGTCCACAGCAGCAGATTCTGTAGAACTGGGCATGTTCAGCACATTTTCATGCTCAGCGTGCTCTAAATGCAATTAATGAAATGTCACATTTAATTCAGCAAACACACAGTTGTTCACTTGTGAAACACATTATATTCTACCACATGCAAAGCAGAAAAGATTTATCATTTGCCGTGCTTCCAGACACGTCAGGGGACAAAAGGAAAGGGCTCAAATGTGTCAGTATACATAATTATCCTGTCTTCAAAGCTTTTTTTTATTAGACACTTTTATGCATGTGCATGAAATATATTGAGCTAGTGGCAGATGCTAGGTAGCGCTCGGTAATATCTCCATAGATTTTGACAAAAACATCAGCAGATAACATCAGCAGAATCTGCCAGTTCCCCACTGCCGACTCAACCCTGTTTCTGCTCATCTGCTACTGATCACCTGGCCAATGATGCAAAACACTCCCTCGTCACCGCTTTCTCACTGGCTACCTATACAACCACACACCTCACGTATCAAATTCAAAACCTTACTATTAGCCTACCAATCTACCCAGGGGACTGCCCCTTCATACCTTCAAAAGATCATCATACACACCAGCCAGACCACTCTGTTCTGCAACCTTAGGACATGTGGTTACTTCCCATCTCCGAGCCAGTAATATCGGGTGTCTGTTCTGGCCGCTCAGTGGTGGAATAAGCTTCCCACAGCAGTCAGAACAGCACAGACATTAGCCATTTTCTGATACAGAGTGATGACTCACCTTTTTAGAGTAAATTCCACTTTGACAGTAAGCCTCTTATTCAACGGCTTACCAACAAAAAGCATAACTGTGATCAAAACGTGTTTCAAAATATATATTTGCTTTATTCTGTTCATATGAGATGAAGAGATGCCCTCTATTATAATTTGTTTCTTGTAATTATATTTTAATTAATGGAGCCAAGTGTCCAACACATAGTCATACATGCATGGCCTTCATGAGAAAAGATCTAGTAGGCACGTACCCAAGGAGCAATTTATCAATCCATTACTTGTTCCCATCCTTAGTTCAGGTGGAGGGTGCTTTACAAACTCCCCCTCTCAAAGAGTTCAGATGACCTTCAGTTGTGCATGATACATGAGGCTCTGACGACCAATACTTTTCTGTTCAAATGTGGGGGAGAGGTGTCCATTTTGTAAGCTATCTGAAACTGTTGTACATGTTTTTGCTGATTGGAACCATGTATCTTCTGTTTTTGGTCTGTGGGATGATGGGAGTGGAGTGGTTCTGTATAAACAAGAGCCAAAGTGTATTTCAGAGTGGTGTCTGGTTGTAGACTGGGCTGCTTGCATGCTCAGGGATAGCCCTCTGTACATATGAGGTGATTAGTCAAAGTACAAATTGAACAAATTCAACCTGCAGCTAAAATGTCTTCTAACACATTCAACAGAGACATATGCAGTTTGAATTTTTGTTTGTGTAACACACTGAGATTAACCCCTGAGATTTAAAATGGAAAAAAATATCATGATTGCCAGAGGATTACCTACCAGAAAAAGCCTGACTATTACCTACCTAAAGTTATCGGTTTCTGCAGAAATTTTGTCACCCTGTTTGTTGCTGTTGAAATCGGAGCACAGTTTGTAATATCTGTGGGGGCTTGTAAAAAGTGGCAAAGTGAAATACAAGGTTGCCGTGGGGAGGAAGTCACATTTTTTTTATTCAGCAAATGACCTTCCTTTTTCGATGTAGTGTTTGCGCTGGGAAAATGAGGCTCTCCTTGGGAGAAGGTGCCCCTGGGATTGTCAGAACTTCTTCAACTGATGACAGAGATAGGCAGTTGCTCCCACTGCAGCAGCACAGGTATTCAAGGCAAAAAAACAAACAAAATAAAAACTATGGACTAGAAGACCTGGAGGAAAATGGTGAATGGGGATCGATAGGCTCACATAAGCTCTCCCTGAAGGCTTGAGACAGACATTTTAAATCTTTTAATTTATTTTCCACCTACCTTCCCATGCTACCTCCTCAAGCTAAAAATCCTCACTGTAACATCCAGAGCAGAGCCCCTTCCGAGAATAGGTCAAACATGCAATTAGCTGCCCAAATGTCGGATGATTGATTCTGCACATTTTAATTTGTTTCCTATTAGCACGCAGTTCTGTCCTGTGTATGCAGTACAGGAATGTGGAATATGGAATTTGGGGTTTGTAAACTTGAGTAATGCTATCAAAGCACAACACTATTAATTTCAATTCATTATAAATTAGTCAGATGTGATTTTTTTTTTTTTTTTGTGGCAGAAGCAATCCTGTGTTTGTGCGGTACATGGCATAAACAGGTGGAGCTATGAACAGATTTGGAAGGCAAAAGGTCAGCATTGAGCTAAACAAATCGATACAGATCAAAAACCATTTTTCAGCCTCCCCAGGAAACAAGTCAAGATGAAGGAGTCTGGAATTAAAATAGATTGAATAGACAGAGGAAACTAACAGACTGTGATTTGCAATAAGGAGAAAAACATGCTTGATAAAATCATAATTGCCCCCTAATCCTCCTACATCCAAAAACAAATATCATTTTACACATTATTTAGTAATGATAACTGTACGTCAGTTTGGTGGTTCAGGTTCTTAAACAACAGGTTCTTAAACAACTAACCTCTTTTCTCCATCAGAACAACCTGCTAGACCCTCACCAGTCTGGCTTCCGATCCGGGCACTCAACAGAGACTGCGCTCCTAGCTGTGACGGAGGCACTTGCCACTGCAAGAGCCTCACGCCTCTCCTCTGTCCTGATCCTTCTTGACCTGTCTGCAGCTTTCGACACGGTCAACCATAAAATACTCCTCTCCACCTTGGCTGGGATGGGAATCGCCGGGACTGCCCTGTCTTGGTTCGCTTCCTATCTTGCAGATAGGACCTACCAGGTCACCTGGAAGGGGTCTGCCTCTGCTTCTCATCCACTTGTTACGGGAGTGCCGCAGGGATCTGTACTGGGTCCTCTGCTATTCTCCTTATACACCAGATCTCTTGGTTCAGTAAATAATTCACATGGCTTCTCCTATCATTGTTATGCAGATGACACACAATTCTTCTTTTCTTTCCCCCCCTCGGCCACACAGGTCAATGATAAGATCTCTTCCTGCCTGGCTGACATCTCCACCTGGATGGCCAGCCACCATCTGAAGCTCAACCTCAACAAAACTGAGCTGCTCTTCTTCCCGTGCAAGACCTCCTTACTTCGTGAGCTCTCAATCACGGTTGATGGCACCACAGTGACTGCCTCTCACTCTGCCAAGAGCTTGGGGGTGGTCCTGGATGACCAACTGGACCTCAAGGAGCACATCAAGGCAACATCACGGTCCTGCAGATTCCTTCTGTACAACATCAGAAGGATTCGACCATACCTGACGACGCACTCCACCCAGCTGCTCGTCCAGGCTACGGTGACCTCTCGCCTTGATTACTGCAACTCTCTCTTTGCAAGCTTGCCAGCTTGTGCCATACAGCCACTTCAGATGATTCAGAATGCCGCTGCCCGACTCATCTACAACCTTCCCAAATTCTCCCACGTCACTCCTCTGCTGCGATCACTCCACTGGCTACCAGTCGCCGCCAGGATCCGGTTCAAAGCCCTGACCCTTGCCTACACTACTGCCAACAGGACAGCCCCCATCTACTTGCAGGACATGATTCGCTTCTATGTGCCTGCTCGACCACTCCGCTCTGCGGCAGCAGGGCGCCTAGTAACCCCTCCCACCCGCCCAAAGGGATCACAGAGCTTCTCCACCCTAGCTCCCCAGTGGTGGAACGAACTTCCCGTCCCTCTCAGAACCTCCCCCTCACTACCCATCTTCCGCCGTGGCCTGAAGACTCATCTCTTCAGACTATACCTAGATTAACCACCACCATGCTGTATATTTCACTCTTTAATTAAAAAAAAAAAAAAAAAAAAAACCCTTTTTCATGTCACTTGTTACATGTTGCCCCATCCCAGCACCTTTTGGTATTTTGTATTTGTCCTAATACTGTAGCTTATTCTTCTGCCTAGTTGGCTTTGCAGAGGTTAGGTTAGAATAGTGTTCACTGTGTGAACTGTGTTCTTGGCTAGAAATAGCTGTACAAAATAAGTATTATACCTTTCTGAACTTGTGTTCAGCAGTTGCCTATGACCATGATATGCACTTTTTTGTACGTCGCTTTGGATAAAAGCGTCTGCGAAATAAATGTAATGTAATGTAATGTAATGTAAGGTGTTATGGCCGTCACCATAACATGGAGGGAGGCGGGACTTCTGGCTACCAGTTTCATGGCATGTGGTAATTGAGTGGTCTAAAGAAGAGAACAGGGATGTACAACAATCACAGGCAGAAAGATCCAGTTTATATAACAGATTGTGAACATCCGCTAATATTTATATTCCTGTTATTAATGAACAGCTAATTGTTAGCTATGAGCAGAGACAGCAGAGAACATGGTAAGCAGCACATTCCCATTAATGTACACCGATCAGCCACAACATTAAAACCACCTGCCTAATATTGTGTAGGTCCCCCTCGTGCTGCCAAAACAGCTCTGACGAGAGTCGAAAATCATGTGGAAATAATTCACCCTCTTAGCTTTTTATAGCCCTGTAGCAACTGATAATGTAGTAGCAGTAGTAGTAGTAGTAGTAGTAGTAGTAGTAGTAGTGTACTTTATTGATCCCCAGGGGGAATTTGCACCTTTGCAGCATCAAAGACAACAAAGTAACATAATATATACAAAACATCAGATACAAATATACAGTAGATACAAATATATACAGAAATCCAAATATACCAGAGGACACCTTCAGAGGTGGAGTCCATGCCTCGACTGTTTTGGCAGCACAAGGTGCTGTACACTTGCAACTCTTAAGTGTACTGATAGGTTGATGGAGTACAGTCCATATGACAGTCTTTTGAAAGGTAACAAGCTCGGAGGCAGCATCGGTCATAGAGCCTCTTGAACAATAACTGCGTTTCACTCGTATACGACTAGCAAGAGGCTAACTGCAGACACTGCTGGAGGAGCTTAGTTTCGACATGTTTGACCTGTCCTGAACACCACTTCCTACAGGAATTCACTTGGTTGCAGAAAATCCAGCACATTAGTATAAAGAAACAATGGATCAGTGGGGGCTTGACCTTTTGATATTACATGAGCCGGTGGGATGGAAGAGCAATATGGATGAAAGTCAACAGGGTAGCTCAAGGATGTGTGTTTTACAATCTGTAACATGAATTGAAATATAACTAAACAGGAATTCCTTTCCAACAGTTTTTAACTATGGAATAGAAGTCTTACATATGCATTTGCAGAATTTTAACATAGGCAGCTGAATGCTTGCAGAGATTTGAATTAAAATGTATTTGATCTCTGGGCACCTGCATTATCTTAGATTTGCAGATACCAGATACCATGGAATTCGGCAGATAATGCTTCAGCAGAGGCAGTAAATATCATGATGAGCGTAAAATGCTGTAATGAGAGTCTAAGCTATAAAAGCACTGTGGCAAATCAATGTGTGAGACAGCGTAATAAATAAATTTCTTGTAAGTCCTACCTGCTACCTCAAACCTGAAAGTTTGGCTAATAATTTGTGGTGTGCATGCTTGTTGGGTACTTCAAATGTCAACGGATTAGAATTTTTTTTTCTCTTATTGACTTCTTAATTGAAGTCTGAATGTATTTCAAAGATGGCTTAATGCTGGCCAACCCTGGAGTCAAGAGGTTGGCTGTTGGTGTCAGCAGTAAGCACACTTGAGCGAGCATCTCCAAACCACCTCTGTAGCATTAAATTAGAAAATATTCTACTTACATATTCTATGCATTCACTTGGCTTTAAGTAACGGGGAGGTCAGTTTGGTTAATATATCCCTAGACAATGCAGTTTAAGAATTTGGCTTTAGGTTAGTACCATTTTAGGTTGTGGCATAACACCTCACATGGACAGTCAGTTTTGTCAGAACATGTCATTGTATTGTGTGTATTATGCAAATGTGCAAAGTATAAACTGACCTTTACTTAGGGCAACTTACTAAATGAAAATCAAGTAGGACATACTGCCAAAAGATAAGCTACATCAATAAAAGTATGAAAAGCTTCAACATGCAGCCTTTATTTGTGAAATAAAGTTTCTGGTTAAAGTACATACTTTGTGCCAATAAGTGGTCATATAACAAATATTGCCATTTATTTCCCCCTCGTGTAAACCCATAGTGTAAATCTAGCTAATTTGTTTGGAAGGAGAAAAGCAGGTAAGCAAAAACTGCCCAGATAAGATATGATTTTTACATGTGCTCTAATTGCACTTATTGCTGCAGGTGAACAAACTCAGTAAATAAATAGGTTCCACAGGTCTAAATTTTTTGATAACTTCAAGGTAAAAAAAAAAAGAAAAAAAA
This sequence comes from Anguilla japonica, assembly GCA_025169545.1. Classification (NCBI taxonomy): domain Eukaryota; kingdom Metazoa; phylum Chordata; class Actinopteri; order Anguilliformes; family Anguillidae; genus Anguilla; species Anguilla japonica. The sequence continues at coordinate 24,033,760 of CM045888.1, read as the reverse complement.
AAAGAACAACAGACGCTGTGGCTCTCCAGTATCGTGGTTAAAAGCCTCTGGTTTAGAACCCACAGCTTCGAACCAGCATGATCTTGACCAGAGGTGCTCTGGATTGTCCATAATACCGACCACAGCCCAATAATCATCAATGTAGATTATCGTTTTTGGATGGTGCTGATATGGAGAAAATAGTAAAGCATGGCTTGTGTATAATTATTAGCATGTAGAGAGCAAGTCCGATATGCCACTGGCCTGGAGGAACAGTATTTCCCATAATTCTTTGCATTTCTATGTCTGCGCCTGAATCTCTGGATCCAGTTTGTACAAAAAATTCCTCTGGTCACTTTTTTTCTTCTAAAGAGGCAATACAGTGGGCAGATTTTGCTTAGAATGGGGCTTGAGTCCCTTGTCATATTGCTTTCGTTTGTTTTGTTTTTTTCTGTTCTTGGGGGAGGGAGACCAGATTCCGAGTGTACAAAATAGGCTATTGAAGTTTACTTCCAGATACCATGGAATTCAGCAGATAATGCTTCAGCACTTTCTTACACTTTCAACAGGACTGCATTCGGAGCTGTCCTGTGTGGCTGTCCAAAGGCTGGCGAGCAAGAAAAGAAGGGGGGAAAGATGCTCTTCTCGTAAAATTAAATGATTAAAGTTTCCCCCCGAAACAGGAGATAAGGCTAACGGCCTGGCCCGGCTCGCAGGGCAAACACGTCTCGGCGATGCTGTCAGCGCGCGGCGCGGTACAGTAAATGAAACGTAACCTTGGGGACCGTCCGCTCCTCGGCTCCGGCAGAGCTGAGAGCCCGGCGATTCCCCGCCGCGCGGATCTGAAAACGATGATGGCAGATGCGCGGCGAGATTTATGGGCTTTTCATCCCCGTGGGAGCGGCGCAATTAAGGGGCCGTTGTCGGAGATGATGAATGTGCGGATCGCGCGCGCGGTCGGAGGTGGAGGTGCCGGAGGACGGGCGAGACCGTCCAGGGTCCAAAGCTCTGCCGCGCTCTTCCTTAGTTACTCGCCCTGCTGTGCACTAGCTGTGAGGTCATTTGTTCCCCCCCCTCCCCCTCGCTCACCTCACTTCAAGAGCTTGATATCTTTTTGCAGCACATATGTTGTTCGTTGGGCTGGAGTAGTCAGCGTCTCTTTGACATTTCCTTGGAAAGTTTCAGATTTGTGGGCTCATAAATCCCGCTCTTCTTGCCCACATTGGTGCGGGACGATAGACAGGTAGACGGAATTTATGTGTGCGTCGCCCACTGCTGGCATCTGCTCCCAGTCCCCCTGAGACTACGGTGCTGTTCCGTATGATCCAGCTATTTATTCTGTGTGCTTCATAGAGCTTTCAGTCACCGGTCTTTTCCCCTATGAAATGCCGTGAGTCTTACATTTGCATTACATTTGCAGCTCATTGCCACATAATCTATGCTGCAATTGCATGGTGGATTACAGAACGTCAATTCAGAAAATCTAGGATATAAGGCATATACTGTAATGTCCAGAATTATCGGCACCCTTGATGAAAATGAGGGGGAAAGGCTGCATGAAATAAGCAACACAGATAATTTGATATACATTTATGCTAAAACATAATTGGAAACTATACAGAGATGTGCACAAGTTTGGGCACCCCTGATGAAATTACCTGCTGTCTTTACTGGCATTGACACATATTTGGTTCTCATGTTTAGAGACAAAGGAAGAGACTCAAATGCAAATTCCACTCGTATCTATAATCAACTAGATCTTTTGATAGCTTTCTTGTGCGTCAACTTATGAATCAAAATGGTCAAGAAACAGCAGAGCAGCCAATTTTACAATTACTTTTGCTCCCCTAAAATGGAGGGGGGGGGGGGCTATGTACAGTATTAAAAGGGCTGTAATTCCTACATGGATCCCCTAATATGGATTTATGTACCTAATTCAAATTAAAAGCATTGTCATATTCATTGAATCTGCTGGAGTACAGAGCCAAAACAACTAAAATCGTGTCACTGTCCCAGTACTTTTGCTTTTATATATGCACACAGTCACTGGGGTGGGGATTTGCCCATGGGGTTCATCAGAAATTCTGGGAAAAGGCCAACGATGGATCTAAGACTCCCTGATCTCATTAAGTCATGTCATGAGCTCTGTGTTCTTAATGTTCTGTTCCTCCAGTCAGAATACGTTTATGTTATTACTGTAACATCAGCTCAAACCCCAGGATTAAGCCCCGTCTGTCTGTTCATGTTAATAAGCTGGCAAGATAGGACCAAATTATTTTGTAGTTCCAGGCCTGTTTGTTACACTTTTTATCTTGAATTTCCTTCAAATGTTTGAGTATAGTGAATTCATATTTACATCTTTGAAACGTTTAAAATGCATGTAACCTTGCATGGTGGTGATATTTTCACATCATAGATGTTTTTTCTAAATGGGACAGTCCTTGATGTGAGTCACAATGTACAATTTAAACAGGTGCAGGTCTACCTTGTGAGGTACTCCTCTATTAATATATTTATTGTTGACATACTGGTCCTTTTCTCCACCATAGTCTCCTGTGCGAGATGAATGAAGTCACATCAAGAACATATGAAGATAAACATATGATCAGTCCGAGGCTGACAGGAAAATAACAGCCATTCATCAAACGTATGCTTCTTTCAGGGGTTGTCAGAGTAATATTGGAACGGCGTAGCGCTCCTGATTAAGACTGTGAGCATGAGCTCTGGCTGCCAGACAAGCCGGGAGCTGTGTATGTTCAAGGGGCGCTCATCTGTAGTAAGGGCGCTCGGTCGGTCCAAAAAAAAAAAAAAACCTGCATGACTGAATGATCTTTCGAAAGTTGCGATAAAAGAGAAATAGCCAATGTCATTACATTTTTCTGCTATCGGTTCTGCGCTATTTGCTTTGCAAAACCAGAAAAACTACAGTATAACTCTTACATTTTTACAAAAGCCCTAAGTAGGGTTGCCAACATTTCAGTATTAGCTCGGATATCCTGTTTTTTTTTTTTCAGCCAAAAATGGTTTGTCCCATATTTATGTATATCCTGCAAATTGTACCAGTGAATAGACACAGAGAAACAGGTGAAGAAAAAACAATTGTATCCATTTTAAGAACTGTGAAAAGTGCATCGATTTGCCTTCCAATGATTCAGGACAGGACATCCATCTTCAGGTACTTATCGTTTAATGTGACATACTGTATTGCAGAATTTAAGCTATTGTTACTTTTATTACATCACACAATTACAGTTTTGATTGGCTATTTCTGTTTGTCAAACATTAACTGAATGTAGCCTTCAGAACAGAATTCGAGCAGGCAGAGAGGGCCATATAGGTGACCACCTATGCCCTGGCTTGGTTTATGGGACCCCTGGGTATTGGTTTTTCATTTATCATTTTAATTATTTTTTATTTTGGGGCCCATTTTCAAGATCTTGCCTAGGGCCCCACAGACTCAGGAGTTGGTTCTGTGGACAGGCAGATTGTCGATAAGGATGCAGCCAAAAGAAAGAAAGAGAAAAAAATTGTAAATAGTATATGATTAAAAGCATGTACATGTCCAACCAAGCACGTTTCCTGGATTTTAATTTCCCACCGAACAATCCAAAGTTTTGTTTTTTTTACACGCAACCCTGCATCTCTGTGACAGCCTCATTGGGATTACAAAAGATACAAACTAAAAACAGGAAACCTTTATGCTTCCAAGGCTATAGTACATGACATAAGGTTATTTCCTTAGAAAACATCTTCAGCCTTAAAGGAGAACAAAAAACAGCACTGTTTATTTTCAAAGATGGAATTTTATCTCCTTACCCTGTAAAGGAGGTCTGTAAGACCATTTTAGGTGCTCAAGCTGGGTAAATATTCATTCATTTTGAATAAGGGCTGCAGTTAAAATATGTGCTGTGTGACATTGTTGATTTACTAATACACCAGAAGAGGTTTACCAAGGGCGTGGAATCCGGTGATTCATTTTAAATTAAATCTGACTACTTTAAAACAGCTTTACAGCATTATTTATGTTGGACACTTTCCAGAAATAAGAACTGGTGCTTACTGGTGTTCTCAAAGTGAATTATTATAATGATGATGCATGATTTTAGCTGAATTTCAGAAAAAAGAACATTGAAGTTTGCTGATGCCATCAAAATGGATTACTATGAAGCTTACTCATTTTGTAAGCCTTGTTTCATAAACAAGGATATTGATGTTTGCTTGTGTCATGAAAATGGATTACTATAAACACTAAACTCTAAAGACATTCCCATACAGCTTTTTAAAGAAAAAGATCTTAAAGACACAATGGCATAACACCCATTGACATGTTTAAAGGTTTATTCTCCAACAGAAGAGAAAGGATAACAACAGATTCCTGGTGGCCATTTTCTTTTATTGGATTTCAGTATATTGAGTCCCTATTATATTTCAGTCTTAAAACAGGTTTTTTTAATGATCAATTCTTAAAATAGCATTTTTGTCTTTATCCAAAGTAGAAAGGCTGTTGTGCAATTTTAGAAAAAAATTTTGCTTCAGGAAAAGGAAGGTAAAATTGCATTACTTTTAACCATTTCCTAAATTATAGGTTTAAAAATAAACCAATATTACTTTCCTTTTCGTGAAGCCTACATATTCATCATTGCTACATTCTTCCTTTAACTTTACCAAGGACCAAATGTGAACTTATACATGGGTTCCGGATTCTTCAGTTGGAACATGAACTTAAATGGTTCCAGGTATACTTCCTTTCTGTGGCTCCTGAAACTATTAAAGCTCTTCTAATGTAATGGTGTTTTGCACTCTGTGAATGGCATTAATAGTAGATTATTTTACATTGAAAAGTTCCTCATTTCTGTCTGGGACAGAATATTCGAAGGAGCAGATCCTTACTTTTGGGCTATGCTTTTTGCTCTCAGCCTTCTTTAGAACATAAAAGCACTTTTAAAAAATACATATCACACTTCTACATACACCTCTACCACTGTAACATCTTTGCCCCCAAAAAACACGTAATAAATACTGCATAGGAAAATTGAACTAGTTTACAGGCCCAAACTATTCCTAAAACACATCCTTTAAAAATAATATACTGTACAAGGTTTGTCGGGTTTTCGTGGAAAGTAATGCTCATGGTGTCATCTGTCAGACCAGAGAAGCATCCAATTCTAATGTTGTCTTTGTTGTCCACTAGGTGGAGGTGTGACCTTCTGAAGATTTCATGGAATTCGTGTTCAGAATTTTATGTTTAAAGACTTTTTTTTTTTAATTTACTTTTGCCTCTTGATTTTAAAGTGCATTCTTACCTATAAGCAGGCCCACATTTTAAAATTTGTATAGCTTCTGCATAATGCTGCTGTATTCAAATGCCCAGAATATCCACCTTCCCTTACACAATCCAATGTAAAACACTCAAATTTCATGTTGATTGTAAAGTGGTATAAGTGCTATGAAATGTTGAACCTTTCCAAGAGCCACATTATTTTTATTTCAATATCTTGACCTTTTGAAATCTGTTTGATTTGTTTAAATTTTTCTAGAAAAAAACTTTCTGGTTTGTTTCAATTATGCACCTCATTAGATAGATCGAGCTACTTCATTAGAAAACATATTGATGAAGAAGTCATTTATTTCTCACATAAATAACCACACAATGACAACAAAAAAGCTATTTTCAGTTATGAATAGACCTTCACCAAGGTATGTAGGACATGCACACACAGTTACATGGTCCCATAACATCTGCCCCAAGATGCATTTACATACACACAGGTACAGTAAATATTATAATGGCTACGATACTTTGGCTCTGCTACACTCCTTTTGCTCTGTTACACTACTGCTTCCCCACTACGCAGTAAATTAGTGTTTATTCAGTAGTTGGGCAAGATGAATGTGTGAATGTATAATGGGCAGGTGTGCTAAAGGTGTCCACTGTCTTTGCAGTGTACCAGAGGTCAGAGGTCAGAGGTCAGTCACCATGAAACTGCTCTGGATCCTGGTGCTCAGCCTGCTGTTGGCAGGACAGTTGCGCTTTACTCAGGAGTTGGATTTGCAAGAGGCAAGAGAAGAGGCACAAAAACCGTGCAGTGCATATTATAATGGCTACAATGCTTTGGCTCTGCTACACTACTTGTCCTTTTTTGATAGCAGTCTGGCAGGGACATGGTTGGTCTGAGCCTCTGCCTGGGAGAACCACAGATACTGCAGCCCTGATAAGGGCTGATAGGGCATTCGATGACCACAGACGTCACCAAGCTGCAAATCCATTTGGGCAGGGATAAATTTAGCACTGGCAATGGTAAGAGGCGAAAGCTTCGGATGCCCCGCAAGGACAGTTGCTACGCATCAGTGATTTGCTGCAGACCGAGGGCTGGTATCCTCTGCCACTGGATACTGGACACTACAACGATGGGCAGGTAAGCATGTCCCTCTCTCTATTCACTTTGGGCTCTCTGTTCGGGGCTCTTCCCCAGAAGTAGCCTGTAGGATGTATAGGCCCAATCACAAGGGAATAATATGGGATGCTTTTTTTTTTAAGAGACAGTAAAAAATGTTAGGAACAGGAATTCAGTGTCTGGATTTCTGGCATTTGCCATTCACATGTGATTTGGTTGCATGGTGGCATTCCTCTGGATCGAAAACTCAAAATGCTCCATCTTTTCTGGATCTCAGTTAAGGGTGCCCTTTTGAAAGGATAATTATTTCTATTTTACTATTAGTAAATGTTATGGTCAAAACAGAATGATAATGGCTGCATCTACTGCTTCCCATGGAATTGAGTCTCCTTCATTTTACTTTAGAACGCATTAAGCATTATGCGGAGGAGTTGACAGCAGTCACCCGTTTAAAAAAGCTTAATGTTAGCTTAATGAGCTGCCCTGGGTCTTAACCCAAGGCCTGGGAGGGGGAGTGGATGGGGGTGTGAACTCAACTATTTCAGAGAGCCTCGGGAGATCGTACGTTACTCTGTACAATGTCACTTAAAATGTTTATAGTACTTCCAGAGCAGCCTGTAGTTCTGTAGTTCTTTTGGAAAAGACGAACAGAAAATCGCCCTAATTCACATATTTACAATATGTACCATATGAGCAATAGAAATACAAACAAGCTTGTAATGGGACAGAGAAAGAGAGACCATTTTGCAGCCTCCCTAAATTAATACAGATGCTTTTGTTTTTGTTTTACTTAGCACCTGATCAAAATGCAATGTGTATAATCTCTGTCAAGAAAGAGCATCCATATTTAGTGGTGTTTGTTTTTCTCGTTGCTTCCCAATGCAGTTTATTACAACAACTACTCTCTGAGTACTTGATGACCACAGCAGTCCCTGATTTTGATATCAGCCCTCAAATCTTATAGTTAAAGTGATGCAAGATGGAAATTGTAGTGTTTACTGAGTAGTGGAGAAAGATGTATGTGTGATTGTAGAATGTGCAGGTGTGCTAAAGGTGTCCACTGTCCTTGCAGTACCAGAGATCAGAGATCAGTCACCATGAAACTGCTCTGGATCGTGGTACTCAGCCTGCTGTTGGCAGGACAGCTGGGCTTTACTCAGGATTTAGACTTGGACTTGGCAGGCCTGGGAGAAGAGGTTCCTAAACCAGAAGAGCCTGTGGCACCTGCCAGTAAGCCAGACGACAAGCAGGCCTGCAGCATGTGTATGGGAGGGGTGCCAGGCACCCCAGGGCACAGCGGGCTCCCGGGGAGAGATGGCAGAGATGGGCGCGATGGCCGCGACGGGGAAAACGGCAAACCTGGTAAGACGGTTTTGACCTCCCGTTTCATTTAACCAGGGCAGAGGTCTGAAAGCCTCTTCACACGACTGTGTGTCCGCAGGTGAACCGGGGGCAAAGGGAGAGCAGGGCGCCAAAGGTGACATCGGCCCGCGGGGGATTGTAGGCTTCCCGGGCAGCCCTGGGCCGAAAGGCAGTCGGGGCGACAGCACCCAGGCCCTCCGCTCGGCCTTCAGCGTGGGCCTGACCAGCCGCGCGTCCGCCGCCAACGTGCCCATCCGCTTCAACAAGCCCTTCTACAACGAGCAGAGTCACTACGACGACACCAGCGGAAAGTTCCGCTGCGTCCACCCCGGCGTCTACTTCTTCACCTACCACCTGACCATCTACCCCAAGGACACCCGGGTCAGCCTGTACAGGAACGGCAAGGCGGTCATGTTCACCTTCGACCAGTTCCAGGAGAACAACCTGGACCAGGCCTCCGGCTCCATCATACTGCGCCTGGAGGCCAGGGACGAGGTCTACCTGCAGGTGTACGGAGAGGGGGAGCACGGCGAGATCTACGCCGACAACACCAACGACTCCACGTTCTCCGGCTTCCTCCTGTACCCCGATGACCCGGCGAGCAGCCAGAGGAGCTGAGCCTGACGGAGCACGGTGGCGGTGGTCTCAGTCATGGTCGAATTGCGCCATACTGGACTTTCCAACAATTCGCAAACAGTCCTTTTTTAGTCCTTTTAACATAGCATGGGTTTATTGTTTTTCATCCACCACGTACTATTTTGTAAGTGCTATATATTAAGTTGATTAAATTATTTAAAATGGTACAGGAAATTACATATTTTAATCTGATACCGAAGGAGGTTGCTTAGGACACTCCAAGGACACACTGTTGGTTGGCTTTGACAAGCTTTATAAATAAAGATTTATAAATGCTTGACGCATCCAACTAAGTTAACTAAACTGAAATCTGTCTTTCAGTGGATGAAGTAGTGTTGTAGCCAAGGTATGCTCAGCTAGCTGCTTTTGCCCTCATGCCAAACCAAGCCCCTATGTTGGAGTGCCCAGACCCAAGCAGCCCTTTCAACCATCTGCTGGCCACTATTCAACTTTCCAGTTGTTCCAATTGCATATTCCATTTTCTATCAGTGCATTTATTTTTATGTTAATAACCAAGGTCATGGAGTACCTACTCCACCATGAGATTCTAATTATGCTAATTGTCGCCAAATCAATTGGCTCTGCAGATAAAGGAGTTATTGTTTCTGATGATTAAATACAGCCTTGTTCTGTTATTTTAAGCAGCTGTCCTAATAGCTGTATTCGTATGTGTCCAAAGACTCATAAATAAAGCAGCAATGTGTTATTAGTGAGAGCAGAGTGACACCATTCAATCATCTGTTTGGGAAAAAGTAGAAATGAGTGATGACTGTCGGTTGCGTAGTTGGATCAGTCATCTGTTTAGGATATATACACAGTGCCATCTGCACATAGGAAAACAAATAATCAACCGCTCTTTCTCTTGTCATGTTGATGCTGCATTTACAATTTACCAAGATTGTTAAACAGATGTTTCATGAGCATTTTTTGCAATGGAGTTTAAAAAAAACGAATTAAAAAAAAAGTTCAACCCTTGGAAAATAGAGTGATATTAAAAAAAATTTTTAAATGATTTTTAAAATTTGTTTATTAACCTTTATGTATATATGGGTAGGTTGAGCGAGCCTGCTTGCTCTTTACAGAAATACCCTGTCAATGCCCCCCCAGGTAGCCAAACCTGCATGTCTTTGGATAGAGACTGAAAAGGAATATAATCTTAAGATGGTACTGAAAGTAAAAAGACAAGTAGATATATGAAATTTCAAAGAACGAAACAATGACATTTTAATATGTCATAAATGGACTGATAAATAATTTCAGGCTCGGCAAGGTACTCTAAATATGTCATCCCATGTGCCCCCACACCATTTAGAATTTAGATCTCTCTCTGTGCAAGTAGCAAGGTGCAGGGCTTTGAATGTAACCAGGCTCTCACAATGAGACTTTGTCCGCCGACATCCAATGACTCATAGGATGCAAATTGATATCATTGTTCCAGTTGAAGCAAGAGGGATGTTTCAATAAAACATTGTTGTTAAATGTGTTTATTGTGTATTTTATCTTTAAAACTTCAAGTGAAATGTTTTCTGTTACATTGTTCTGATTACAACAAGTATATGTATGTATGTTGAAAAACTGTGTTTTTAAATATTTTTTAAGATCTCATTTTTTACAGATATACTGTACAGTATGTGTTCTTGTTTTAAAAGGAAATCTTCAAAGAAGGAAATTTTAAGGTGCATTCTTACCTATAAGCAGGCCCACATTTTAAAATTTGTATAGCTTCTGCATAATGCTGCTGTATTCAAATGCCCAGAATATCCACCTTCCCTTACACAATCCAATGTAAAACACTCAAATTTCATTGATTGTAAAGTGGTATAAGTGCTATGAAATGTTGAACCTTTCCAAGAGCCACATTATTTTTATTTCAATATCTTGACCTTTTGAAATCTGTTTGATTTGTTTAAATTTTTCTAGAAAAAACTTTCTGGTTTGTTTCAATTATGCACCTCATTAGATAGATCGAGCTACTTCATTAGAAAACATATTGATGAAGAAGTCATTTATTTCTCACATAAATAACCACACAATGACAACAAAAAAGCTATTTTCAGTTATGAATAGACCTTCACCAAGGTATGTAAGATGTGCACACACAGTTACATGGTCCCATAACATCTGCCCCAAGATGCATTTACATACACACAGGTACAGTAAATATTATAATGGCTACGATACTTTGGCTCTGCTACACTCCTTTTGCTCTGTTACACTACTGCTTCCCCACTACGCAGTAAATTAGTGTTTATTCAGTAGTTGGGCAAGATGAATGTGTGAATGTATAATGGGCAGGTGTGCTAAAGGTGTCCACTGTCTTTGCAGTGTACCAGAGGTCAGAGGTCAGAGGTCAGTCACCATGAAACTGCTCTGGATCCTGGTGCTCAGCCTGCTGTTGGCAGTACAGTTGCGCTTTACTCAGGAGTTGGATTTGCAAGAGGCAAGAGAAGAGGCACAAAAACCGTGCAGTGCATATTATAATGGCTACAATGCTTTGGCTCTGCTACACTACTTGTCCTTTTTTGATAGCAGTCTGGCAGGGACATGGTTGGTCTGAGCCTCTGCCTGGGAGAACCACAGATACTGCAGCCCTGATAAGGGCTGATAGGGCATTCGATGACCACAGACGTCACCAAGCTGCAAATCCATTTGGGCAGGGATAAATTTAGCACTGGCAATGGTAAGAGGCGAAAGCTTCGGATGCCCCGCAAGGACAGTTGCTACGCATCAGTGATTTGCTGCAGACCGAGGGCTGGTATCCTCTGCCACTGGATACTGGACACTACAACGATGGGCAGGTAAGCATGTCCCTCTCTCTATTCACTTTGGGCTCTCTGTTCGGGGCTCTTCCCCAGAAGTAGCCTGTAGGATGTATAGGCCCAATCACAAGGGAATAATATGGGATGCTTTTTTTTTTGAGAGACAGTAAAAAATGTTAGGAACAGGAATTCAGTGTCTGGATTTCTGGCATTTGCCATTCACATGTGATTTGGTTGCATGGTGGCATTCCTCTGGATCGAAAACTCAAAATGCTCCATCTTTTCTGGATCTCAGTTAAGGGTGCCCTTTTGAAAGGATAATTATTTCTATTTTACTATTAGTAAATGTTATGGCCAAAACAGAATGATAATGGCTGCATCTACTGTTTCCCATGGAATTGAGTCTCCTTCATTTTACTTTAGAACGCATTAAGCATTATGCGGAGGAGTTGACAGCAGTCACCCATTTAAAAAAAGCTTAATGTTAGCTTAATGAGCTGCCCTGGGTCTTAACCCAAGGCCTGGGAGGGGGAGTGGATGGGGGTGTGAACTCAACTATTTCAGAGAGCCTCGGGAGATTGTACGTTACTCTGTACAATGTCACTTAAAATGTTTATAGTACTTCCAGAGCAGCCTGTAGTTCTGTAGTTCTTTTGGAAAAGACGAACAGAAAATCGCCCTAATTCACATATTTACAATATGTACCATATGAGCAATAGAAATACAAACAAGCTTGTAATGGGACAGAGAAAGAGAGACCATTTTGCAGCCTCCCTAAATTAATACAGATGCTTTTGTTTTTGTTTTACTTAGCACCTGATCAAAATGCAATGTGTATAATCTCTGTCAAGAAAGAGCATCCATATTTAGTGGTGTTTGTTTTTCTCGTTGCTTCCCAATGCAGTTTATTACAACAACTACTCTCTGAGTACTTGATGACCACAGCAGTCCCTGATTTTGATATCAGCCCTCAAATCTTATAGTTAAAGTGATGCAAGATGGAAATTGTAGTGTTTACTGAGTAGTGGAGAAAGATGTATGTGTGATTGTAGAATGTGCAGGTGTGCTAAAGGTGTCCACTGTCCTTGCAGTACCAGAGATCAGAGATCAGTCACTATGAAACTGCTCTGGATCGTGGTACTCAGCCTGCTGTTGGCAGGACAGCTGGGCTTTACTCAGGATTTAGACTTGGACTTGGCAGACCTGGGAGAAGAGGTTCCTAAACCAAAAGAGCCTGTGGCACCTGCCAGTAAGCCAGACGACAAGCAGGCCTGCAGCATGTACATGGGAGGGGTGCCAGGCACCCCAGGGCACAGCGGGCTCCCGGGGAGAGATGGCAGAGACGGGCTCGATGGCCGCGACGGGGAAAACGGCAAACCTGGTAAGACGGTTTTGACCTCCCGTTTCATTTAACCAGGGCAGAGGTCTGAAAGCCTCTTCACGCGACTGTGTGTCCGCAGGTGAACCGGGGGCAAAGGGAGAGCAGGGCGCCAAAGGTGACGTCGGCTCGCAGGGGATTCCAGGCTTCCCGGGCAGCCCTGGGCTGAAAGGCAGTCCGGGTGACAGCACCCAGGCCCTCCGCTCGGCCTTCAGCGTGGGCCTGACCAGCCGCGCGTCCGCCGCCAACGTGCCCATCCGCTTCAACAAGCCCTTCTACAACGAGCAGAGTCACTACGACGACACCAGCGGAAAGTTCCGCTGCGTCCACCCCGGCGTCTACTTCTTCACCTACCACCTGACCATCTACCCCAAGGACACCCGGGTCAGCCTGTACAGGAACGGCAAGGCGGTCATGTTCACCTTCGACCAGTTCCAGGAGAACAACCTGGACCAGGCCTCCGGCTCCATCATACTGCGCCTGAAGGCCAGGGACGAGGTCTACCTGCAGGTGTACGGAGAGGAGGAGCACGGCGAGATCTACGCCGACAACACCAACGACTCCACGTTCTCCGGCTTCCTCCTGTACCCCGATGACCCGGCGAGCAGCCGGAGGAGCTGAGCCTGACGGAGCACGGTGGCGATGGTCTCAGTCATGGTCGAATTGTGCCATACTGGACTTTCCAACAATTCGCAAACAGTCCTTTTTTAGTCCTTTTAACATAGCATGGGTTTATTGTTTTTCATCCACCACGTACTATTTTGTAAGTGCTATATATTAAGTTGATTAAATTATTTAAAATGGTACAGGAAATTACATATTTTAATCTGATACCGAAGGAGGTTGCTTAGGACACTCCAAGGACACACTGTTGGTTGGCTTTGACAAGCTTTATAAATAAAGATTTATAAATGCTTGACGCATCCAACTAAGTTAGCTAAACTGAAATCTGTCTTTCAGTGGATGAAGTAGTGCTGTAGCCAAGGTATGCTCAGCTAGCTGCTTTTGCCCTCATGCCAAACCAAGCCCCTATGTTGGAGTGCCCAGACCCAAGCAGGCCTTTCAACCATCTGCTGGCCACTATTCAACTTTCCAGTTGTTCCATTGCATATTCCATTTTCTATCAGTGCATTTATTTTTATGTTAATAACCAAGGTCATGGAGTACCTACTCCACCATGAGATTCTAATTATGCTAATTGTCGCCAAATAAATTGGCTCTGCAGATAAAGGAGTTATTGCTTCTGATGATCAAATACAGCCTTGTTCTGTTATTTTAAGCAGCTGTCCTAATAGCTGTATTCGTATGTGTCCAAAGACTCATAAATAAAGCAGCAATGTGTTATTAGTGAGAGCAGAGTGACACCATTCAATCATCTGTTTGGGAAAAAGTAGAAATGAGTGATGACTGTCGGTTGCGTAGTTGGATCAGTCATCTGTTTAGGATATATACACAGTGCCATCTGCACATAGGAAAACAAATAATCAACCGCTCTTTCTCTTGTCATGTTGATGCTGCATTTACAATTTACCAAGATTGTTAAACAGATGTTTCATGAGCATTTTTTGCAATGGAGTTTAAAAAAAACGAATTTAAAAAAAAGTTCAACCCTTGGAAAATAGAGTGATATTAAAAAAAAATTTTAAATGATTTTTAAAATTTGTTTATTAACCTTTATGTATACATGGGTAGGTTGAGCGAGCCTGCTTGCTCTTTACAGAAATACCCTGTCAATGCCCCCCCAGGTAGCCAAACCTGCATGTCTTTGGATAGAGACTGAAAAGGAATATAATCTTAAGATGGTACTGAAAGTAAAAAGACAAGTAGATATATGAAATTTCAAAGAACGAAACAATGACATTTTAATATGTCATAAATGGACTGATAAATAATTTCAGGCTCGGCAAGGTACTCTAAATATGTCATCCCATGTGCCCCCACACCATTTAGAATTTAGATCTCTCTCTGTGCAAGTAGCAAGGTGCAGGGCTTTGAATGTAACCAGGCTCTCACAATGAGACTTTGTCCGCCGACATCCAATGACTCATAGGATGCAAATTGATATCATTGTTCCAGTTGAAGCAAGAGGGACGTTTCAATAAAACATTGTTGTTAAATGTGTTTATTGTGTATTTTATCTTTAAAACTTCAAGTGAAATGTTTTCTGTTACATTGTTCTGATTACAACAAGTATATGTATGTATGTTGAAAAACTGTGTTTTTAAATATTTTTTAAGATCTCATTTTTTACAGATATACTGTACAGTATGTGTTCTTGTTTTAAAAGGAAATCTTCAAAGAAGGAAATCTTGAAAGAAATCTTAGATTGCAATTGAAGTTGCATGTTATTCCTTTGTTAAACTTTAAGGGGCAGCAAAGTTCAGCTTTTTTGAAACAAAACACACTTTCTGGGGAAAAAACTCCTTTCACAGAACACTGGCTTGTTTCCCCCATAGACTCTTTTAAGATTTTCAAGGTTCACTTTCAGGAACATAACATGGACATACTGCCCATCAGATTAATAACTGGAATGGAAATGACTGAAACATGCAAGCAGATCTATTTAGAGTATCATATATTACGTTAAATGCACTTTTTTTATTTGTTTAACTCGTGTACAGTCCTCTGCTGTTTCATCTTGTCATCTGAAACTGCTATTGCTCCCCTATGAATTCAGCCAGTATTTTGCCAAGCCAGGCTATTTGACACCAGTTGCTTCGTAGCGTAGCGTGCCAGGGTTCTGATGAGCCACAGCAACTGTTGTTTGCCCCATGCAAAATCAAGCCTTAGCATCTGCCAACCTCAAGATTAGGCAGCATGTTCATTCTTGCCCCATAGCCAGACCTATTTGTGAGTTTGCAAGCTTGGTTTTGTGCTTTAGGGGAAAAAAAAAAACGGCAATCAGCCACATTTTAATTCTTTAATATACATCTTTTCCTTTCACCTGCAGAAAAACACAGGATTCAAATGCTTTCATGTGATGTTTCACCCACGCAGTTTCATGCTCACAACCATAAATCATTTTCTGTGTACACAGAGGCAAGTTGATTTTAACAGATGTGAGTTTGATTGAAATAAATATTGATACAACTTGCTATGGTGAAGAAAATTAGAGCTAAATCTTCTTCCAAATGTGATTTCGATATGCTGAGGTACAAATTTTAGCTAGCTGGAAATTTTTGGGATTATTTATCCGCAGGTCAGCGCAGCTCCAGATGCCCCAAAAGTGCAAAGAATGGACAGAATTTACAAGACAGCACCTACAATTACTGCAAATGTTTCCAAAAGCTTTTACACATACATGCTCAGTGAGGAAAGGTAGTCATTAGGACTCCTGGCTCGGGCTTTAAACTTTAAAACTGTCAGCACCTGAACAATTGTGGCAATGCTCAGCACTTCTCCAGACTCGCTCCAAGTGGTCGGGGGCTGCGAAGTGCCGACGGCTAAAGGTATTCGCTACCTGTGGAGTTACATAGTCTGCACTTTCTTTCTTCCTGTCTTATAGGAGTACTCAAGCATTCCAGTGCCAGACTGAAACAATTCTTTTGATATGCTCTTTCGAATTTTCAGTTTCTCTTGTCTTACTTCACTGTATTCTGCAACAGTGCTAGCAACGTTTTTAACAAACCTTCTGTTATATCAGAAAAGCTCAGTATCTTTTGACAATGTGAACAGCAATAAATGCATTAGCAGTGCGTTGGTATTGAATTTAGTCTAACATGCATCTACCAGCCTGCCGAAGGTCAGTGTTTCCTGACTTTTGTTGGTTATGTAGCACCGTATAGCACTCAAATCTCAGCAAATCAGAATCATGGTCTTTGTTTAGTCATTTAGTTTGGTCGTGTTCAGTGTTGATTCGCAGAGCCTGTATTGCATGTTCCTTCCTCTGTGGTTGAGAAACCACCGGGGAATTGCTTTCTGTAGACTAAATGAACACATCTGTCCCTGCTACGTGTGTGATTATCATACACACACATATAGCAGTTGGCATATTGACCATAAAGAGATGTGAATGTGTACAGTAAGGAGCTGTTGTCTGGCTGCAAGTCCCTTTGACTTTCAGAAGGACCTGTTCTTAGAGTGCGGTCCCCTATCACAGCCCTCTTGTTGGCCTAACTCAGAATCTCTGCTGCATTCAAAAGCAGGCCTTTCAATCCAGAGGAAATAAGATTTTACTGCCTTTAGTTTCAACCTAAAATTATTTTTTTTATTTTAATTAGCTGCATTGTGAAATTCTGTGAGTTCCTCAGCCAAAAACCACACATTCAACTAATGCATTATTTATAATGAATTGGGAAGGAGAAATACCACAACAATGTGAAAAAAACAGAAGGCTGAACTAAATATCTTATGAATGCTGATGACCACAAGCACATATTGTTAAATGTTTATCAACTGTCTACCATTGGAATAAATATGAATGAATACAGAGTTGGGCCTGTATGACTCATGTACTTTCATGAATGGGCCACCTTAACTGGGTATTTCTATCTACATATGTTATCTACACTGATGTCTAAAATATTGAAGGAAACTTCCTGTTGTTAAATTTGGAAGCAGGACTCCAGCCTCAGGTCCTGGAAGAGAGTAAACCCCCACCTTGCATTTAGAGTACCTGTGAAGGAAGCCACATGGTTTTCAGACAAAAAAAACAGAGATCAATTTCATCATAAAGGCTAAAGCATGGTAAAATATCTCTGGTCATGCTAAAAGTCCCTAAATCGTTTGGGACTACCTTTTAAAGAGGGGTTACATACAGAAAAATGTTAGAAACTAACTTTTCGGTTTTTGATGCTTTATGTATTTATTGTAGTACATGCTGTAATGGCACTCATTTTAAAATATTCTGCAAAAGTATGCATATAATGTTAATAGAAACAAACTGATTTTGCAATACATAGCATTCCTTGTATTTTATATTTTGTCTTACAAATGCACAGACACACGTTTTCATGTTTTTAGGTGAAAACTACATAGGCTAAAGAAGAGTACCCATGAACACTTCATTTTAAAGAAGAAACATAAAATAATAACTTTTTTAAAAGCTTTTTATTCATAACATTTAAAAAGGGAAAAAAATGTATATTATTAACAACAAACAAACAAAGCAGGTTTTTGAGGTTTGTAAGTACACATTTTAAGCGAAAGCCTAGAGGACAACATTAAATATTAGTGAGGAAGGGATCCATAACAATAAAAATTAAATGGACAACATACCACTGAGGAAAATGCAATTCCAGGTTAAACTATATTCAAGTATGCTACCCCTAATTAAAAAAATCACAAGAATGCAAAGGCTCATAACTACAGACATTGGGTTTTAAAAAAACACAAGGCCAAACAGGTTTCACGTGGTCTTCTCTTTGGCCAAAGAACCTATGAGAATGTTCATTGTGTGGCTATTTTCCACACATATCAGGCAGCAATGGAGTGAACTTCATGTACTGTGACCAAGTGAATCAGATTCACTGATGCAGACGCCCCACACCCCATCTCCCCTCGACCTGCTGCTTTTGCAGCACAGGACCGTGGTACAGACGAGACTGGCCAGGTTTTCATTTTGATCCATGTGTGTGTGCGCATGTGTGTGTGTGGGTGTGTGTGCTCTGTGTGTTGCGTGCATCTTGCACATATTACAGGATTCCTACTTTTTTCCTTAGTGTGTTCTTATTTTTTCTTGTAACCTCCAGAAAAGGAGTCGTATCTGCCATACTGGTCCGCATATCCTCTAAGGAAGTCTTCAAAGCTAGGGACGGCGTGGTCCTGGGCCACATAGCTAGCATAGGGGTCGCCCTGCCCGCTCTGGTAGGGGTCGAACCCGGGAGCCTCCTGGAGGGGCTCCTCCTGACGGACGGGCTCATCCTTGGACTCTTCCGCCACCTGGTTTTCCTGGGGTGCCCCCTCTGCCGCGGGGGCGGCGGCGGCCTCAGGTTCGGCGCGCCGCAGGCGGCAGTTGTAGTCGTACTCCGGGTCGCAGTCGGGGTGGGGCTCGATCACGCCGTCCTTAGCCGGTTTGTTGGCCTCGGGTGCGCTTAAGGCCTGGGGGGCAAACCTCCCGCAGGTGGGGTCGTAGGGGTGGCAGTCAGGGTCGTCGGAGGCGGGGGCTTCCGGGGCTTTGCTCTCACCCTTGGAGGTTGGCGGGAAGCAGCCCTCGTCGTAGAACAGGTAGCAGTCATAGCCTTCCTTGGTCTTGCCCTTGAAGCCTAAGCGAGGACGGGTCTGGTCCTGGGGCAGGGGTGGAGGCGGCTTCAGAAGGGCGGCAGCGGCCCCGATGAGGCAGTAGGGGTCGTAGCGAGGGTCGCAGGCGAGGTTCATGGCAGGCTCTTCCTTTGGGGTGTACTCTAAGACAGGCCTGGTGATACCAGCCAGCTTGGTGGCGGTGAGGGGGTTGCAGTTGTCATCAAAGAGCGGGTTGCAGACCTGCTCTTTGGGGGCCTCCTCGGACTCCGCGGTTTGAGGGGCCGGGGCCGGGGCCGGCGCGCCCGGCTTGCAGAAGGGGTCAAAGTCCGGGTCGCAGGTCGGGTACAGGTGGTAGAGTCCCGACGGGGCCTTCTGCACCAGGGTGGGTTTGCAGTAGGGGTTCTTGGTTGGGTCGCAGCCCAGGTGCGCGTAGGAGGGGGCAGGGCCAGCAGCCGGCCTGTAGCCGTATGCGGCGCGCAGGTGATACTGCAGGCACTCGACGTCAGAAGGGTTGCAGATGCGCAGAAGCTCACCCCGCTGTTCGGCCGACAGGAAGGGTTCGAGAACCGGGGCGTAGTAGTAACCCAGGGGGGCTTTGCCAGGCAGGGGTATCAGGGGAGCTAGAATGGGGGCTGGACCTTTGACTGGGGCTGGGGGCTGTGAGGCTGGGGTGGGAAGCTTGGCGGCCACCATTCTGGCAAAAAGGCAATAGGGGTCTGTGAACGGATCACAGACAGTCTTCAATGGAGCCGGCTTGGGCATAACAACCTTAGCCTTGGGTTTGCTGGTTTGCTCAGCAAGGCATTCTGGGTCATCTGAGTCGGCACACAGCTTGTAGATCTCCCCCAGGTGCTGGAGGTAGTGGTTGAAGGAGGGGCCGCCCTCCTCCACCCGATGTTTGTTCTGCAGGTAATTGAGGTAAATGCGGTCAAGATCCTCCACCTGGTGACAAAAGGAACACAGTCCAGCAAGCATTAGCACCAAAAAAAGGAATTTTGTTTATTTGTTTTTTGGAACATCAGTGTGGGGCACCCTCTGCAATTCTATACATCAATTAGTATTGGTATTTCATATAGCACCATTTACAAACAGGTTGTTACACAGTGCTTCACATTAAACATTTTACAGACATAATCAAAAATCCTGAAAAAACACAAGAACAAAAGCTGGAAAACCTAGAAAATTATTCCCCAACACTGTCACGAAACAAGCTCCTTTATTTGTACACCTTCATCAGGGCAGATCACAGTAGGCTTATATTTGCTGATTATTTATTTGTCCACATATAGAAGAACAAACTGAAGCGGCAACAGTAATTAATCCATGGCAGTATGATGAGCTGTGTGTCTAAATACAAGTTACCCAGCACTGGCCCTCTGGGTTAAATGGTGCTTGGGTTTCAGTACACCAGAGACCACTGTGAAATAATTTAATTACTCTCGTGGACTAAACAAGCTGTTTTCCTGGCTCTTGAATACACTGAACCAAATAAATGCCTGAAAATATCATCATATCATATTCCATGCAAGACACATCTTGAGATTACTGACTTGGACATTAGGAGGTCTGTGGACTGTGGCAGTGGTGTGATGTACTCACCCCCTCCTGGTTCCCAGTGTTCATAAAGAATTTGTACCAGGTCCAGAAGTCTGGGAGCCGCCTGTACCAGCTGACGTCCCTCCTGTTTCGGGTCAGTTTCTTCAAGGCAGACGGACTGGCAGCCTTTTCCTCTGGTGCTGCATCTCCCACTGGAACCCACAGCAAACGGCATGTTTACAGGGACACTCCCTTCATTTCACATGTGGGTCCGGAGATCATCATGGATGGTAGGCACTCCAATGGTCCATTGGTTTTGTATTTCAAATACACATTTTCGTGATGACAACTTAAACACACTAATGTTTTTTGAGTACTTGTGGGTTTTAAGTAACAAAACGTGATTGTACTAACACAGCAAGTCCTTCTAACATCTTAACAAATCATGAAAGCTTGGTGCTTGACAATAGCTGATGAAGTATGTATGTTTCCGTCAAAATGAAAAGCCTAAGATCTTTCGTCAGCATAACAACTTTTCTCATCTTTGCGTGCAAGTAAGTCACAAAGTAACAAGTATCTTCCAATTTCAGTGACTCTTTTAATACTACAGCCAATGATAATAATCAAATTTCAAAACGTTTTATAAAAAAGACAAACAAAAAAAAAAACTCTATATTTACCATCTCCTTTCAGACGTTCCCCCACTGGACCAGCCCCCAGAAAGTCTGTGAGGGACAGTAAAAGCAGTCATCAGAACCAGATGTTGCTCATTTCAAATGAAGAAAAAAACGCTTACCTGCTAATAAGCCCCTTGGAGCATGTGGCCGGGTATTTTCCATGCTGGAGCACATGCAGGTAGTGTCATGTGGATTAATCTTCAAACACAACAGTACGCTGCTTTGAACAGGGTCAGTGGGGGTTGTGTGCTGAGGCCTACTGGAGGTGCAACTATAAAATTACAAAGTGTAGGCAATGTTCCCAAAGGCAGGCACGTCATAAAAATGTGTGTGTGGGTCGGGGGATGGGGGTGGAATGGACAATATTTTCCACACTTCTGCTCTACCTGTGGCTCTATAACTGGAGAGATTTATAAGGGTGAAATGTGCAGTCAGCAACATAATTCTATGAGAAAACAAAATCTGATCCACTACCTGCATGCTGTTAATTTTCATAAGTGTTTCTGTGGCAAGTTTGGAGCAGGACCATTTGGAAAGAAAGCTCTTCCTGGTGACTAGCAAAAAGCTTATTGGCAAAATGTATTTGGTTCATATTGTATAGAGTTATTGACTTCTTCCAGCGGGCATGAAGCATGGTCCTTTCTGGAAGCTTTTGAGCATTGGCGTTTCACGGGACACTTTTCCTTATAAAAGTGAAACTTCCTGCCTTGTTAATTAAGTACAAACCACGTGTGTAGGCGTCTGTGCTTTTATACAAAAACACGCGCTTACTCAGGTAAGCCATAACAAAGTAGTGGGCCTTTACCACTCGCACTCTGATAGCGTCCTGTAATAGGCTACTGGTTTGAACTTTTTCTTACGGAAAATTAATTCGTTATTTAGAACCACTGTTTTGCCCCCAGTCTAGTCGAATCTAAGCGGGGAGGGGGAACCACACTGAGTTGACTCAAACTTGATATGTGAGTGAATGATTGGTCTCACCTGGTAATAACGCGGTTGCAAGCAGGAAGCCAGTGACCATGCAGGAAAACGTTAGCCGTCCTGTTCGTGCCATCGTCAACTTTCAGCCGTTTCTACTGGAAAATAGAAGTTTGGCTTTTGAAACCAAATGCCAGGAATAGGGATATCAGGTAGGACAAGTTTATTTCGTATGAAGTCTTCAATAATGGTGCTTTACATTGCTACATCTTAAATAACTTGACGTTCTAAAGGTGTATTATTCCACCGTAGCATGTTTGCCGCTATCCATTCAGCACCAAAGATAATCGTTGAACTTCAAATGAGGACGTCTCAGAACGTTGGGAATGCAACCTCAGCTGAGAACATCTGTTTTGATTTAACAGGCGTGGCGGGTTGGAATATTGTTTTAATGGGATACTCCGGTCGTTAACCGCTATAGGAAGGAAGCTTTGAGGGACGTTTTTCCGTTTCATGGCAAGATGGTCTCAAGACGCATGCCTAATGTAAGAGCCTACTTTGTCTGGAGACATTACAGCGAACAACCGCTTTAAACGTTCTTATCTGCGTGTTTCCAATTGTCGTTAAGTACTCTTAAAATAAGCTACTTGGTCTAAAAGTGTATTAACAATGCTTTAGGCGTCCATCTATCAGGTGTACTCTGCGAACTCTGCGCGCAGGTTTTGTTCCAACCAATTAGCTTTGTTTTAGTTTTCTGACAGCTTTAATAACTACGCTAGTTCACTTCTGTACTTGAGCAGGGTGAAAGCTTCAGGATACACTTGCAGTCTGCAGCTGTAGCTGATGCTTATACAAATGCCAGATCAAGATATGATTGAGCTAATTAAATAGTTGTTGAAAGTTCAGAAATTTTGTGATGCATACTTTAGATATAGGGGTGTGGAACTCCAGTCCTGGATAGCCGCAGTGCCTGCAGGTTTTTGGTGTTTCAGCACGAGTGATTCATTTAAGTCACTGATTGGCTAAAGAGTCCACACTCCTTCCTCTCAAGGCCTTAATTGGCTGCTGATTGAAAGGAAACCACAAATACCTGCAGTCACTACAGCCCTCCAGGACTAGAGTTCGATTTAAAAAATATGAATGTGCAGTACTTCAGACTCAAATTTTGAGAAGTTGGTTATGAAACACTGACATCTCTTGTGCATTGGTGTAAAGTCTATTGGTTGAGTAATGCTGCTGTAATTGGAAAGAATGATACCAATAAACTGTTCAGGATACCAGAGGTGGCTGACCCTGGTCCTGGGGAGTGGCAGGGTCTGCTGGTTTTGTGCCATTGACTGCTTTAATTGATTAATTAAGTGCTGAGTAAAAGCAAAAACCAGCAGACCCTGCAACTCTCCAGGACCAGGGTTGGCTACCCCTGCAATACAGGCTATGTACTTGGGCTTGTTCCCCTTTGGAGCCTGTTTCCATAAATATCAAATGCACACAATATATGAAATGTTGTGAAAATGCTCATACAACCTTAGTCTAATATAATGCTAATGCAGTCACATATCAATTGCGTAATATCAATTGGATAACTTATGTACTGAACCTTCACAACCTAACTGTGGCATGGTAATATCCTTAACACCCCAGACCATCACCTGCTTTAGTGCTTTCATCTGAGGTTGCATATGAATGTTGAAACTGAGTTAAGTTAGATGTGTTGGCTCCAATCTGTTAACCTCCAAATGTTTCAATTTTGAGAGACTCTTCAATCAGACGAATCCCATTTCATAATGCCTCTTCCTTGTAACTTTCCCCCTCTACTTAATAGTGGTAAATTAGTTTTGAATGAACACTAGACCATTTTATTTCATGAATTACTTATCCAAAATTAGTAATATTTAATGCACTGACCATTCATACCCAACAATGTTTGTAATCCCATTCAGCCTGTAGTACTGTAGCACTGTAATACAATATTTTGCAGTGCTACAGCAATGTAAAATTTGGTTTTCAAGCCTGCAGCTTTCTTTTCATGCACATCCAATAAACTTACAATTTCTCTGAACTCCACCACATTGTTACAGTACTGTCTACATGTATTCTTCTTAGCTTTGAAATGAAGCAAACTGTGAACAAACATGCAGTTTATACCATTCAGTCCCGCTGTAAAAATTTGTCTTAGTGGCACCAAATGCAGAACTTACCTGTGTTCGGTTAAAGCTGTGAGACCCTTAGCACTTGAAACCTCTAGGATCGCTTGACGAGTGAGTTGCCCTTACCTTAGAAGTGAGTTCTGGGGGCGTCTGTCTACTTTAACCTCGCCACCCTACCTTTGAGCTCCCCGCAGAACCCACTGTGTCAAGCCAAGCAGGGCAACATTTTTAAACTCCACCATGATAATTAAAAACAAAAGGCATGTCACACAGCACGGCCATGCTGTTAGACACACTGGGATTGGTTCCTGAGCTGCCTCCTGACCGACCAATGAAAGTCCTGTAATTTCAATACTGAGTAGCTGTAGACTGTTGAGGAGAAAATAGGAGAGGAAGAAACAAATCATAAAAGAAACAGTTGAGAAATGAATAGGGTGTAATTTACACATGCCACGTTTGAGTTATCCAGAGTCTAAGGTGTCAAAGCAAATATTCTGTAATATTTATGTCACACTCACTGCTGTTGCCCATCTTCCAAAGTATTGTTGTTGCAGCAACATATTTTTATCTTTGACATTTTTGTCTTAAATCCATCTAATATGGTCAAGCTTGTTCAAGTACATTCTCCAGAGCTACGATACAATAGGTTGGCACATTTCCAATCTGCACATACACAAGGACGGTAATAAAGAATTCAGGTCCTGGAAGATGGCACAACACTGAATTTTAGCAAACTAAAAAGTAAATGAAGGTTTGCTTTTCCTAGCATTACTTCAGATTTTCTAATAAGCAAGTGTTTCTGCATGGCAAACGGAAGAGTGCCAAGAATTGAATTTGGTTTTGAAGGCCAATGTGAAAAAGGCATTCCAGGATTCAATGAATTAATTAATTTTGATTGACATTGGTCCTTGTATTTTAACTTGAAAAAGTGTTTCGATTTCTTCATCCTTCATAAATAGATTAACAATGTATTATTTTAATTGTGAGTCAAATATGAGGAAGATATTAAGAGACCACTGAAAACCAGATAAAGAAACTTAAACTCAATAGTGTCGGGACAGCCAGAGGAGCAAACCATATCTCAGAGCAACAGAAATTAATCTTGAATTTCAGGATAAGTAAAAGTGAATCTTGGGTATTTTCACACTAGCCTCAGGTTGTCACATAAAACTAGACCAAAAGGCAAGGTTTTATGAGGGCTTCCCTCTCTGTCTTTATTGGGCTGGTAGTCTCTGGAACATCTTGTGCTAATAAAAAATATGCCCTCCAGTTGCTGGTTTTGACTGATCATGACCAATCAAAAAATAAAATCACAGAAAAACAACAGATTGGAAAAGTAAGACTTAATGAAATTTCACATTTCATTCCTCAATGTATTTAACATGATCAGATTTCTTGCATAAAGTCTTTCAGTCTTGTAAATACTGAATTTGTTTCGCCATGTAACAAGTTTCACATAAAAAGATGTGAAACATAAAACTTACATGCAAACTATGTCTTCAGAAATCAGACAAACATTGCTCTCCAAGCCTGGAACCTTTCTCACTCCATTTAGCACCTGTACATGCACTTATAGATGTCATCCTCTTCTATCTGCAGAATTATATTTGAAAAAATTGAGATTCATTAAAAAATAAAAATAAAAACATTTTAAGAGAATGCTTCCACCATCACAAATGTCTAAAAAGATTATGCACAGTAACATTTCTTTGTGGCTGAACAATGGTACTGCTGCGATTATGAGCGTGTTCATGTTCTGAGGAATAAGTGGTTGGGTAACAGTTCTTCTGTCATACAAATATGTATAATAAACTAATAAGCACATTATAAAACTAATAGCAATAGTACCAACATCAACATTGCCCCCATACAGAAATTATGGAATTAAAAAGATTTTATTTAAACTCTCAAAAGGTGGAATGGCACCATTTTGTCTCAGTTAAGGAAGATTATGTACATATTTATTTTGTCCATGACAAAAGGTAATCTTATGTATTTTTTCTTGATGTAAAATAATCATCTTGGTATTTTTCATGTATAAATATGAAGGTGTGTATCCATTTCCCCCTTTGTGTACCTCCCTTATGTGCAACTGTTTCTAGTTCAGTCTGAATTTGTGATAAGAGTTTCTGAATAATGCAAGTGATATGGTTTCTGAATAATGAGTGTCCATCTGATAATGAGGCTATATTTAGTTTTTTATACCAAATAGGGCTAGTTAGAGCTTTTATTTATGCCATATGTAAATTGTAATCACGTGAACACAGCAACAGCAAGACTTGTGATGAAATTGTCCCTAAACCTTTTGTATTTGTACTAAAATTTTTCCTACATGCAGAAAGATTTAGAAATCAAGTGTATAAAGTTTCACACACAGGTTGTTAAATGACGCCAAAGAACATTTTTATGTTTCTCCACCTGTTTTCTGCTGACCCTTTCTGCTTTTTTGATACTCTTCCAATGGCACTTCCCTTGTTTGATTACTGAGGCCAAAGGCTACCAAGAAACTGAAAACTCTGGAAGGCTAACGATTCTAAATTGACATTTTTATTGCCGTTTCTTCCCTTCTAAAGCAGTATGAGATATGGTCTGGGTTTCTCGTCACATTAGAAGAACTTCTATAATCCACCATATCAACTGTGTAAAACAGAATGCAATGTTAAAAAAACAGGCATTGCATTTTCCTTGATGCATACCAAGATGACCTGTATTTTGACTCTTAATATCTATATACTTGCACCTTTTACTGATACCATTTGAAATAATGTAAGCAATTCTGTGTTGAGACTCCATTAATCATTCGCCATCTGCTGTGTGTTTAAGCACGACTAGAACAAGCATACACAAATCTTGTGTATAATTATACTCAAAATTACAACTAACAGGTGTTCAGGACAGCCCATAAACCTGCAATCTAGGTTTGAGGCTGTTTTTGACATGAACAAGTTGTTATAATTTTAACATACCACAGAAAGAGGAATGTTAGAGATTTTTAGAATTCAGCAACATCTGGACTCAGTACTCTACAAACTGTCTGAAACTACAAAACGTAACTCACTCAAATAGAAGTATAATACAACAAAGTTTTTTGTATTATACTTGTGCTTAACTGTTAGTCCCAGTCACATTGCACCCCAGCACAGAAACGAAAATACTGGATACCTTTTTACATTTTCAATATTTTTGTGTGTTTATTTACAGATTTTTCAAAAGTGCACAACTTGGACATCACTGGATATCATCATCATCAAAGAGGTCTTCAAAATCTGCAACAAAAAAGTTTTCATTTCAGTAAACTCACAAAATCATTGAAAAGTACTTAAATAATTACAACAGACATAATTCTGAAATTACATTTAACATGTCCTAAAGTTTAATCAAAATTATGAAAGAGGGGGATAGCTAAGGATGTATAAACATGCTTCAAAGCGCATTAGGCTATAGAAACTGCAGGGGGCTCATTTATAAAATGAACTTGCGTGCATATGCGAAGTGAAGACCTGACGTAGAGCCAGAACCGTTTCCACAGTCAAATCGAGTCATGTTGAAATTTTATAAATCACTACTTTGACATGATTTTCTACGTACGCTCCACAAAGTTGATCTAAAATACGTTTTATAAATGAGGCCCCAGATGTAGTAACCTAGTATGAATGTTCAACGATGTCCTCTATTCTACTGACCACGTCTGGAAAATAACGCGTAGGCCAGTTTAGAGGGAGCGTCACGTGCATATTGCGCCTGACAATAAGCAGCTTATTTTTGTGAATTATAGGCAAATGATATTCGAATATATTCAAACTCTAACTAATTACAAAAGCTAATATTCGAACTCAATTTCATGGCACTTTTGACAGCCTTAATGTGCACATCAAATGATATTTCGTATTAGTCATGAAAAATCCAGTACTTTCTCGATAACATGCCTTGCTACAAAGAGATCTGCATACAGACACTCATTCTTTTAGCAGGACAGTTATGGATACCTATGAATTGCTTGCCAGTGTATTTGTTCTTAGGCTACTCTTCCTTGACATTATTGAGAGAATAACCATGGACTTCTATTTTTGAAAACAAACAATCAAAAGTTTTTATTTCAACCAGTTATTCTTGCCATGTACACACATTAAAATACAGGGAATACTTTCTCATGCGTAGTCTACTGGATGTTGGCAGGCCCTGAGATGGACAGATAACCGTTGGAACAGATAACTTTTTGTGCATTTGGCTAGGCACTTATCTTCCTCTTCAAATTGACCTGCTAAATTGCAGTCCCCCTGTTTGGGACCCCTCACTAAAAGATGCTCTGCTTTGGCAGGAAATGCATTCAGCCCCGTGGGCCTCTCAAAACCGGATAAACTGGCACAAATCTCAGAACCATGCTGAGCTGGAGCCTAACAAGGTCCTGTAAAATGGTTTATAGTTATTTTTCCCCCTACCACACTTTATGGTTCCTTCCCTAAAAAAAACCAAAGGTAGCTTTGCAAAAGCAAATACTTAGGACGTCCAATGTTCAACATGGAAAAGCAAAAAACATTTTAAAGAAAATAGCTAATTTCCTGGACTGTGAATGAAGTCTGATTTGTGTGCTCGTCAAAATGTTATAACAGAGGTGCAAAAGCCAGTTTCCATACACATTCTCTACATAGTGATAGGACCAGAGTTCTGCCTACGGTTTGTAGGTCTCCATCAGAGCAAGGATGGCTAATCTTGGGGCAGCACCCAAGAGAGTGCAAGGCCTCAACACTGGAAGGTAGTGGTTTAAAAAGCCCATCACCCATTTACTTGAGAGCACTAAACCAGCTTGACTGCAGCAACAGAAGAGGCATTGAATGAACCACACAAAAGGCGGAGTTATGTATAGTAACATCCTGAATTGAAGGAAAGGTAGTGTTTAACATAGAAAAGTGTTTTGATTGGCTCACGCCCATGTGTCAGTGGCCAAGTGCACACAGTAGCCCCCCTATTATGAGTTCCACAGAGCCCCACCGTGCCATCGCAAATGGCTTTGAGGTGATGTTCTGGTGATTGAGTACATCAGCTTCTTCACATAGGCTATATCATGATAAGCTCAATGCCTACAAGTTTCAGAATCGTAGGCAGTTTGAACTTCAAACCATAAACTATTAAACACCTCCAGCAAGTAACACTACTGACATGGGGGCGGAAGAGATCCCATCTTTTTTTTTTTTCCCCCCACACAATGAAACTGAAGCCATGCTGCTGCAGTGGGCCACATTAGTGCCACAGATGGGGAATGGTTTCTCCAGTTGTTGCCGTTTGATGTTATTCGGCCTCAGGGGCAGGTGTCACACCAAATTATAAAACTGACTTTGGATCAGGAAAAAGGGAGGTAAGGTAAAAAGATCAAAGTGTTTCTGAAGCATGTTAAAGGCTTCCTGCTGCTCCAAAGGTGGTGATAGTACGCAAATCCCCAGGATTTAAACAAGGCACTTGCAGATTACACAAAAATGTCAAGCATGTTATATCGTTACATATAGTTAAATTTATCTTACCATAGTTAAACCATTAATGCCAAGAAAACTATTGTAATTTCACCACCCACCGACCCCCTTACCGTTGAAGAAGTCCGCATGGACTGCTTTTTCGTTTGCAGCCAAGTCCATTAGAAGCCCGGTGCTTCCCCCTGCCTGTGAGAAACAAAAGCGTACGATGAAGAGAAGTTCTAGGGGCTTCGCTGGAGAATCTTATTCTGTCTGGTTTCTCCCTATTCACTCAGTACCCAGCAAAAGTGATACATAGCTATAGAACAGCATGCCTACTCATCAATCGTCGCTTGCGACGAACAGGAAGTTCAACCACAATAGTTCAACATATATATCTATATCTATCTATCTATCTTTCTATATTAACCTATTCAAGCAAACATTTCCCAGTCACAGCAGTTATGAAAATAGCTGCGGGGTGTTAACCAGCGTTGCCATTACAGAATATTACGACTGAGATAATTTAGTTAAAGTTAGTCAAATGGGTAGTTTGAGTGTACTGAATCAAGAGACATTTGACTATAGATAACACGCCGGCAAGTAAACCAATTAAACATAATCCAAGATCGTAAAATGAACAAATTACACTCAATGATACGATGTAAAACATGTTAAATTGAGTAGCTTGTTTTCTGGCGAATGCTAATTTTACCAAGTCAGCTGTACGTGAAGCTAGACTACCAACGTTAAATGCTAGCTATGCGGTTAAAGAATAACGAATATTCAAGTAATAAACCTCATCAAGGTCTACATATGGTCCAGCTCCTTCGGGAAACATTTCGTCTACCGCTGGCTTCATGTTGGTCGAGTTTGATTGATCTTTGAGTGGCATAAATAATCCCAAATCCGTCCGATCTGTTATGAAAAATACTTCCCGCTTCCGGTTTGGTTACATCAATTACTGTCCGACTAGGGATATGATATTCGCGAGAAAGTAACCACCAAGCGAGCGAATATTTAATGTAGTTTTCGGAGAATGCATGTTCTTATTTTATTAGTTTATTTTTATAGCTGTAATATAGTGTCTAGTATAATTTATATAAAAAAGGTAAATTTCATTCAAAGTTTTGTCAGGCATGTGCTGGACAGGCGAATGCTAGTCCAAGCTAAGGATCACACTTTGCTACTACCTTCTTGAGTTACACTGGGGAGTGAATTATCGTAAATCATGTATGCGTGCATTGTCAATAGGCTATGTTTATGTAAGGTTGTCCTGGGTATTTTCATATATTTTGTTTAGCGTATGAGAATCAATCAAAAATAAAAACGGTAAGCAGATTATTTCCATTTATTGACTTTTCACTTCCTTACAACATGACTGCATTTCTAACAGCTTGTAAATATGAAGGCATAAACTGCGATTAATTGTAAATGCTTCTACGGTACAATGGGTTATTATAAAACTATGCACTCAAGCTAACGCTAAAGGTTTATATTAATAAAGATAACATTATTTTAAGATTATTTAGATAACGTAATTATCTGTGATTTACAACACAAGGTTTGCATCGGAGGTGTTCACTGGAGATCGTTGGTTTATTGGCTTCCAACTTGAGTATAAATGGCTTATTTGGAGCCGTTGATTGCATGGAGCCTTTAATGTTTTGATCAACTGATCAGCTGTTAGCTGAACAGCATCTCTAAAGCCCACAGGACTGGGTCTCCAGGATCAGGAGTGGACACCACCGTTCCTCATCATAAATGTTTAATGCTCATGCCCCTCGGCAACTTCATAGCCCAGTGTGTCGCCGAGGTGTTGATGGGCGAAAAAGGCCCTGGCCATTTCGTTGATGTGGTTGTAGGCCCCGATGCTGCGGAAGTATTCCACGTATCTCCAGAAGTCAGTGGTAGAGTAGGGCCAGTAGGGCACATTTGGTGGCTGATCATATGGAACTGGGGTAGCAATAATACAATCATTGAGTCTCAAAATATCAGTTACTTCCATTTTCTATATATAGTACAACATATTTTACTGGATGTATGAGTATTACATGAATACTTTGTACAAAATACATATATAAAACATTGCACAAACTGCATTAACAAATAAAAGGAATTACTTTCCTGAACAACAATAATTT
This sequence comes from Anguilla japonica, assembly GCA_025169545.1. Taxonomy (NCBI): domain Eukaryota; kingdom Metazoa; phylum Chordata; class Actinopteri; order Anguilliformes; family Anguillidae; genus Anguilla; species Anguilla japonica. The sequence goes on along the minus strand of CM045888.1, from coordinate 24,002,205 downwards.
CTTAATCCAAAATCATTATGATACCATACAACAAAACTAAACATTTAACTCAATCTCTTAGGGATCTCCCCTTTAACCTAATGAACATAAAACCTTGGTCAGCCAAGGTCTGTGGGTGTTCCTATGGCAGCATATACCAAGCAGTGATGACATCACACAAGCTGGTGTCTGGGATTCTGCTCATACATCTTTGGTCCCAGAGGTTCTCAGGGGGATGTAGGCTATGTGACAGTGACAGCAAACGCTTTTCCTCAGTTCCTTCCAGTTTACAGTTAAACACCGTAGCAATCCTGGTTGTCCTGTTGCCCCATGCTGGCACGATATTTTGCCTGGAGGAACTGACAGCTAGGGTGCTTTTTAATGGACAGTGGTAGTGTGATGCTATGGTTAATTAAGTCAGTTCATACCATGTTTCTTAGTTAATTTTGCAGGTTCATGGTACATGTCCTGAATTGTTTTAATGAATATAAAGCTATATGAATAGGTAAGGCGTAAAATACACAAAGCTGTAAGTTGCCCTAGGCAAGACACCTTTCAGTTAATTGTACATTCTCCACGTTGTTTGTAGACTTGTAATTAGTGACATGTACTGACGTGAAAATATAATCGTTTTATTGCAGTGCTACACTATACAGAATACTTATTGTTTTTTTGTTTTTGAAGTGATGTAAATGAGTCTAACATCTTTTTGCCTTATGATATGGAAGGCTAGAGTACATTTCATGTTAGTTTATGAAAACAACAAAGATATTGAAGCCTGTTACCTCCTTCAGGAATGACTCTGGCATCTGGAAAATGGAAGAGAGAGGAGATTTTAACATTCGGGGACTCCTTTCACAAAGGACCGATTCAGGTCATGTAAATAGGGGTCCTCCCAGGGGATTGTCAAAAATGCATGAAAATACATTCCTTCATATTTGTTATGACTGTGTTTACACCACATATTTTCTCTTTAGGATACAATGGTTTAAATCTAGATTTCCAGACAAAATCTTTAAATCTACTAACTTGTATATACTTGGTAAAAAGACATGCAAGATTTCTTCTTTTTTGGTATGCCTGATTTTAAACTTGGAGCTGAGAAATATTAAACTAGGAACTGCATAAATACTGAGAAATATGAAAATCCTCAAAACATTTTACGAATTCTGCAAATTATTACTATTGTTGTTATTATTATTGTTGTTATTATTTTACAAAATTAATTTAAAAAAATACAACTTTGGTGTGAGTACAGAAGTATTCGTTTACTTACTGCTGAACTGACTGAGAATGATGCACCCACAGACCATTCCAAAAAATACTAGCCACTTCATCCTTCCTAATTGCAAAAAGAGAAAAACCCAGTTAGTTCACAAAGTGATCCAAGTGCAAGCTATCATATACTTCAGTTAGACTAATTACATTAGGACAAAATGTCTTAAAATTATCTCCAACAAACTTAGATTATACATTTTAAAGCTTTACCTGTTGCGCTGCCTTCAAGACGTAAAGGAAATCAATCTTATTTTGCATGCAGAGCTGAATGGGTCCTTGTGCGACCTACGGGAATGTTTAAAGTGGACCCCAAATACCGGAAAGGGAGGTCACATTCATCCCCCACTAATCCCCCCTCCTTTTCTACAGGCACATCTGGTTAGTTGATTTTATTTTATTTCACAGCTGAGCTCAAAGTGACACTTAAAAATAAAAAAAAGTATTTATCCATTGAATTTGAAATGGGCATAGTCACTTCTTAATGACTGACAATTTTGGTTATTTATTAACAAAATAAAATATTATGGCCATGGCAAGTGTAAAATCTATTTTACAAATCTCTCTTTAAAATCTATCTCTTTATTCATGTGGATGTCTATTTGCTGGTCTCCCTGCTTGTGTTGTAAGGGCCTTCCAGCTCATGCAGAACGCTGCTGCCTGTCTACTGTATAACCGGCCTAGGTGCACTCGTGTAACCCTCCACTGGTTACCAGTTGTGGCTCATATGAAATACAAATCGTCCATCATAGCTGATACTGCAGAAAGAGGAACTGTACCCTCTTTTATAGGATCAAACATCGGACCTTACACTCCTCCCAGACCTCCCAGCTCTGCCTCTTCTGTTGGCTTCCATTCACTTTCCTAAAGGCCCCCGCCTCTCCGTCACTTTTCATCTTTACTCTGGCCCTCCAGTGGTGGAATGAGCTCTCTCCTGCAGTCAGAACAGCCGAGTCACTGTCAATCTTCTACCACAGACCGAAGGCGCAGCTGTTTACACTGCATCCTGGTTCAACTAATCCTGAACGTTTCCTAGCCCTACCTATGCTATATGTAACACTATATTCTACTATATTCCACTATAAATATGTTTACTGCTTACTCATTGTAGGTTTTAGGTACGGATTACTGCTACTTAGATGTTTTTATTCAGAACAACTTACATCTGGCTATACAGCTAAATGTGATTTAAATGTGAAAGTCTTAAGAGGCATTAAAACAATGGTGTACAGTTTGACATTAATTAGGCTGACAAGCAAAGAAGCATACATCAGAAATTGGATATGATTGGATTCCTTGCTGTATTATGACCTGAGCTATTGTTTAAAGAGATTCTTGTTTTAATCACAACCAATTTTTAAAGAAATATTCATGCTGTAGACATAGATCATGCCTGTTCTGCTGCATCACCTCAGTGACAGAAATCACCTGTGGTGCAAATCTGCTGCAGAACAGGAATTGACTGTGTCCTTACAATTGACATCAGATATTCTGCGTACAATACTGTAAATTATGATTGATTACAGGACAGTGGATCACTTTAAGCTATGAATGTGCAATGTCATAATTTTAGATAGTAACACAGTTCAAGTAAGTTAAAATGACACGTCCCATTAGTTTATGACATCCCATCACTTTTCAAGAGTGGTTCTTTAATTTTTATCCATTGGATTATTGTGAACAAGTACAGCCATTATTACTTACCCCCCCCCCCCCCCCCCACACACACACACACACACACACGCACAAATAATTTATTCATCCTTGAAATTAGATTAGCTAAATATTGAAAATAGGGTTGTGAGTATTTGTGACATTGTATTAATTTAATTTTGTTTTTGAGAATATGCCAACTTCCACTGAGTCTTAAGTAAATTACAATATGTTCCACAAGTCCGTGCTTGCACTATTGTACTGTATTGTTTGTTCATCTTTCAGGGGTGTGAATGAGTGGAGTTTGGAGTGCACTTCGTCTGTGTCGAAATGGGGTTAAATGTATTGAACACATTTATTGAAATTCTGGCATATTTAAAAAGAGACCATCAGTACTAATATTAATAGTATAGCAGCTATTTTGGAAAAATAAATAAATAAATAATTGAACCCAACACCTTCCTAGCTTTTTCGGCACTGTTAGCTATGCAAACTGCATGATCTTTGCTTCATTCATAATATGGAGTTTAATTTGTTAGCAACATTGGGGAATAATTTAGTTTATGTGCGAAGATGGCTGTTTAGGGCAGCTAACTAGTTGGTTGTGTTAGCACAAGTATTGTATTAGCCATGGTAATTTGCATTGCATTAGGGAATTCAGAATTTTCAGTTGCACATGTATGATTTTATATGCATTTTGTCCAATGCATAAATGAGTTTGTGCATTGGACATACTTGTGCATACTTTTTTGTTAACCAGTACGATGTATGTATTGATCAATTTATACTAACTATTTCCAGCTGTAGGCAATTTCATGTGCATATGACAGAAGCCAGTGTACTTACAATGCAAAAATTGTTCTTAGAAATATAAAAATATAAAATGCGCTCTAATCTAATCTGCCTGGATGATTTCGAGCAACACCGTAAACAAGTAACTACATTTTCAAATGAACAGGAATAGCAACCACATGTGCAAACAAACTCTGCCAGTAATATTTCTGGTACTCTAATAGGTCAACATATTTATATGGCATAGCACCTGCACTGAATGAATAACTGTACTGTATATTTATGTCATCGGAGTGGTGAATACTAGAAATAAAAAATACAGTTTATTAAGAGAAGGAAATACTATTCTCCTAAGAATTACTAAGGATGTGTGGGAGATTTACATTAGTTTTTTTGTTTGTTTTTTCTTTTCTTGCAAAATACAAAATGACCCATTAAATGAAGAAGCGTGAAGACACAAAAGACACATTTGGATATTTTATTAATGTTCATTTTGATTGCTTTGTAAAAGCAAAATCATCCTGGAAAATTGAATAGCAATTCAATGCCAATATTGGGCCAAGGTCCTAACTCTGTTAAATTAGTTATTAGGAAAATAATATTCCTTCTTTATTTTGCAATGTTTACTATGAAGTCCACAAGAATTGAACATTATTATAAAGTCAGAAATGAACAAAAGGTTATGAAACGTTAACATTAATACACTTTTGCATTTTAATGAGCCTCAGAAAATAGGCAATGAACATTGGATGGGAGATGTGCCATGTTACAGGTTAGCTGGGCATACTACATCCCTATACAACACAACGTTAACACTTTTCTGGGCTTCGCACAGAAATACCTGCAATTAATTCGGACACACAGTCCTTATTAACATTTGTACACTTTGACCTATAAACACATAGAAACATGAATGTTAAGATTTCATAGAGAAATCATTTTGTTTCCTTCCTTCAAATATTAAAACAATGGAAAGTAATACAATGTTTGAATACTGAAGTACTGTAGATTCTACAGTACTACAGTATTCAAACATTGTATTACTTACTTTCCACTGTTTTACAATGTAGAATCCATTTAATGTCAATGCTGTTCAGAAAGTAATCTTGGTACTAACCTCATGACTGCTTGGTGGCTTCAGTTGAACTAACCAGAACATGTTTACGGATAAACAGTGTAGGTGGAGCAGTGCTGTGTGGTATGCGGGGGTGTGCTGTGCCCGTTTCTGCTTTTGTCTGAGATCCACAACAGAATGTTGCACGTTTTTTTGTTGAAATTAAACAACCAACTTCATTTCTTCTTGTTTAAAACTAGTCTCTTGAGGTACAATAGGTTTTTTTTTTTAATGGTGTTTGATAATTGGTATCATAAAAGGTCAACAGGACACTTTGAACATTGTATGTTCTGTAAAATTTCTAAATCTGTCCTAAGAAGTAAACATATTCAATACTTTGTAAAGGAAAACAAAGAAAGGTGCACACTCTTCTGAACGTCAACATTTTGATAACAACGGTCAGGATATTGAAACTATACCCTTTTGGAATCATTGTGTGGATTGAAATATTGCTATTTTCAATAAACCACATTTGCACATGTCACATTTCTCCCCAAATTAAATGATCTATTTTCTTAGATTGCAATGCTGCAAAGAAAGACTGGCTTACAGTTTTGCTAGTGGTAGTTAGAAGGAAGGTCAATGCAAATTAAAAACTAATACCTGCAGATCAATTCTACAGACCTGAGGCAGGAAGAGAGCTTAAGTTATCAGAGATGGCATTTTAGCATGCCTCCACCAGAAGTATGAATAAATTTATAATGGTAGGGTGTGTTTTTAAACCATAAAAATGATGAGTATGAATAATTTTTCCATATGCTGCTATATTGAAGATTTCATTGGCCTTACTCTTGGTGAGTAAAAAACAAAGAACAAGTATACCCATAATTTAAAACAAAGAACACTTATACCCACTAATCTAACAAAGATCTGATCATCTTTCAGACCTCTCTCAAGGTAAAGGTTACATATACAGTATATGGTGCAATTTGCGGTCTTGTTTTTGTTCCATGTATACATGCTGCACCTGTGCATACCAGCTATCTTATCATCAGTGTGATATGCTGCCTCTCCCTCAAACCCACAGGTTTCTAAAATTAATCTGTGCATGAGTGGTCTGCTAATTTTCTGCCTGAGTTTAGCAGGTATAGCAACAGCCAGTTACCAACCAACAACCCTAAACTGATCACTGTGTTCTTATACCCATGACATTTTCTGTTGGAACTGCTCAATGTAAAGTCACTCCTGTGAATTCTGCACCATTGCATTCTTATACCCATTTGTACCATTATATTACCGTAAGTAATCCAATAACATGCACTATGATATTATATTTACAGGGAAAATTTGCCTAAAACTATAACTTTATCTTAAATAACTATATATACATTTCCTGTGCTTAAGCTTCATATGTAACTCCATTAGATGTCTTTTGCCAGGTAGTGGCTAAGTTGAAATATAATATGCATTCCTGTTCTTGTAATAGTTTGCTTGTAGATAACAACTGCAGTGTTGACTTCTAATAATGTTGTTTCACATCATGTGAAAGTAAGGCTGGACCCGGCTGTGAATGTTTTTAATTCAATGTAAGTGGAGCAATTAACATTCTGCCCATAAGGTAAGTTCTTTTCATACACTAAAGGAATTCATTGGAATGGGTAAATTAATTATGACTGAGAAAAAAAGAATTGTAATGAGGAAAAGGGAGGAGAAAACAGCTCCCTTTCCCCCCTCCACACACACACACCTACGCACACAAACACATGCACAGACAACACCACTGATCATCTGATCATACAATGAAATGGGTTTGTGTGGGTGTTTGCCTCTACAGGCCTTCAATTCTGTTGCACAGGCGTTCAATCACTACTGAACCCACAAAGTTCTTCAGTTATATACGAGTGACCACAGAATGTTCCATCTGACATGAAAGGTCGCCCACACCCAGACTATTTTTATTTGCACGTGAACCGAGACAAGAAAAATATGCATGGGAACTGACAGTTTTTAAGAACAAAACAAAAACAATGTTGGTAAAAATGTAAAAAAAAAAAAAAAAAAAAAAGGTCACTTTATATTTATTACAAAACTCAGTGCTCAGTCAGTATTCATTGCTGATACAGAGCAGCGACTGTAAAAAATATCATATTAATGAACATCACTAAATTAAAAAATATGCATAGATTTACAAGCTAAATTACACATCTTTCAGGTGTTGGCAGTACTTCAGTGTAAATGCCTTCGTAAACTACGTATTAGAAAAGTCACTTTGTTACAAAACTCAGTGCTCAGCCAGTATTCAGTGCTGATACATAGGCAGCTTTAACCAATATCATTTTATCCACAACTATGTTTCATGCCGTATAAAAAATTAGTTTTAAAAATACTTTAATAAAATAAGAAATTACCAAATGAAAATCACTAAATTTACAAATATTTCAATTTTTTTCAAGCTAAATTACACATATTTCAGTTGTCACTAATTTAACCGTACTTTTATGCGTAAATGCTTTCGTAAACAAAATGGCAAAGTATATTTACAGATTTGGATGGCACATACTAGATGGCAAGTTATGCCTTGGTGGGGCAGCATGCTCCATACCTATGCAGTACCGATATACATTACACTATCGCTCTTTCATTAAGCAGAAATTCTTATCCAGACTGATTTACATGGTTGAAATGAAAAGATGAATGAAACAATCGCAGGAGGTAAAAGAAAATAGAGAATAGAATTCATTAGCTTCCTTCGTTTCAGTAGCCAGCAATGCTTTATCTTTGAGTCATTTCAATAAGAGATGCACCACAGATGGAAAGCTCATGCCCGGCTTCTCACCAATGAGCCCGATCACCTCTTTAATGTATCATTGACAAGAACCTGCTAGAATGTTAGGATTTCTATTCCTTGATTTAAGGTTTGTTGTTATACTTTAATTTCAACAGGGCTTCACATTCCCCATTGGCTTTCCTTTTTCCTGTCTATATAATGCTTGAATATTTAGTCTATGCAGAGATCCCGTCAGTTGCCCCTGAGATAACTTGAACAAAGCCTGCTGACATATACTGGATCAATGGAAGGCACGGCGGATGGTGGCTCCTCTTCCATGACCGGCTCATCAACTTCCACTACAAAAAATAAGCATTTAATAAATTAGTGTCATTTCCTTCCTAGTTATTTCAGATAACAGTGGAAAACTGATTCCACATAGCGTGTCTGGCCGTTCCAGAGGGTGTGGATCATTACCTTGAATTGTTTCACTTTTATACTGTTGGTGCTTTCTGTTCTTGTACAGCAGTATTAGTGCTCCGAAGACAAGGAATGCAATGATGTGGCACACAAGGCTGGAACCCATCTAACTGCAAAGCATATTACAAAGTGACATATTCACATAAACATTGTTTCATTTATCATCTCTTCAGGAAGTTTATGGGTTATTTTTTCATTACATTTTTTACATTTTGAATTTATTTGGCTTATACCTGTTTAAGAACTTAGAGAATGCCTATTCACATCCAGATTCTTCAGAATCGCTACTCATTGTTTACTGCAAAAACATTTTGCTCTGTTGGGGGAAAGTCATTGATATTTAGCTAAAATGTCACCTGGTCATTGCTGTAGATTACAATCACCTGATATTCCAGCACTTCCTCAGCAATTTCTCATTCATCAATGAAAAACATGCTACAAAACCCCCACAGTGATGCTATGCAGAAGAAGGTGGAGCACTTCCACCATTTGGCAAATGCACACACAGTTGCCACTGCCCCAGCAAGTACAAAATGTCCCTGACGTATGACAATTTGTGACTAATATGGTAAATGGTAAATGGACTGCATTTATATAGTGCTTTTATCCAAAGCGCTTTACAATTGATGCCTCTCATTCGCCAGAGCAGTTAGGGGTTAGGTGTCTTGCTCAAGGACACTTCGACACGCCCAGGGTGGGGTTTGACCCGGCAACCCTCCTCCCAGTCCCTAAACTATTCTTGTCATCCATGACTAAAATTATGCATTCCCTATAATAATTTAATAAAACACTGCACAAAATTAAACACAAACTATGATTAGTTACAGGTACAAAAACCTCTAGATAATGTGAATGTGATAATGTGTCTGCTTTCTGGCAACTTACCTAAAACCTGCAGGTGAAAGTATGTATACTCCGGTGTCTTAGAACCTCCAGATGTATACTCAATTTTAACTTGATAAAGGCCAGAATCTGATGGGCTTAATCTGTTCAGCCATATCGAGTCATTGCCAATGCTGACCCTTCCCTTATATTGTTCTCGTACATGAATGAATGGTTGAGGATACCATTTAAGGATTTTAAATGTATTATTAAAAAGTAGGTCAACGTAGCTTTGGTTGCCCTCAGCTGAGAAAGGAAACGTGATGCTTCCCCCACTTTCACATTGATGGTGGAACCAGTCACTGTCTCTGCCACCCTTTCACTGCACCCATACTGGCATACTGTAATAGAGATGAAGATTATTCACACTGCAATAGAGATGTGGATTATTCACACTGTAATAGAGATGTGGATTATTGACACTAATAAAAATGGGGATTATTCACACTGCAATAGAGATGGGGATTATTCACACAGCAATAGACATGAGGATTATTTACACTGCAATAGAGATGGGGATTATTCACACAGTAATAGAGATGGGGATTATTCACACAGAAATAGAGATGAGGATTATTTACACTGCAATAGAGATGGGGATTATTGATACTGCAATAGAGATGGGGATTATTCAGACTAATAGAGATGGGGATTATTTATATTGTATCATGAAGAGTTATCGCATTATAATGCACAAAGTTGGGGTTGTCACTGTAGAAGATGGATATTGTTTGCATTACAGTAGTTTATGAGTTTATGAACAACTCAGTGTGTTAAATTTCGAATGCGCAACATTCGAATGTTGATTTAGAATTCGAATGTCAATGTTATGAACTAAGCTTCAACACTTCAAAACAAAAAAATCATTGGTGAAATATGAAAAAAAAAGTTTAAAAGATCCCTTACTTTTCCGTTTTGTGTGTAGTGCTGCCATGCATCTTTTCACTGCAGTGTATTTTTATTTTTTTTTTTCCCAAAGAAAGCAGGCGGGATTTAGCTGTTGAACATCCAATCAAGATGGACGAATACCCTCATGTGGTGAAAAATGCCCTGAAAATCGGCTGCAGGTTTGGCGAACGAAGCCGTTCTGGACGACGCATGTGCAGTTTACGTTATGGAGTACAATGAACATCGTTATCATGGTGTAATGTTGTAATATAGCAAGCTAGTAAATATTTTTAAAACTATAAAGTGCCTAAATTGTAATATTTATATTGCAATGGCGTAAGTATGCGCTCGTAACGTTATATTTTTAGCGATGATGGTCTAATTCATACTTTTATTGACGATTAATGTTACCAACGCAGCCACAGTCTTATCATGCGTGCACCCAACTAGTGAGCAGTGTTAATTTAGCTAAAGTTCGCTAGCTAGTTAGCTAACGTTAACAGCTGAGCTCTTAATGGATACATATTACTCAAGCCATGTCCAACTTACTCTCATTCACAGACCCAAAATCCCTCCAAGTAAAAATAAATAAATAATGAGTCACGAATTATAATAATGAACATTTATTAAAATAGTAAACAGTCACTCCTTCCATCTCTCACTCATTCCTTCCATCCCTCACTCACTCCCTCCTTTCCTCCTGCCTTCTTTAAGTGTCCACTGAGGTGAGACATCAATTTGTCTTGCCTCGTCGGCTTTAAAAAAACGCGGACTGCAAAATGGGCAGTGAAAAAGGCTGCAGCAGCTTTTTGGATCATATAATCCCGCAAAGACTAAGAATAAGATATAAAACGGCCTTTACGTTCAAAAATGTAAGTAGCTAGCTAGCCCACGGACTGGCCCGGGAGAAAAGAGAAGACTCTGTGCCATCTCTTGGCTTTTGTTAGATCTCCCAGCTTCGCAGGTGGCATTCATCTAACAATTAAGCACCTAGGCTGCACTACGATGACGTCGCTGGCCCAAGATAGTTGCAAGCTAGTCCATCATCATCGCTAAAAATATAACGTTACGAGCGCCATTGTGATGTAAATATTACAATTTAGGCATTTTATAGTTTTAAAAACATTTACTAGTTTGCTATATTGCACCATTACACTCCATAATAATGATGTTGTAACGTTACTCCATAACTAACGCCTGGTCCACACCGTCTACCTCGCCGAACTGCTGCGGCTCGCGTGCATGTGCGTGTTCACACTGCCAGCGTTACTGCTGCGGCGCTGCTACTGCCAGCCCTATCTTTCTACATTGAGTTTCCCTTTGATAATGGCCATCAATAATAGAATGTTTGATTTCATTTCATTATAAATTTAACTTATATTTAGTTTAGACAGAAAATGGTTAAGACGTGTGTGCTCAATTGTAAAAAAAATATATATATATATATTTATATTTTGTTAATGTCTGTGACATATTAAAATATAGCATAGACATTGAAACTATAGTGAAAGGTGTCAGTTATGTAATGTTGCTGGTATGATGTCAATATGACTATCAACAGCTCTTTTCACTGTCTATTCTTGCTGAGAACCGCGCGCCTCACGCGTGAAAAATAGGCTCCACGCCGAAACTCTAGATGACGCGCCGCAGCAGCGAGGCTCGAGACGCGCCTCAGACGCGCGTCTTACCAGGCTGTGTGGCTGCTCTAACCTGTTAACATATTTTTTACAGTCTCTGGTTAACATGGGCGCCGAAATGAAAAGTAAGAGGTTCCGCGACCGTCACGCGAGGTAAGCGGTGTGGACCGGGCCTTATAGTCAGTGGGCCGACCTATCTGAGACGTTTGAAATAGAGCACAGAGATTAGAAGAAATCCGCCTATAGGCCGATGCTTGTCAGACTTTATGAATAGAATGCGACATTACGATCTCAGGCCGACATCGGCGGGACGTATGTGTGCTATCTGGGTACATACACAGGCTGTCACCCATGCACATGCACACACACAATACCTACAGTGCATACACAGACGGCCATCAACCAACAAATTTCACAATGTACAACACTCCTGTAGTCATCATAATGGTGTACATAATATGTGCAGTAAGAGTAAAGCAGCCTCATCAACATAAAGCCATCATAAAGTGTATATGTGTAGCACACAGATTATGCGTACAGGTACCCGATGCCACGTTGAACACGTCGGTAGCAAAAACCGGAAGAGGTGATACACTGCTTCGACGAACACTTCCGGTAACCGATTCCGCTGTGATAAAGGCCTATACGTTCGCCTGTTTATCGCTGTTTCTGTCGCAGTGTTTTGGTGTGAGAATTGTTTGGGCAGCGTGCAGTGGCGTCGCCTGGCCTGGGCATTCGGGGCTGTAGCCCCGAATATTTTTTCTTTAGCCCCGAATAATTCTCCACTTTGAGCGGTTTGTCACTACGTAACTGAACGTCATATGGTAAATAAAATCCAAACCCTTCCTTTGTTCTCCAATATTCACATTTTTTTAAGCAATGCGTAGCCCTCACATGCAAGAAAAAAGGCATGGAAACAGTCTATTTAGAAGTACGTTTTTAAAAGTGTTTCGGAGAAGAATCTGGGCTCAGCCCCTGATGGTTAAGAGTCCAGCCAACGCCCCAGGCAGCGTGTGAGCGTGAGACTGAAGGTGAAAGTGTGTGTCACACGCCAGAAGCGTGAGAGTTGGCAACCTTGATGTGAGCGGGACAGAGAAGTTATCTTGACACTACGAGTAAGTATATTTTAATTCGTCTCAAATGTAATGAGATTTTATCTATATTTCACAACCTTTATTGTAGATACGACACGATGCGTGTCCAACCAGTCCAGGCTAATATTCCTGGAAATATGTGAAGCTAACAATTTAAAATACTTGGAACCTATAGGCTATATACAGTAGTTGTCACATGGGCTGACTATGGCAAAAGAGGACTAACGTACAGTTTATACCTAGCTAATTGTTAATATCTTACCTTATGTTTCTACAGTTACAAAGAATGACCACTCAATGTCAAGCTTGAAGAATGTCAAGAAGGATCTATGCTGAAGCTATGCTTTTTTGTATAATAGGTAATCTGCATTTTATTCCTATGCTTTGAATACAATTCAGTGTATAATAAATTATAGGCTTGTAAGAATAAATGTTTATGTGTGACTCAAGTTCAGTCTGAATTGAGGCTTGAGACGGAATTCATTTAAATGACTCACTCGGGGGAAGATTGATTCTGACAGATTTCAAAAATTATTATTATTATTATTATTATTATTATTATTATTATTGAAATGCCTTGAAAGATTAAAAACAAAAAGTTTGGCATAGAGGACTGGTTATTTTTCTAGCAAGCACTACTTCATTACTGAATCAAAAAAAAAATTATTATTATTTATAAATTCAGTAATTCTGATTGACACATGATTAAATATATTCCAAAATCACTCGTAGTTGCATAGGCTGAAAACTTTTCCTTATTTCATTGTTACTTTAACAACTGTAAGTTTCCCTGAATCTTTGCATGAAATGCCCTACATGAAATGAGCATGGGGCCGCCTTATTAACTGCATTAGCGTGAAGTTAATTCTTTTCAAAAGCCAATGAAATGCCATTGTGAATCCAATGTTTGTTGGTGCTTGCAGGTGTTTTAAGGTCCCAAAGGAATTTCAAATCAGTTAGGAATCCCTCTCTCATAAACTACTGTAATGCAAACAACGTCCATCTTCTACAGTGGTAACCCCAATTTTGTACATTATAATGCGATTACTCTCCATGGTACAATGTAAATAATCCCCCTCTCGATTACAGTGTGAATAATGCCCATCTCTATTGCAGTGTGAATAATCCCCATCTCTATTGCAGTGTGAATAATCCCCATCTCTATTACCGTGTGAATAATCCACATCTCTATTGCAGTGTGAATAATCTTCATCTCTATTGCAGTGTGCCAGTATGGGTGCAGTGAAGGGGTGGCAGAGACAGCGACTGGTTCCACCATCAAAGGGAAAGTGGGGGAGAGCATCACGTTTCCTTTCTCAGCTGAGGGCAACCAAAGCTACACCGTTGACCTACTTTTTAATAATACATTTAAAATCCTTAAATGGTATCCTCGACCATTCATTCATGTACGAGAACAATATAAGGAAAGGGTCAGCTTTGGCAATGACTCGATATGGCTGAACAAATTGAGCCTATCAGATTCTGGCCTTTATCAAGTTAAAATTGAGTATACATCTGGAAGTTTTAAGCCACCGGAGTACACATACTTTCACCTGCAGGTTTTTGGTAAGTTGCCAGAAAGCAGATTTAACATTATCTAGAAGTTTTTGTATCTGTAACTAACCATAGTTTGTGTTTAATTTTGTGCGGTGTTTTATTAAATTATTATAGGGAATGCATAATTTTAGTCATGGATGACAAGAATAGTTTAGGGACTGATTACACTGGCTGGCCTTACACTTGGAATGTCAATGAAAGTTGGTCAAATTTTAAACCTAACCAGGCTGTTAATACATCCACAGAGTAAGTTTCTGGTATTTGGGGTGCACAATAATTCTTGACATTAACAAAAACAAAACAAAAGTTGCAATCACGTGATAATGTCAGATGACCTGAGCCTCTTAGTGAATGTTTAATGCTTGCTTTGTGTTCAATATGAGCATGTAGCCAAGTAAAATTTTGGATTATTTCTCCTGTAGAGCCTGTCCCTAAACCCAACATCACAGCTGAATGCCTTGGGAGTAATGTCAGTCTGAGCTGCTTCAGCAGTCAGGGGACTGAAGTGGCTTACAGCTGGGAAACTCTGCCCCCTTGTGGTAATGACAGCTGTGTGCACCTGGGCCAAGCAATAGACCTCCAGTTACACTCCCTCTCTCCATCCACAACATACATGTGTACAGCCCATAACCCTGTCAGCAGAGCCACCAGCGATTCTGTTGATCTGGAAATGTGCTTCCCGCAACGATCACAAGGTGAACCCATAATGTGGTATTAGAAAGAGACAGGTTAAAAGTAATTAAATATATTAGTCACAAATTGTCATACAGCAGGGACATTTTGTACTTGCTGTGGCAGTGGCAACTGTGTGTGCATTTGCCAAATGGTGGAAGTGCTCCACCTTCTTCTCCATAGCATCACTGTGGGGGTTTTGTAGCATGTTTTTCATTGATGAATGAGAAATTGCTGAGGAAGTGCTGGAATATCAGGTGATTGTAATCTACAGCAATGACCAGGTGACATTTTAGCTAAATATCAATGACACTCTCCCAACAGAACGAATAGTTTTTGCAGTAAACAATGAGTAGCAATTCTGAAGAATCTGGAACTGAATAGGCATTCTCTCTAAGTTCTTAAAGAGGTATAAGCCAAATATATTCAAAATGTAAAAAATGTAATGAAACATAACCCAGAAGCTTCCAGAAAAGATGATGAATGAACAATGTTTATGTGAATATGTCACTTTGTAATATGCTTTGCAGTTAAATGGGTTCCAGGCTTGTGTGCCACATCAGCATTCCTCGTCTTCGGAGCACTAATACTGCTGTACAAGAGGAAAAAGCACAAACAGTATAAAAGTGAAACAATTCAAGGTAATGATCCACACCCTCTGGAACAGCAAGACATGCTATGTGGAATCAGTTTTCCACTGTTATCTGAAATAACTAGGGCAGGAAATGACACTAATTTATAGAATGTTTTTTTTTTTGTAGTGGAAGTTGATGAGCCGGTCATGGAAGAGGAGCCACCATTCGCAGTGCCTTTCATTGATCCAGTATATGTCAGCAGGCTTTGTTAAAGTTATCTCAGGGGCAACTGACGGGATCTCTGCATAGACTAAATGTGAATGGGAATGTGAAGCCCTGTTGAAATTAAAGTATAACAACAAACCTTAAATCAAGGAATAGAAATCCTAACATTCTAGCAGGTTCTTGCCAATGATACATTAAAGAGGTGATCGGGCTCATTGGTGAGAAGTCGGGCATGAGCTTTCCATCTGTGGTGCATCTTTTATTGAATTGACTCAAAGATAAAGCATTGCTGGCTACTGAAACGAAGGAAGCTAATGAATTCTATTCTCATTTTATTTTACCTCCTGCGATTGTTTCATTCATCTTTGCATTTCAGCCATGTAAATCAGTCTGGATAAGAATTTCTGCTTAATGAAAGAGCGATATTGTAATGTATATCGGTGCTGCATAGGTATGGAGCATGCTGCCCCACCAAGGCATAACTTGCCATCTAATATGTGCCATCCAAATCTGTAAATATACTGTGCCATTTTGTTTACGAAAGCATTTACGCATAAAAGTAAATTTGTTAAATTACTGACTGAACTGAAATGTGTTATTTAGCTTAAAAAATTGAAAGTATTTGTCAATTTAGTGATGTTCATTTGGTAATTTCATATTTTATTAAAGTATTTTTAAAACTAATTTTTTATACGGCATGAAACATAGTTGTGGATAAAATGATATTGGTTAAAGCTGCCTATGTATCAGCACTGAATACTGGCTGAGCACTGAGTTTTGTAACAAAGTGACTTTTCTAATACGTAGTTTACGAACGCATTTACACGGAAGTACTGCCAACACCTGAAAGATGTGTAATTTAGCTTGAAAATCTATGCATATTTTTTAATTTAGTGATGTTAATTTGGTATTTTTTTTTTCATTAAAGTATTTTTAAAACAATTTTTTTATACGGCATGAATATTTTTAACATATTTTAACAATATATGTAAATATTAAAAATTGGCACATTAAATATATTTTGTTTATATTTCCATATATGTTTTCTGACATAATGATTGTGAAGACAATCTGTATAGAGGGTATGCACATGACATCACAGCAAGTGGAAGTCAATGCGGTTACACCCACTGAGTGGTAGAAAGACTACTGAGTGGCAGCGTTAGCGTTCAGCTTGAATGCCGTGAAAACTCAAAAAACACATCTAAAATGGGAAAGAGCTGTTGTGTGATTGACTGTACAAATAGATTCAACAAGAAATCGCCCAAAAATCCAACATACCTGACACAAAATAACAACCGCAAATCCACGTTTCAGTGCCTGGATTCGAGTTGTTTCTGCGAATTGCAGCAATGCATTTGCTTCTCTTTTCTTTAGCTTTCAGCAGTCTGTAAAAAGATAGCTCCGATTTCTTGTTGAATGTCCATGGACCACTGGTTCTTTGGTAAGTTCTAAGGATCACTGTCGAGTCCAACTGCCTTTAATTTAAGCAGATAATTGTTTGTTTTACTCCCGGTTTTGCAGTTTTCTCTACTAAAGGCAGCCATGTCGCAGCATGTTTTGCCACTCAGTCGCGACTGAGGGGGCGTATTCCGGTGGGAAAGTGACGTCAGTGCATACCCTCTATAAAATTTCTTTTTAAACCATATTGTATATCAACATAAAAAATATTTCATGTCAAGGTTTGAGATTTTGTCCTAGGAACCCCATATATATATGATTTATATATATATGAGAAAATTTTAATTAGATATGATTATAACTGTACGCAGGTGGGTAGTGAAACCTATGATTAGAATGGATTTTTAATTGTCTGCCATTGTGATAAATTAGTGAAAGTTTACTATTCCTCATTTGCAGGGGACCTAACTTCCACAAGGATGTCTGGGGTTTTCTTGACCCACAGAATCAAATAGACAATAGCTATTCAAGCACAAGTACTTGGCATACCTAGGATGGTGTTTGTTTTTGTGTTGTAAAATCAACCACAGGCACCATTGGGTTAGACAGGAACCTGGTTGACCATTACCCACATTATGAACTGTTGAAAGTGTTATATGTATGTGCATGTAAATGACTGGAAATAGTGTGATAAATGTGGTGGACTGTGAATAATATCATTGGTAATGCAGGGGATATTGTATGTGCAGGCAGGCACACTGAGCTGTTGTAAGTTGGTATAGGGAGGTTTATCCCAGGTATGTATTGCCTACATACGTGTTCGGATTATAGAAAGACCATCACCTTGGGCCTCCATAGAAAAGTATTTTAGAGACAGATAAAATCATAGGATCACGTGCCATCATACACATGATCCTGTGTCTACAGGGGAGGGGGAGTATGCTCCCTCTAGGAAAGTTTTAGGGTGGTGGGGGTCTCTTGGTGGTGTGGAGGGTATTCGTGTCCAGACCTTATTTGGGCAAACCAAGGGAGCTGTGGGGTGTGGAAGGCTTGCTCAGGATTGCATTTAAGGGAAGTCCAAACAAACATTCAGGGAGAATCTGCTTAACAGTTCTCCTGGTACCACCGTAGAAGGTGAATCTGCTTGTCAGTTCTCCTGGTACCATAGTCTTCTCATATGAGAAGTTTAGTAAATTTCAGCATGCATCCATCTGTTTGTGTTCCTTTTATTTGTCTTTGTATGTCTTTTCTTATAGAATAGCTGTTTATTTGTCTTGTTTTGTTAATGCAATATTTACCTCTAACTGCCTATCCTTGGTTAATGTCAACAGTCATAATCATTATAAACTGTTTTTCCTTTTCAGTGCATCTAACATACGTGGTTTGCATATACACTGGACAGGGTGTGCATCTCTGCGAGGACCAGTAAATGTATTGGCCTTATATACGGTTTAGGGGTAACACCGTAATCGGGTTACCTCCTGGGCATATCGATAGGTTCACTAGCCGGAAGTGCAGCTGTTCCGGGATAGCTTGTTCGAGCCAGTGTCCAGATTGGCCCTAGTGTTATTTCAGATAAATAATAGAGGTGTCATAGTCCGGGATATTTAGATAGTTTCACTAACCAGATGGAGTATCCTTAGTTAGGGCTCCCTGGGATAGGTTAGATTCAGTACCCGACACAAACACATTTTACAGGTTAAAGTCGCCATTCATGGTGTGACATTCTTTGCAAGATTCTCAGATGAGTAGCACCTTTATCTGCCAGGATAGAAGGTCTTAGTATCAGAGAACAATTACATGAATGCCTGGCAGCAGTAGTCTTGCTCTCCGGGGTACAAGTCTTGCCACCCACTATTTCAGCACACCCCAGTCAATACATGTAAACCCGTATTCGCACAAACTTCCACAATACATATTTATGGAGTCAGATAAACTTGGTGTTCCTCATTGCAAAACACATCTAAATAAACTTCTTAATCACTTGGTCTCTTGGTCACTAATTTAAAACCCTTACAGGTGTTTCCATGGAGCTGCATCTTAAATTACTCTCTAGATGCGCGATGCTTATTTTCTTGTTGTTTGGACAGCTGCTCAAGTTCACAGCCGGGAGTCCAGAAGGCATTCATGCAAGCCAGCCACACTCCAACTAACCCGGCATGAACCAAGGTAAGTGACGGACAGCTATCAATCATGGATTCATTAATTAACGAAGCCAGGGTATTTGTTATAAACTAACTATATATTTGTTTTGAATAAATGCTCTGTAAGTTACAGAGTAAGTTTAAGCTAGCTGCTATGTAAACAGCTAGCTAGCTTACGTTAGCTGTCGTTAAATGCACGGCAGAGAGAAGAATGAGTGCGACGCTAAACATGGCATTCGGGTTTTCTATGGAACTAGTTCTAGCTACTATGTGTGTTCTCAAGAAAGACATCAATTCTGTTATTCCAGATGAGCTTATTGAGATATTTTAAGAAGGCGAAAGAGAGAGAAGGAGATATGATAACAAAGGGAATAGCTAAGCCGGAGAAACAAGGGCAGGGCTAGGATGGGGGACCAGTAGTTTTTGGCCTCCAGGAGCCATGACATGCAGATATGAAAGAAAAATTATGATCTGAATATCAGTGAAAGTTTTCAAAAATTGTCAGAGAGCTGCAACTCTCAAATGGTATCTAAAGGGATTCATTGTTTATTCATTTTTTTACTCATTTATTTCAAACATGTAATTCATTTCCAGCACTGACCCTTAATTAGGGTGACATGGCCTACCTTACATCCATTAGCATAACATTTATAAAAGCAACTCAATGCTACGTAAATGTATTTGCAGCCAATAGCTCTTCACCATGCACAGAACATGCAGTCTTCTGGACACCACCCCAGGTCCCCAACACTAGCAGCTATATTGCTGTTGAATGTATAAATGTCCCACCCAACATAAATGTTTGTTGTTGGGTCCTGTTCCCTGTTCCCTGTTATGTTAAACGTTGAGAATGCAATTAATCATGTTATTTTATGATTATGGCTATGGTGGTCCCCAAAATAAAGATCTATTGCCAGATTCCCCATATACAATCTTATCTTTAATAATTGTAGCCTACTGTGATTAATAATCGCTTTCAGGCTCTTCCATCTGTGTTTACTTTGTTCTGTGGCTCAACTGAACTTGGCATTTTTAATTTGTCTGCTGCAGCCTTAAACAAATTGCTATTTTGATGTTTTCTGCCATCCATGTATTGCACAGCATTTAATAATTAGAATACAGAAATTAAGACTCGCGTCTCATCGTCAGACCTCAACATTTTTAAAGTAAACAAGCTGGCTGACTTCACAACGCCTTATGAATGAGTGCTCATATTGTGTTTACATTGTTTTCACTTTTTATTATCAGCAGATGCAACCTATGGGTACATTTGCATACACACTAATTAATAACCCCCCCCCCCCCCCCCCCCCCCCCCCGTCTGTGATTGCAATGTCATGCAGTTTGTCCAGGCATAACTTTGCTAAATTAATTAACAAAAGTTTTCTTAAATATTGAAAGTGTCAAAGCTTTAAAAAAAATTAAAACTAGCATGTTATTCAAAGTTAAGGACAAACCACACTGGGGTTAGGTTGAACAGCTAACAAAAACACATTATACTGTTGCAATATGAGCAGGTAGATTGATGAGCTAGACAAAAGTACATAAAGTATCCACAAGCTGGTATGATGCATGAAGGAAACTGGGTTTTCATTGATCCTTATACAGTGGCCTCCATAATACGTCGAGCCAAGACAAATGATTGATTTGACACTTCATCATGCTCTGTAAATGAAAGTAGTCATGTTTGGTGTTTTGTCGCATATCCTGCGCATGCAATGACTGATTGAAGTGTGCGATCCATAGATATCACAAGGTGCTGAGTATCTTCTCTGGTGATGCTCTGCTCGGCCTGTACTGCAGCCATCTGCTGCTTATTTTGGGGGCTAGGTGCCTTAAGTTTTATCTTCTGCACATGAAACGCATGTTCAATTGGATTCTGATCTGGTGAGTGGCTTGGCCAATCAAGAATATTCCAGTTTTTAGCTTTTAAAAGCTCCTTTGTTGCTTTAGCAATATGTTTTGGATCATTTTCTTGCTGTAGGATGAAACACTGTCCTATGAGTTTGGAGGCATTTGGTTGAACTTGTGCAAATAAGATGCTTTCGCACACTTCAAAATTCATTCTGCTGCCACTATCAGCAGTTGCATCATCAATGAAGACAAGAGAGCCTGTATCTGTGGCAGCCATGCATGCCCAAATCGTAACACCCCTATCACCATGTTTCACACGTGAGGGGGTGCGTTGGATCCTGGGCAGTTCATATTGGCCTCAAGAATTTGCTCATGCCATCACTCTGATACAAGATAATTGTGGTCTCTTCTGTCCACAAGAACGTTTTCCAGATCTTTGCAGGTTTTGGTGGTGGCTCCTCTTCCATGACCGGCTCATCAACTTCCACTACAAAAAATAACCATTTAATAAATTAGTGTCATTTTCTGCTCTAATTATTTCAGATAACAGTGTAAAACTGATTCCACATAGTCTTGCCGATCCTTCAGAATTGCTACTCATTGTTTACTGCAAAAACATTTTGTTCTGTTGGGAGAGTGTCATTGATATTTAGCTAAAATGTCACCTGGTCATTGCTGTAGATTACAATCACCTGGTATTCCTGCACTTCTTAAGCAATTTCTCATTCATCAGGGAAAAACATGCTACAAAAAAACTCCCACAGTGATGCTATGCAGAAGAAGGTGGAGCACGTCCACCATTTGGCCAATGCACACACAGCTACCACTGCCACAGCAAGTACAAAATGTCCCTGACGTATGACAATTTGTGACTAATATATTTAATTACTCGTAAGATTTCCTGTCTCTTTGTAATACAGCATTATGGGTTCACCTTGTGATCGTTGCTGGAAGCACATTTCCAGATCCACAGAATCGCTGGTGGCTCTGCTGACAGGGTTATGGGCTGTACACGTGTATGTTGTGGATGGAGAGAGGGAGTGTAACTGGAGGTCTATTGCTTGGCCCAGGTGCACACTGCTGTCATTACCACAAGGGGGCAGTTTCCCAGCTGTAAGTCACTGCAGTCCCCTGACTGCTGAAGCAGCTCAGACTGACATTGCTCCCCAGGCACTCAGCTGTGATGTTGGGTTTAGAGATGGGCTCTACAGGAGAAATAATCCAAAAATTTTAACTTACTGTAACTACGTGTTCATATTGGTCACAAAGCAAACGTTTAAACATACGATAATAGGCTCTGATCATTTGACATTATTATGTGATTGTAAATTCTATTATTTGTTAATGTCAAGCATTATTGTGATTTTCCTAGATGGTATTAGCAGTGTAGTTTAGCTTAAAGTTTGGCCTCACTTTCTATGTTGACTTATTCCAAGTGTACGGCCTGCCAGTGTAGTCAGTCCCTGAACTATTCTTGTCAATTCTGATAAAATTATGCATTCCCTATAATAATGTAATAAAACACTGAACAAAATGAATAACAAACTATGGTGTGTTCCAAGTGAAAAATAATTTAGATAATGTGAAATGTGCTTTCTGCCAACTTACCAAAAACCTGCAGGTGAAAGTCTGTATACTTCTGTGGCTTAAAACCTCCCGATGTATACTCAATTTTAACTTGATAAAGGCCAGAATCTGATAGGCTTAAGTTGTTCAGCCACATCGAGTCATTGCCAATGCTGACCCTTCCCTTATGTTGTTCTCGAACAAAAGTGGTCATTTCAGGAAAATGCTCTTCAGCTATTGTAAATGTTTTAAAAAGTAGGTAAACGCTGTAGCTTTGGTTGCCCTCAGCTGAGAAAGGAAACGTGATGCTCTCCCCCACTTTCACTGTGATGGTGGAGCCAGTCGCTGTCTCTGCCACCCCCTCACTGCACCCATACTGGCACACTGTAAGAGAAAAGAGGATTATTTACACTGCAATAGAGATGGGGATTATTCATACTGTAATAGAGATTATGATTATTCACACTGTAAAAGAGATGAGGATTATTCACATTGTAATAGAGATGATGGTTATTTACACTGCAACAGAGATGGGGATTATTCATACTGTAATAGAGATGATGATTATTCACACTGTAATCGAGAGGGGGATTATTTACATTGTATCACAAAGAGTTATCGCATTATAATGCACAAAGTTGGGGTTACCACTGTAGAAGATGGACATTGTTTGCATTAGAGTAGTTTATGAGATAGGGATTCCTAACTGACTTGAAATTCCTTTGGGACCTTAAAACACCTGCAAGCACCAAAAAACATTGGATTCACAATGCCATTTCATTGGCTTTTTAAAATAATTAACTTCACACTAATGCAGTTAATAAGGTGCCCCCATGATCATTTCATGTGGGACATTTCATGCAAGGTTCAGGGAAACTTACAGTTGCTAAACTAACAATGAAATAAGGAAATTTTTTCAGTCTATGAAACAGAGTGATTTTCAAATGTAATCATGGGTCAGAATTACTGAATTTATAAATTATAATTACTTGTTTTTTATGATTCTGTAATTCATGGAGAAGTGCTTGCTAGAAAAACAACCAGTCCTCCATGCCAAACTTTTGTTTTTATCTTTCAAGGCATTTCTAAAAAAATAATAAGAATTTTTTTTTAATCGTCAAAATCTTCCCCCGAGTGAGTCATTTAAATGAATTCCGTTCAAGCCTCAATTGAGACTGAACTTGAGTCACGCATAAACATTTATTCTTACAAATTTATAATTTATTATACAATGAATTGTATTCAAAGCATAGGCTTAACATGCAAATTACCTATTATATAAAGAAGCATAGCTTCAGCATGAATCCTCCTTGACGATTTGAAAGCTTGACATTGAGTGGTCATTGTTTGTAACTGTAAAAACATAAGGTAAGGTAGTAACACGTTAAACCTCTTTTGTCATAGTCAGTCCATGTGACACCTATTGTATATAGCTTATAGGTTACAAGCATTTTAAATTGTTAGCTACACATATTTCCAGGAATATTAGCCTTGCCTGGTTGGACACGCGTCGTGTCGTATCTACAAAAAAGGTTGTGAAATATAGATTTAATCTTATTACATTTGAGACGAATTAAAACATACTTACTTGTAGTGTCAAGCAGACATCTTCCATGTCCTGCTCATATTCAATTTTCCCACTTTATTTTTCCCCAGCCAATAGGCACTAGTTTCCTACTTCGACCTGCTTGGACTGGTATGCGTCAGGTTTTTTAAAACCAACTTTTGTGGTAGTTTCACGTCTACGTGGTGTATTCTTTGTATTGCTCGGACCGTATAAATCACTGTCTGTTAGCTATTATGACAACGCAGAAATTGACTTTCGATGAGAAATTCCCGGTCCACCATAAATCCACTGGGTAATCCGATTGTATGCTTTCGCGGTCTTCCTCGCGCTTTAGCTACATTTTTCAAAAACTGAGCGACGGCTCAAATAATGAACTGAACAATGGTGGTGGGAATGTGACGAAGTACAGTTATTGTGTCGTTTGTTTGTTTTTTTTACGCGTTCACTACACGTGTAGTTTCAAGGCTGTAATATGGAAAGATCAGGTACCCAATGCTACCCAAGCGTCATACGCTTTTTTCCTTTTCAAAAACTTCTCCGGATTGTGTCAGGTTATATCCAGGTAATCCAGGCACTGGTGTACCTTAGAAATGATTAATGCACCGTTTTGAAATAATCCCGCTCCGAGCTACGGAGCAGCAGATCCTGAAGTATCTCTGACCTGATTTTGGCAAAATATTACTGTAGCATTTTCAAATAATCGCACTCTCAACTACCTAGACTAGACATACAAGTTTATTGAACAAAATGTGAAAAAAAATCGATTGGAGATCTCTGATAATAAAAGGTCTCAAATTTTGTCATATATTTATGACCGAACATGTCTTGATCTACCTCTGACAATTAGCTATAGTAGCATTTTTAATTAATCCCGCTCCGATCTTTCTATTTAAACCAATAGTTTTATCGACAAAAGTGTAATTTCAGATTGGAATTTATCCCCAATATTAACAGGCTGAAAATGAGAGGGGGGGGGGGGGGGGGGGGGGGGGGGGGGACAATACAAAAAAACAGCTGTGTAAATTGGTAAAACATAGCCCTACGCATGTAAATACCATGAAAAGCTTGTCTGTACAGTATTTTTGTCTCATATTCATCTGATCTCAAATCCGAATGCCAAAAACAAAACAAAATGCACAAAATTGATTAAAAAAATACAAACAGTGATTACTACCTTCATTTAATAAATGAAAACTTTAATTATCCAAGTTAATTTTGGAAGTTGATTAAATCTTCATCAGGGTCTATGACACCCTCTACTCTTCCTGATCTTTTAAAGGTAAATCAAAATGAAATAAAGGGTACGCATAACATAGCAGATGCATTTAATAAGCATTTTATCAATGCAGGCTTAGCCACTCTCTCAAATCTCCCTGTAGATGGTAAAGACAGTGTAGCCACCACCCTAAGTTGCCCGGGAAATAGTTTTAATTTTTCCCCTATTTCTCCCACTCAAGTTTATAAAGCTCTATCGAGTCTTGATTGTAAAAAGTCTGCTGGTCCTGACCAAATTGAGCCTTATTTTTTAAAAACAGCAGCAGATCTGGTTGCGGGACCCATTGCCTCCATTTTTAATCTTAGTCTAACCAGCGGTTTGATCCCCAGCTCCTGGAAGTCAGCATTTGTCCTTCCTTTATTAAAAGGAGGAGATCCCTCTGTTCTGGATAATTATCGCCCTATTTCCAGACTATCCGTTATAGCTAAAGTATTTGAATCCCTAGTAAAGGAACAGCTAAAACAGTTTTTGTCTGATAATAATATTTTAAGTCAAACTCAGACAGTTTTTAGACAAGGCATAGCACTATAACAGCAACCATATCAGTTACAAATGATATTATTACTGCTCTGGATGATAAAAAATCATGTGCTGCGCTTTTTATTGATCTATCCAAAGCGTTTGACTCAGTGGATCATGGTCTTCTCCTGCAAAGACTCAGTTGTATAGGATTTAGTAACCCTGTGCTAAATTGGTTTTCAAATTATCTGACAGGGAGAACTCAGTGTGTGTCTATTGACAATTATAATTCTGTACCTCTAACCGTAAAGACGGGTGTTCCGCAAGGATCTATTTTGGGACCGATTTTATTTTCTATTTATATAAATGATCTTGGGGTAGGATTAAATCCAGCAAAGGTACACCTTTATGCAGATGACACAATTATTTATACTATAGCGCCATCTTTAAAAGTGGCAATGGATTCCCTACAGACTACTTTTAATTTATTGCAGATGTCACTTGTTAATTTAAAATAGGGTTTAAATTCTAAAAAGACTAAATTTATGATTTTTTCACGTTCCAATTCATCATCCACTGACTGTACGGTTTTAACACTAGATGGCACTCAGCTAGAGAGGGTTACCGCTTACAAATATCTCGGCATCTGGACTGATGACAAGATGACCTTTAGCGTCCATATTGATAGCCTTCTAAAAAAACTTTGACCAAAGTTAGGTTTTTATTTTCGTTTAAAAAAATGTTTTCCTTTTACTGCTAGAAAAAGATTAGTTCAAAGTACTTTTTTGTCAGTATTAGACTATGGTGATGAAATTTATATGCATGCATCTTCACCTCTGTTGAAAAAACTGGATGTAGTCTATCATGCTGCCCTGTGGTTTGTAACTTGTGTGCAAGTGTACATACGCACCAATTTATGAATGATAAATTGCTTAGGAAGTGCTGGAATATCAGTTGATTGTAATCTACAGCAATGACCAGGTGACATTTTAGCTAAATATCAATGACACTCTCCCAACAGAACAAATAGTTTTTGCAGTAAACAATGAGTAGCACTTCTGAAGAATCTGTAACTGAATAGGCATTCTCTCTAAGTTCTTAAACAGGTATAAGCCAAATATATTCAAAATGTAAAAAAATGTAATGAAAAAATAACCCATAAGCTTCTTGAAAAGATGATAAATGAAACAATGTTTATGTGAATATGTCACTTTGTAATATGTTTTGCAGTTAGATGGGTTCCAGCCTTGTGTGCCACATCAGCATTCCTCGTCTTCGGAGTACTAATACTGCTGTACACGAGGAAAAAGCACCAACAGTATAAAAGTGAAACAATTTAAGATAATGGTCCACACCCTCTGGAACGGCAAGACATGCTATAATTTTATACTGTTATCTGAAATAACTAGGGCAGGAAATAACACTAATTTATTAAATGCTTATTTTTTGTAGTGGAAGTTGATGAGCCGGTCATGGAAGAGGAGCCACCATCCGCAGTGCTTTCCTTTGATCCAGTATATGTCAGCAGGCTTTGTTGAAGTTCTCAGTAGCAACTGACGGGACCTCTGCATAGACTAAATATTCAAGAATTATATAGACAGGAAAAAGGAAAGCCAATGGGGAATGTGAAGCCCTGTTGAAATTAAACTATAACAACAAACCTTAAATCAAGGAATAGAAATCCTAACATTCTAGCAGGTTCCTGCCAATGATACATAAAAGAACTGATTTACCCAGTTCTGTTTGAGTACTTGGGACCATGAGGAGAATTTTCTCTGAGGATCTAGTGTTATGGCTACTGGAGTAATATTTCAGTAAGCCAGATATATATACTGCGGTAGTTTACCCAGTAAAGCTTTTAAAATAAAAATTAACATATGGGTTTTTCTCCTTGAATACAATGAAGTCCGTTGAACCATTTCACTCCTTTGAATTCTTTACCATTACATTCTTATACCCATTTGTACCATTACAATACCGTAAGTAATCCAATAACATGCGCTATAATGTTATATTTACAGGGAAAATTTGCCTAAAACTATAACTTTACCTTAAATAACTATATATACTTTTCCCGTGCTTAAGCTTCATATGTAACTCCATTAGATGTCTTTTTCCAGGTAGTGGCTAAGTTGAATCATAATATGCATTACTGTTCTTGTAATAGTTTGCTTGTAGGTAACAACTGCAGTGTTGGCTTTTATTAATGTTGTTTCACATCATGTGAAAGTAAAGCTGGACCCAGCTGTGAATGTTTTTAATTCAATGTAAGTAGAGCTATTAACATTCTGCCCATAAGATAAGTTCTTTTCATACACTAAAGGAATTCAGTGAAATGGTTAAATTAATTATGACTGAGAAAAGCAGAATTATAATGAGGAAAAGAGGAAAAAAACAGCTCCCTCCCCCCCTCCACACACATACACATACGCACACAAATACATGCAGAGACAACACCACTGATCATTACTTTAGGTTATGGTTACTTTATATCTATTACAAAATTACAGGGGCAGCTTTAACCAATATCAATTTGTCCACAAATATGTTTCATGCCGTATAAATTTTTTTTTTTAAATACTGTAATAAAATAAAAAATTACCAAATGGACATCACTAAATTAAAAAATATGCATAGATTTTCAAGCTCAATTACACATCTTTCAGTTGTTGGCAGTACTTCAAAGTGTAAATGCTTTTGTAAACAATGTATTAAAGTCACTTTATTAAAAAACTCAGTGCTCAGCCAGTATTCAGTGCTGATACAGAGGCAGCTTTAACCAATATCATTTTGTCCACAACTATGTTTCATGCTGTATAAAAAATGAGTTTTAAAAATACTTAAATAAAATATGAAATTACCAAATGAACATCACTAAATTTACAAATATTTTCAATTTTTTCAAGCTAAATTACACATATTTCAGTTGTCAGTAATTTAACAGTACTTTTATGCGTAAACGCTTTCGTAAACAAAATGGCACAGTATATTTACAGATTTGGATGGCACATATTAGATGGCAAGTTATGCCTTGGTGGGGCAGCATGCCCCATACCTATGCAGCACCGATATACATTACAATATCGCTCTTTCATTAAGCAGAATTTTTTATTCAGAGTGATTTACATGGTTGAAATGCAAAGATGAATGAAACAATCTCAGGAGGTAAAAGAAAATGAGAATAGAATTCATTAGCTTCCTTCGTTTCAGTAGCCAGCAATGATTTATCTTTGAGTCATTTCAATAAGAGATGCACCACAGATGGAAAGCGCATGCCCGACTTCTCACCAATGAGCCGGATCACCTCTTTTATGTATCATTGGCAAGAACCTGCTAGAATGTTAGGATTTCTATTCCTTGATTTAAGGTTTGTTGTTACAGTTTAATTTCAACAGGGCTTCACATTCCCCATTGGCTTTCCTTTTTCCTGTCTATATAATTCTTGAATATTTAGTCTATGCAGAGGTCCCGTCAGTTGCTACTGAGAACTTCAACAAAGCCTGCTGACATATACTGGATCAAAGGAAAGCACTGCGGATGGTGGCTCCTCTTCCATGACCGGCTCATCAACTTCCACTACAAAAAATAAGCATTTAATAAATTAGTGTCATTTCCTGCCCTAGTTATTTCAGATAACAGTATAAAATTATAGCATGTCTTGCCGTTCCAGAGGGTTTGGACCATTACCTTAAATTGTTTCACTTTTATACTGTTGGTGCTTTTTCCTCGTGTACAGCAGTATTACTACTCCGAAGACGAGGAATGCTGATGTGGCACACAAGGCTGGAACCCATCTAACTGCAAAACATATTACAAAGTGAAATATTCACATAAACATTGTTTCATTTATCATCTTTTCAAGAAGCTTATGGGTTATTTTTTCATTACATTTTTTTACATTTTGAATATATTTGGCTTATACCTGTTTAAGAACTTAGAGAGAATGCCTATTCAGTTACAGATTCTTCAGAATTGCTACTCATTGTTTACTGCAAAGACTATTCGTTCTGTTGGGAGAGTGTCATTGATATTTAGCTAAAATGTCACCTGGTCATTGCTGTAGATTACAATCAACTGATATTCCAGCACTTCCTAAGCAATTTATCATTCATCAATGAAAAACATGCTACAAAACCCCCACAGCGATGCTATGCAGAACAAGGTGGAGCACTTCCACCATTTGGCAAATGAGCACACAGTTGCCACTGCCACAGCAAGTTCATAATTTCCCTGCTGTATAACAATTTGTGACTAATATATTTAATTACTTGTAAGATTTCCTGTCTCTTTGTAATACCACATTATGGGTTCACCTTTTGATCGTTGCGGGAAGCACATTTCCAGATCAACAGAATCGCTGGTGGCTCTGCTGACAGGGTTATGGGCTGTACACGTGTATGTTGTGGATGGAGAGAGGGAGTGTAACTGGAGGTCTACCGCATGGCCCAGGTGCACACAGCTGTCATTACCACAAGGGGGCAGAGTTTCCCAGCTGTAAGTCACTGCAGTCCCCTGACTGCTGAAGCAGCTCAGACTGACATTACTCCCCAGGCACTCAGCTGTGATGTTGGGTTTTTAGAGACGGGATCTACAGGAGAAATAATCAAAAATTTTACTTGGCTGCATGCTCATATTGAACACAAAGCAAGCATTAAACATTCACTAAGAGGTTCAGGCCATTTGACATTATCACGTGATTGCAACTTTTGTAATTTGTTAATGTCAAGAATTAGTGTGTACACCGAATACCAGAAACTTATTTTGTGGAAGTATTAACAGTCCGGTTAGGTTTAAAATTTGACTAACTTTCATTATTGACATTCCAGTTGTAAGGCCAGTCAGCGTAATCAGTCCCTAAACTATTCTTGTCATCCCTGACTAAAATTATGCATTCCCTATAATTTAATAAAACACTGGACACAAAATTAGAAACAAACTATGGTTAGTTACAGTTACAAAAACCTCTAGATAACGTGAAATCTGCTTTCTGGCAACTTACCAAAAACCTGCAGGTGAAAGTATGTGTACTCCGGTGGCTTAAAAACTTCCAGATGTATACTCAATTTTAACTTGATAAAGGCCAGAATCTGATAGGCTTAATTTGTTCAGCCATATTGAGTCATTGCCAATGCTGACCCTTCCCTTATATTGTTCTCGTACATGAATGAATGGTTGAGGATGCCGTGTAACGATTGTAAATATATTATTAAAAAGTAGGTCAGCGGTGTAGCTTTGGTTGCCCTCAGCTGAGAAAGGAAACATGATGCTCTCCCCCACTTTCACCGTGATGTTGGAACCAGTCGCTGTATCTGCCACCCCCTCACTGCACCCATACTGGCACACTGTAATAGAGATGGGGATTATTCACACTGTAATAGAGATGAGGATTATTTACACTGCAATAGAGATGGGGATTATTGATACTGCAATGGAGAGGGGGATTATTCAGACTGCAATACAGATGGGGACTATTCACATTGTATCATGGAGAGTTATCGCATTATAATGCACAATGTTGGGGTTACCACTGTAGAAGATGGATGTTGTTTGCATTACAGTAGTTTGAGAGAGGGATTCCTGACTGACTTTAAATTTGGGACTTTAAAACAACTGCAAGCACCAACAAACATTGGATTCACAAAGGCATTTCATTGGCTTTTGAAAATAATTAACTTCACGCTAATGCAGTTAATAAGGCGGCCCCATGCTCATTTCATGTAGGTCATTTCATGAAAGGTTCAGGGAAACTTACAGTTGCTAAAATAACAATAAAATAAGGAAATGTTTTCAGTCTACGCAACTGAGAGTGATTCTGCAATATATTTAATCATGTGTCAATCAAAATTACTGAATTTATAAATTATAATGTGGTGTGGGGATGGCTGGTTTAAGCAGCCACACCTGCCCGAGGTCAAGCTAATTAGACCTGGCTAATTAGATAATTGGTTAGGAATTAGATAATTGGCCAGGCTAATTGGACCCGGGAACAGGGGTGGCTGCACCTGTGCGTAGTGAGGCAATCAGTGCGCACAGGTTAAATCTGCCATCCCCACCCAAACAAAGGGGAGCCTCTGTCATGACAGTTTTTACATCTGCTCAGTTGGCTGTAACATCTTGCCACTCTCGTAAATAAACGTGGACTGTTTGAACAGCATCTCCCTGTGTCTCTGTGCTGGAGGGCCCCTTGGAAAGCCACTTCGGTGGCCTGTGGCAGGCTTGTTTTGCCACATAAATATTTGTTTTTTATGATTTTGTAATTCATGGAGATGTGCTTGTTAGAAAAACAACCAGTCCTTCATGCTAAACATTTGTTTATCTTTCAAGGCATTTCTAAAAAATAATAATAATAATATATATTTTTTAATCTGTCATAATCACTCTGCCCCCGAGTGAGTCATTTAATTGAATTCGGTCTCAAGCCTCAGTTCAGACTGAACTTGAGTCACACATAAACATTTCTTCTTACAAGTCTATAATTTATTTTACACTGAATTGTATTGAACACAGGAATAAAATGCAGTTTACCTATTATATAAAGAAGCATAACTTCAGCATGAATCCTCCTTGACGTTTTGAAAGCTCGGCATTGAGTGTTCATTGTTTGTCACTGTAAAAACATAAGGTAGTAACACGTTAAACCTCTTTTGTCATAGTCAGTCCATGTGACACCTACTGTATATAGACTATAGGTTACAAGCATTTTAAATTGTTAGCTACACATATTTCCAAGACTATTAGCCTGGATTGGTTGGACACGCATTGTGTCGTATCTACAAAAAAAGTTGTGAAATATAGATAGGACATTATTACATTTGAGACGAATTAATTCAGACGAACCCCTTCAGACCTGAATTATGTTCCAGGGATGGGGAAAATACAACTATGCATCAACGAGGCCCATAGTTGAGGCAAAGAGAAGGAATAATTCAATAAGCCACCTTGACCTGCGTATTGTGTGTGTACCAAGTTGCCATCTTATAATAATAAATTCTTTTGTATATTTACTAAACTGATTGCCTGGACCTTGTATTGTTGTTTGCATCTCTCCATTTTCATAAAAGAAACGGCTCGTCACATTGGTGGCAGCAGTGGGATTGGAGAGTGTGGACACAATGCAGGATTCGGGAAATTCAGTGGGGAGTAGCCAAGGCTTCCAAGTTACGGCTCAGCCCCCGACCACCCCGCAACGTACGTCAGTCGTGCCGCGCCCACTATTCATGCCTGATAATTTCTCAGGCAAAGATAGGGAATGGGCTGATTGGGCTGATCAGTTTGAGATGGCTAGTGAGGTTAATGGGTGGAGTGACGGCAGAAAGCTTAAAATGATGGCATTACTATTTGTTGGTAAAGCTAGGGAAGTATACTGGGGACTAGCTCCCGAGGCCCGCAGTACATATGCATCTTTACGGGCGGCTATGGGGAGACACCTGGGGCCATGCAATCAAGTTGATTGGAACCGTGCAGAGTTGCATAGTAGAGAGCGTGGTGCAAATGAGAGTACGAGGGATTTTGGTAATGTTATCCAAAGATTAGTTGATAAAGCCTACCCTTCTGTTGATTTACCCACCCGAGATATGCTTGCCAAGGATCAGTATATAGCAAAAATTGGGAGTGGTGATATAAGGATGTAGCTCAGGAGTGCCAAGCCCATAAATTTGGAAGCTGCTATTGAGTTAGCTTCAGAACTTGAACAGATTACACTAAAATGAATGTATGTGGCATAATAATTTATATGCTTGCCCCCCCCCTCCACTCCCCCCCCCCCCCCCCCCCCCCCTCCTTTTTTTGTAGAACACAAGGCTCATCATCATGGATGTTTTTTAATAAATGCTGACAAAAACCTTACAGTTACACAGAATATAAATGACAGATACTAAATATTTAATTGATGAGTAGTCAATACAGTAGCCTACATAACTTAAGGTCTGATTTTACCCAAAAATCCAACATACCTGACAGAAAATGACAACCGCAAGTCCACGTTTCGGTGCCTGGATTCCAGTTGTTTCTGCGAATTTATTCTTTAGCTTTCGGCAGTCTGTAAAAAGATAGCTCCGATTTCTTGTTGAATCTATTTGTACAGTCAATCGCACAACAGCTCTTTCCCATTTTAGATGTGTTTTTTGTGTTTTCGCGGCATTCAAGCTGAACGCTAACGCTGCAACTCAGTAGTTCTTTTCGGCCACTCAGTGGGTGTAACCACAGTGACTTCCACTTGCTGAGACGTCATGTGCATACCCTCTATACAGATTGTTTTCACAATCATTATAATACTCAGAAAACATATATGGAAATATATTTAAACAAAATATATTTAATGTGCCAATTTTTTATATTTACATATATTGTTAAAATATGTTAAAAATATTCATGCCATATAAAAAAATCGTTTTAAAAATACTTTAATAAAATAAAAAATTACCAAATGAACATCACTAAATTAAAAAAATATGCATAGATTTTCAAGCTAAATTACACATCTTTCAGTTGTTGTCAGATCTTAAATAGTACTTCAAAGCGTAAATGCTTTCGTAAACAATGCAGACCTGCCAACCTTGGGAAAAAATCATATTCTGCTCGGAGCGAACGGATTTAAAAAAAAATCAGTTTTCAAGCCCTGTTGAAGTATACCTATTAACCATTAATTGTGGGTTGTTTCGGTTGTTTTTCGTAAGAATGAATATGTGGAATTGTGATAATCCTTTTTTTCTTGTCTGTAGCACCACTTTGAGTGTTTTCTAGGTTTGCTCTCTTTAGCTGAATAAAAACTGCAACTCTGTTAAACCCATCGCTGCCTGGTAGGCAGTCTATTCTTTGTGAGAGACAATAATTTCCATGACGTAAGCACATGTGGGCAGGGCATCTTTAAGAGACTAAAATAAACTCAAACCTAAAGAAATGTGGTTCGGAGTGCGTAGTTCCAAGCATTGCCTGGAGTGCATATTCCGGAGCACGGTAGTGTGGAGCATGGAAGTTTGCAGTTTGGGACACAGCCGCTGAGTTCCACTTCCTCAAGACTAAACATTCAACTCAAAATAGGTAGTTTAATGTAGCAAAGGAACTAGTGGGTCTGTTACCCAAGTACAGATAAACAAAGAACCAACAAATAACAGGGAATGTCAATACTTATACCCTGTCCCTTAAAGGAAAACAGAGGGCCAAATGGTCACTTCCTTAAATGAATACACATCAGAGGAAGGGGGGGGGGGGGGGGGGGGGGGGGGGGGGGGGGGGGGGGGGGGGGGGGGGGGGGGGGGGGGGGGTAGTAATCAGAAAATGGGGGGAAGAAACAATGTGTGGGGGGAATTGGACTGAATCAGGGTGTAGAAGATATCACACAATGGTACTGCAGACCTGCCAACCTTGTGAAAACATTTTGAGTACCGCAATAGTCAGTGTAATGCTTAGTTCACATGCTTTCGCACCACTTCGCTTTGCACACGACAGTCTGCAAGAGACACACAAACACACACACACAAGCCTTTCTTCATAATTCTAGTTTTGACTGTAGAAGTGATCAGGCAAAATTGTATAATTTGACCTGATTCTAAAATATCACTTGCACTGCACTGGGCCATATTATGATATACTTGCAAGTCAATAGTTTGAGTACACCTGCTTAAACCCATTTTTTTCATGATTAATATTTAATTATATGATATGTGTGCTTATACAAACTGATAACTATAAGTGAATTGCATTTCATTATTTAATGAAAATGGAAATAATTTGTATTGTATATTGTAACATGTTTTCATTTTCAAGTATTTACAGAAACTTATGTTGTAATGTTAAAAAAAAAAACTTATCTTGCGATGTACAACACTGTCAGTTATGATTAAAACCAAGTTTCTGTTCATGATTTCCATTTTTAAATAATTGAATCAGCCTATATATGCACATATCATATAGGGCTAATGAAAAAAAGTATTAAATTGAAAAATTATCTAGGAATGTAGGCCTTTGTAACTAGAGGTTTAGCTAAATTATTACATGAAGCTCCGTGGTGGCTAATGTCAAAATCATAAATGCACAATGTGCAAAATGCATGATGCGGAAGTTTTGCGGGGCAGAGGTACGGCCATTGCTCCTGATATTTTGCTCCAACAGAGTGTGCGCGATTCAATGTTTCAACATTTCACCTCAGCAATGCAGCGTTACGCCTCGGTGGATAATGAAGTACCGCTGTGTACCAGTGGATGTTGAGTGGGTCGGGGAGGGGGTTACAGAACCACAAGCACAAGGTCGCACCTGGTCCAATCCGAGGGATGTACTTTAAATACCGAATAAATGTACGGTATTATTTTGTATTGATTGATTGTTTTCCGTAATTAAATTAGAATATATATTTTGTACAAACCGCCCGCTCCCGACCATAACAGGGTACAAACCGCCCGCTCCCGCGCATAACAGGATGCAAACCGCCCGCTCCCACGCATAACAGGATGCAGAGGGCCAAATGGTCATTTCCTTAAATGAATACACATCAGCGGAAGGGGGGGGGGGGGGGGAGGAAATCAGACAATGGGGGGAAGAAACAAGGTGTGGGGCGGGGGGGTAATCGGACAATGGGGGGAAGAAACAAGGTGTGGGGGGGAACTGGACTGAATCAGGGTGTAGAAGATATCATACAATGGCAATGTATTTAAAAAGTCACTTTATTACAAAACTCAGTGCTCACCCAGTATTCAGCGCTGATACAGAGGCAGCTGTAACCAACATCATTTTGTCCACAACTATGTTTCATGCTGTATAAAAAATTTGTCTTAAAAATACTTAAATAAAATATGAAATTATTAGGTCAGTAATTTAACAGTACTTTTATGCGTAAATGCTTTCGTAAACAAAATGGTACAGTATATTTACAGATTTGGATGGCACATATTAGATGGCAAGTAATGCCTTGGTGGGGCAGCATGCCCCATACCTATGCAGCATCGATATACATTACAATATTGCTCTTTCATTAAGCAGAAATTCTTATCCAGAGTGATTTACATGTTTGAAATGCAAAGATGAATGAAACTATCGCAGGAGGTAAAAGAAAATGAGCATAGAACTCATTAGCTTCCTTCGTTTCAGTAGCAATGATTTATCTTGGAGTCATTTCAATAAGAGATGCACCACAGGTGGAATGCTCATGCCCGACTTCTCACCAATGAGCCGGATCACCTCTTTTATGTATCATTGGCAAGAACCTGCTAGAATGTTAGGATTTCTATTCCTTGATTTAATGTTTGTTGTAGTTTAATTTCAACAGGGCTTCACATTCCCCATTGGCTTTCCTTTTTCCTGTCTATATAATGCTTGAATATTTAGTCTATGCAGAGGTCCCGTCGGTTGCTACTGAGAACTTCAACAAAGCCTGCTGACATATACTGGATCAAAGGAAGGCACTGCGGATGGTGGCTCCTCTTCCATGACCGGCTCATCAACTTCCACTACAAAAAATAAGCATTTAATAAATTAGTGTCATTTCCTGCCCTAGTTATTTCAAATAACAGTATAAAATTATAGCATGTCTTGCTGTTCCAGAGGGTGTGGACCATTACCTTAAATTGTTTCACTTTTGTACTGTTTGTGCTTTTTCCTCTTGTACAGCAGTATTAGTGCTCCGAAGGCGAGGAATGCTGATGTGGCACACAAGGCTGGAACCCATCTAACTGCAAAACATATTACAAAGTCACATATTCACATAAACATTGTTTCATTTATCATCTTTTCAAGAAGCTTATGGGTTATTTTTTCATTACATTTTTTCACATTTTGAATATATTTGGCTTATACCTGTTTAAGAACTTAGAGAGAATGCCTATTCAGTTACAGATTCTTCAGAATTGCTACTCATTGTTTACTGCAGAAACATTTTGTCCTATTGGAAAATGCCATTGACATTTAGCTAAAATTTCACCTGGTCATTGCTGTAGATTACAATGATATCTCATAAAAAACACGTTTTTAAAAAAAACAAGTGACTTGAAAGAATTGAGGAAATATTGGGTAGCATTGCTTTGAAATACATCTTATGTAATTTCTGTGAGGCAAGATAGCCATATTGTCTGTAGTACTGTAACTTGGCGTCATTTTGATATCAATACTTTTGAGTAACTTGGCATTTTTGTATGTTGAAAACGTGTTTTTTATGAGATATCATCTTTTTGCAAAGCGTTTTATTATGAGAGTGAGAAATCTGAAGTGACCTTGTAAGAAACGGTTGTGGATTATGGCTATCCTTGTGTGAATTTGTAGTCTGATGAGCGTGTACCGTTTAGCAGTTTCGGTTTGCTATATATGTAAAATAGTGGCTGTGACAAAGGGTGCGGTGGCGTAAGTTTAAACGCAACAGAAACGCAGGTGAAATATGGCCAGTGTATGTACTCACGGATTTGACGGCCATCCAATGAGCCTTGATTGAGAAAAGAATCAGCAAGCCCGTAGAATTAGAGCTGCCTAGGTCGCAACTTGTGTACCCTGCTGTCCTGCTCCGTTGTCTGTTATTTTGTGGAGATGCACTTTTAGTGTTTGTAAGGTTTATAAGGCATTTTGATAGGCTTACCTGCAGGTGGGAATCCTGTTTGCTGTTTTGCTAAGCTAGAACCGGAAAACTTGAAAGTGGAGAATAGGAGCAGACGCATATGTCCCAGCAGGCTTTGCATATGAGAAAATAACAACAATGTGAGAGAAATTAGGACGAAATGATGAAATTGCGTAGTTGAAACAATATGTTTTTAGCAGAATGGGCATGTAGGTGAAGGTTGACATGATCACAGACTATAGTGCGGAGTAAATAAAGTGACCATGCTCGAGCTTAGTTTCCTTATGGAATGGTATATATAATAGTCGGTGTAAAGCATCATACGTTAAAGTGGAGGGTTAAGTAACGTGTGAAATCTATTGCACCAATGTGCTTTTCTCATGTTCAGTACTAGTAGTTATACTTATGAGTCAGTCATGATTTTAAATGTAATGTTTTAATGGGGAGTAATTGTTTGTATGTGGCTAGATAGAGAACAGGGCAAGGTAACATGAATGTAGAAACGTGGCGTTTGCTGATAAGAAGGTTTTGTACGGTAGCCAAGTGAAGAAATATAGTTAGTAGAAATGGCACAGTGGTGAACTGGTGTACTTTTCA
The DNA here is from genome assembly GCA_025169545.1 of Anguilla japonica. Taxonomy (NCBI): domain Eukaryota; kingdom Metazoa; phylum Chordata; class Actinopteri; order Anguilliformes; family Anguillidae; genus Anguilla; species Anguilla japonica. The sequence continues at coordinate 23,963,276 of CM045888.1, read as the reverse complement.
ATAAAATGAACACATTTGCCGTCATGAAATGCATATGGGTGGCCGTGAGTGAGTTTTGGTAAAGCAAATATAAAAGCTTAAGAAAATGTTAGCGTAAAAGAGGAAATTATCTGCCTGAGGGCGAGGCGGGATTCAATCCTTCAACCAGAGGTTTACCAGTCTGTGACTTTGTTAGTGCAGCACCATGACATAGCTATGCAATGCGTGAAATATCATTAGCAAACCTGTCCATGTTTTAAAGAAGAACACAGGCCAGTAACCACAGAAGAGCTCCCGTTGAATCCATATGGCTTTGCAATATTGTAGCCGGTTAATAACTGAACGTGCAGACGGTACGTCATAATGCAGTGTATACGTTCGGTGAACGGCGGGTAGATATGGTGCAAAAGCAATAATTGAGAAGTAGCAGACAATTATTAGTGAGGGTAAAAGCAAGTTAAAGAAACGTGTACCTAGCTGGGCTTGAACCTATGACCCCATGTTCCCAAGACTGTAACCTTACCCACTAGGCCACAGGCAGATTAGCTGTTCAAATTGGAAATGTTTCAGAGTGAAAGGGTATGCGTATTTTGCGTGTGTATGTGAGTTTTTGACTGGGTCGTGAGGATGAGGATTTGGCTGATGTCGGTAAAATGTCCAATGTGGAGACATGTTGTTAGTGGGATAGGCAGCAGAAAAAATAAGAATGAGAAGAAGAAGAAGGAGAAAACGCAAAATCTCCTTAGTTTGGGGCTTTATTGTGTGGACATGTGAAGTTTTTTATGAAATCTGTCTGTTGAAATAGGGTCAGAATGTACAGAATTTAATGTTTTTAAGGGCTGAGTGTCTGTGGCTGTTGTGGTCATTTCTGTGGGGAACCCTGAAAAGTGCCAAACTCTCGGTGCTGTATAGGTATGGGGCATGCCCCCGCCAAGGCGTAACTTGGCGGGATGGCATACCTGCCATCCCAATCACCTGGGATTCCTGCACTTTCTCAATCATTAATGAAAAACACACTTCAAAACCCCCATAGTGATGCTATTCAGAACAAGGTGGAGCACGTCCATCATTTGGCAGATGAGCAAAGTTGCCACTGCCATAGCAAGTACAAAATGTCCCTGCTGTATGACAATTTGTGACTAATATATTTAATTACTTGTAAGATTTTCTGTCTCTTTCTAATACAGCATTATGGGTTCACCTTGTGATCCTTGCGGGAAGCACATTTCCAGATCAACAGAATCGCTGGTGGCTCTGCTGACAGGGTTATGGGCTGTACACGTGTATGTTGTGGATGGAGAGAGGGAGTGTAACTGGAGGTCTATCGCTTGGCCCAGGTGCACACAGCTGTCATTACCACAAGGGGGCAGAGTTTCCCAGCTGTAAGTCACTGCAGTCCCCTGACTGCTGAAGCAGCTCAGACTGACATTACTCCCCAGGCATTCAGCTGTGATGCTGGGTTTAGAGACGGGCTCTACAGGAGAAATAATCAAAAAAAATTTTACTTGGCTGCATGCTCATATTGAACACAAAGCAAGCATTAAACATTCACTAAGAGGTTCAGGCCATTTGACATTATCATGTGATTGCAACTTTTGTAATTTGTTAATGTAAAGAATTAGTGTGTACACTGAATACCAGAAACTTACTTTGTGGAAGTATTAACAGTCTAGTTAGGTTTAAAATTTGACTAACTTTCATTATTGACATTCCAGTTGTAAGGCCAGACAGTGTAATCAGTCCCTAAACTATTCTTGTCATCCCTGTCTAAAATTATTCATTCCCTATAATTTAATAAAACACTGCACAAAATTAAAAACAAACTATGGTTAGTTACGGTTACAAAAACCTCTAGATAACGTGAAATCTGCTTTCTGGCAACTTACCAAAAACCTGCAGGTGAAAGTATGTGTACTCCGGTGGCTTAAAACTTCCAGATGTATACTCAATTTTAACTTGATAAAGGCCAGAATCTGATAGGCTTGAATTGTTCAGCCATATCGAGTGATTGCCAATGCTGATCCTTCCCTTATATTGTTCTCGTACATGAATGAATGGTTGAGAATACCATGTAACGATTGTAAATGTATTAAAAAGTAGGTCAGCGCTGTAGCTTTGGTTGCCCTCAGCTGAGAAAGGAAACATGATGCTCTCCCCCACTTTCACCGTGATGTTGGAACCAGTCACTGTCTCTGCCACCCCCTCACTGCACCCATACTGGCACACTGTAATAGAGATGGGGATTATTCACACTGCAATGAGGATTATTCACACTAATAGAGATGAGGATTATTTACACTGCAATAGAGATGGGGATTATTGATACTGCAATAGAGAGGGGGATTATTCAGACTGTAATAGAGATGAGGATTATTTACACTGCAACAGAGATGAGGATTATTCACATTGTATCATGGAGAGTTATCGCATTATAATGTACAAAGTTGGGGTTACCACTGTAGAAGATGGATGTTGTTTGCATTACAGTAGTTTACGAGAGAGGGATTCCTGACTGACTTTAAATTTGGGACTTTAAAACAACGGCAAGCACCAAAAAACATTGGATTCACAAAGGCATTTCATTGGCTTTTGAAAATAATTAACTTCACGCTAATGCAGTTAGTAAGGCGGCCCCATGCTCATTTCATGTAGGGCATTTCATGAAAGGTTCAGGGAAACTTAGTTGCTAAAGTAACAATGAAAGAAGGAAAAGTTTTCAGTTTACGCAACTGAGAGTGATTTTGCAATATATTTAATCATGTGTCAATCAAAATGACTGAATTTATAAATTATAAATACTTGTTTTTTATGATTCTGTAATTCATGGAGAAGTGCTTGTTAGAAAAACAACCAGTCCTTCATGCTAAACATTTGTTTATCTTTCAAGGCATTTCTAAAAAAATTATTATAATAATATATTTTTTTTAATCTGTCATAATCACTCTTCACCCGAGTGAGTCATTTAATTGAATTCTGTCTCAAGCCTCAGTTCAGACTGAACTTGAGTCACGCATAAACATTTATTCTTACAAGTCTATAATTTACTATACAGTGAATTGTATTCAACACATAGGAATAAAATGCAGATTACCTATTATATAAAGAAGCATAACTTCAGCATGAATCCTCCTTGACGTTTTGAAAGCTCGACATTGAGTGGTCATTGTTTGTAACTGTAAAAACATAAGGTAAGGTAGTAACACGTTAAACCTCTTTTGTCATAGTCAGTCCATGTGACACCTATATAGACTATAGGTTACAAGAATTTTAAATTGTTAGCTACACATATTTCCAGGACTATTAGCCTGGTCTGGTTGGACACGCATTGTGTCGTATCTACAAAAAAAGGTTGTGAAATATAGATAGGACATTACCTTTGAGACGAATTAATTCAGACGAACCCCTTCAGACCTGAATTATGTTCCAGGGATGGGGAAAATACAACTATGCATCTTCCCCATCCCAAATACATCCAGAAATGAGATTCAATCCAAAAAAAATTTATTGCAAATCTTTGTTATTTTTTGTACATTCCAGTGGACGGTGACGCTAGGTCCGAACAGTTGTAAAACGTAACATGTAAGATTAAATGGACTTGTATTGTTTTATATATATATATATATATATATATATATATATATATATATATATATATATATATATATATATATATATATAGATTAATGTCTTGAAGCATTAACTTGGACTTGTTTTGCTTAGCATAAGTATTTCATCCCTTGGTAAAAAAACAATGAACAACTTAATGTGTTAAATTTCGAATGCGCAACATTCGAATGTTGATTTAGAATTCGAATGTCAATGTTATGCACTAAGCTTCAACACTTCGAACTATTTTGTACAGCCCTAAAAATATGTCTATTCATAGATTTCTAAGAATAGATTTTTCTTACTCTCTAGAGCGGAAGTTTCCGATCTAACGTCCAATGAAATGTACATCAACATACACAAGAGGATTAGGACCACATGTTAATTTTTTTTTTTTAGTTCTGACTTTAAAGTCAGAACTCAAAAAAATTTCACGTGGCCCTAATCCTCTTCAGTATCAACATTTTTAAAAAATCTTATGTTAAAAATTTGAATTAAACATATGGTATTGGGCTTTTTATTTCACAATACATCTTTCAGTATTATATTAAAACAAAAGAATCATGTGTGAAATATCACTAAATATGGAAAAAAGAGTTAAAAGGATCCCTTACTTTTCCGTTTTGTGTGTTATGCTGCCATGCCTCCTCTTCACTGCAGTGTTTTGTTTTTTTTTTTTTGTTTGTTTGTTTGTTTTTTCTTCACAAAAGAGCGGTGCGTAGCTGTTGCCTAATGTTGGCTGTTGAACATCCAATCAGATGGACTAGCTCAACAGTGACCGCCCACTTTTTGAACGGCTCCGGTTCCGTCAGTGAATTTCCCATTCATTTACTCCATTGGCGTTTCAGAAAAGCTTTATATAAAGAGTTTTAAGCCTGGAACCAAGCCAACCAATTACCAGATGAATCGTGACCATAAAACATATGATTTGGAGCAAAAAAAAAACGGAACGGAAAAAAAGGCAAAGGTACAAGACTGTATATAATTATTGTAAGAGTGAAGGAACTACTCATCCCATAAACCATTGCAAATGATACCTTTCCAACGACTTCAAACCTAACGATAGTTTAGCGTGCTTCTTCTTGAATTATTATAGTGTCATTAATATAGTGTTTATATTGTTAATAATAGTGTTGCAATATATTCCGTTTAAATAAACGTTTTGCTACGTTTTGTCGGGGCTGAACGCGCCCCAGGTTTCTAACCGATGGAGACTATATCCCTCTTTTCATAGCAAGTTCATAGTTCAATGGCTGGCATGCGGACATCTCCGTGGGAACAGCGAGCTTCACCAATCAGAGACGTCGCTGTTACACTTTAGGATTGTGGGTAGTGTAGTACTTCTCCATGACATCGCGAATAAAACATGTTTTTCTTCAAACAAGGTTGATGTCATACGGACTTCTGGCTTCTACAGGAGCATATACCATCGTTTCACAATCTGATAGCTCGTGGTAAGTCTACCTTGGATGGTTACGACATTATGGCTAATACTATCTGCGCGCGCGTGGCTGCTTGTTTTACTCTCGGTGTTGAAATTTGCGTGCGTGAAAGTGGTTTTGTGCTCGCGCAGTGAATATCTGCTCGCGCTGATTATTGGCATTAAATTGACGCCATTAATAATCAAATCCTCAATTCAGAATATGAATGGGATTTTCACTTCCGGAACCTCACTGTTGAGCTCTATTTGTACTAGCCCTTGTTAAATAGCGTTGTACATGGTACTGTGATGAATGGAGTTTACCTGCCACGCAGCTTACCTGCCATGCCCATATAGCCTAATTTAGCGCACCTGGATGGACGCCTAACTGAGTGCACCTGACTGGACTAATTGCCCTGCAAGAGAACAGGACTGAATTAATAAAAGAGGGACTCTTTTGTGAGGTGAGGGTGCGCTAAAACGGAAGAAAGCTGGGTTCTGCCGTTTGTGAAAAGGGGTTGCAAAGATCGTAGACTTGCACGGAGACCGAATTCCTCGAACTGCACAAATAAGTGTTCTGCATTACCTGCCTTGAGTCGCTCAGATTGCTCTCTTCTGTTTTTAATCTAGTATTGTGGTGTTTTATCTTAATAACTGTATTAGCAATATCCTTATTTTAGCGTTTTATTGGTCAGGGTACAGCTTAGCCCTTTGGCCAGGGTTAACGGCCAGTCCCCACCCCTAGCTGCTCAACGAGGCCCATAGTTGAGGCAAAGAGGAGGAATAATTCAATAAGCCACCTTGACCTGCGTATTGTGTGTGTACCAAGTTGCCATCTTATAATAAATTATTTTGTATATTTACTAAACTGATTGCCTGGACCTTGTATTGTTGTTAGCATCTCTCCATTTTCATAAAAGAAACGGCTCGTCACATTGGTGGCAGCAGTGGGATTGGAGAGTGGCCGCTACTACTATTCATGCCTGATTTCTCAGGCAAAGATAGGGAATGGGCTGATTGGGCTGATCAGTTTGAGATGGCTAGTGAGGTTAATGGGTGGAGTGACGGCAGAAAGCTTAAAATGATGGCATTACTGTTTGTTGGTAAAGCTAGGAAAGTATACTGGGGACTAGCTCCCGAGGCCCGCAGTACATATGCATCTTTACGGGCGGCTATGGGGAGACACCTGGGGCCATGCAATCAAGTTGATTGGAACCGTGCAGAGTTGCATAGTAGAGAGCGTGGTGCTAATGAGAGTACGAGGGATTTTGGTAATGTTATCCAAAGATTAGTTGATAAAGCCTACCCTTCTGTTGATTTACCCACCCGAGATATGCTTGCCAAGGATCAGTATATAGCAAAAATTGGGAGTGGTGATATAAGGATGTAGCTCAGGAGTGCCAAGCCCATAAATCTGGAAGCTGCTATTGAGTTAGCTTCAGAACTTGAACAGATTAAAACCTTGGAAAAGAAAGAAACTGTGGCGGTTTTAAATATGTTTTCAGACAAAGCTCAAGCTAATGCCACTGCACCAAGTATGCAAGCAGAGCTGCATAAATTGCAACAAGAAGTGTGTGAATTGCGGGCCATGACCAATCGGCTAAACAGCGGGAGGGATACCAGGTCTAATTTCCCCCCACCCAGTAGAGGTTGGGGGAGACCCACCTCTGACGTGCTGAGTAGAGCTTTGTTGGGAGTGTGGTTGTAACTGTCACTTGCGCAGAGACTGTCGCTATGTGCAGGGAAATGCCAGCTGGTGGCAGTAGCGGGCCAAATGCCCAACCATGACGTACTAGGGCCCAAGGTGTGTGAAACTATGCAGAGGTGTGGTTCGGGGTTATATCTAGAGAAGTGTGTCTGGCCAATCATGTAAGTTTTTGGTGGACACGGGCGCCCAAGTCTCCATACTCAGCAGATCTATATGGCAGTGTATTGAACCATGAGGTAAATTGACCCCTTATAAAGGCTGTGTGAGGGCAGCTAATGGCAGAACATTGGGGGTATTGGGCATCTGGAGCACTTTTTGTGAGGTTCACCATCTAACCTCAGCCTGTAACTTCCTTGTGGTAGATTCTCCCTCCCAAGAAGCTATTCTGGGAACACATTTCCTCATTAGGTATCAGGCTGTTGTTGATGTTGCCAATAGCAGTGTAAGCTTCTGGGGAAAGAGCTCCCCCTAGTGTGTGTCTTAAGTGAGGAACATGTATGCCGAGTCATCCCTGCAGATGATGTAATTTTGCCTGCCCGATCTTAAGTTATATTAGAGGGAAAAATTGAAGGTGTCTGTGAGGGGCCCAGTACGGGTATGTTTGAGCCAGTTGACGCCCTGACCGATAGGTATGATTTACTAGTAGCCAGAGTCATAACTACTCATGTCAACCGTATCCCCCTCTGTGCAGTTAACGTGTCCTCTGAGCCAGTGGTGCTGCATAAAGGCACCAATGTTGGCCGTTTTGAGGTGGGTGTCGCCATTCGTCAAGAATCACAGACTTTTGAGCCACCAAGGGGCACAGTTTGCTGGACAAGAATATATGCATAAATTTATGTCACAGTACATTTTGGTTAAGAAATATAGGGACAAAAATATGCAAAGGTATACAATTAGCCTACACTCCTAGCGATGAAATGTACACTAAAATGAATGTATGTGGCATAATAATTTATATGCTTGGTTAGCTAACATTATCTAACCCCCCCCCCCCCCTTTGTTTGTAGAACACAAGGCTCATCATCATGGATATTTTTTAATAAATGCTGACAAAAACCTTACAGTTACACAGAATATAAATGACAGATACTAAATATTTAATTGATGAGTAGTCAATACAGTAGTCTACATAACTTAAGGTCTGATTTTACCCAAAAATCCAACATACCTGACAGAAAATGACAACCGCAAGTCCACGTTTCGGTGCCTGGATTCCAGTTGTTTCTGCGAATTTATTCTTTAGCTTTCGGCAGTCTGTAAAAAGATAGCTCCGATTTCTTGTTGAATCTATTTGTACAGTCAATCGCACAACAGCTCTTTCCCATTTTAGATGTGTTTTTTGTGTTTTCGCGGCATTCAAGCTGAACGCTAACGCTGCAACTCAGTAGTCTTTCGGCCACTCAGTGGGTGTAACCACAGTGACTTCCACTTGCTGAGACGTCATGTGCATACCCTCTATACAGATTGTTTTCACAATCATTATAATACTCAGAAAACATATATGGAAATATATTAAACAAATATATTTAATGTGCCAATTTTTTATATTTACATATATTGTTAAAATATGTTAAAAATATTCATGCCATATAAAAAAATCGTTTTAAAAATACTTTAATAAAATAAAAAATTACCAAATGAACATCACTAAATTAAAAAAATATGCATAGATTTTCAAGCTAAATTACACATCTTTCCGTTGTTGTCAGTTCTTAAATAGTACTTCAAAGCGTAAATGCTTTCGTAAACAATGCAGACCTGCCAACCTTGGGAAAAAATCATATTCTGCTCGGAGCGAACGGATTTAAAAAAAATCAGTTTTCAAGCCCTGTTGAAGTATACCTATTAACCATTAATTGTGGGTTGTTTCGGTTGTTTTTCGTAAGAATGAATATGTGGAATTGTGATAATCCTTTTTTTCTTGTCTGTAGCACCACTTTGAGTGTTTTCTAGGTTTGTTCTCTTTAGCTGAATAAAAACTGCAACTCTATTAAACCCATCGCTGCCTGGTAGACAGTCTATTCTTTGTGAGAGACAATAATTTCCACGACGTAAGCACATGTGGGCAGGGCATCTTTAAGAGACTAAAATAAACTCAAAACTAAAGAAATGTGGTTCGGAGTGCGTAGTTCCAAGCATTGCCTGGAGTGCATATTCCGGAGCACGGTAGTGTGGAGCATGGAAGTTTGCAGTTTGGGACACAGCCGCTGAGTTCCACTTCCTCAAGACTAAACATTCAACTCAAAATAGGTAGTTTAATGTAGCAAAGGAACTAGTGGGTCTGTTACCCAAGTACAGATAAACAAAGAACCAACAAATAACAGGGAATGTCAATACTTATACCCTGTCCCTTAAAGGAAAACAGAGGGCCAAATGGTCATTTCCTTAAATGAATACACATCAGAGGAAGGGGGGGGGGGTAATCAGAAAATGGGGGGAAGAAACAAGGTGTGGGGGGAATTGGACTGAATCAGGGTGTAGAAGATATCACACAATGGTACTGCAGACCTGCCAACCTTGGGAAAACATTTTGAGTACCGCAATAGTCAGTGTAATGCTTAGTTCACATGCTTTCGCACCACTTCGCTTTGCACACGACAGTCTGCAAGAGACACACACACACAAACACACACACACAAGCCTTTCTTCATAATTCTAGTTTTGACTGTAGAAGTGATCAGTCAAAATTGTATAATTTGACCTGATTCTAAAATATCACTTACACTGCACTGGGCCATATTATGATATACTTGCAAGTCAATAGTTTGAGTACACCTGCTTAAACCCATTTTTTTCATGATTAATATTTAATTATATGATATGTCTGCTTATACAAACTGATAACTATAAGTGAATTGCATTTCATTATTTAATGAAAATGGAAATAATTTGTATTGTATATTGTAACATGTTTTCATTTTCAAGTATTTACAGAAACTTATGTTGTAATGTTAAAAAAAAACTTATCTTGCGATGTACAACACTGTCAGTTATGAATAAAACCAAGTTTCTGTTCATGATTTCCATTTTTATTTAATAATTAAATAATTGAATCAGCCTATATATGCACATATCATATAGGGCTAATGAAAAAAAGTATTAAATTGAAAAATTATCTAGGAATGTAGGCCTTTGTAACTAGAGGTTTAGCTAAATTTTTACATGAAGCTCCTTGGTGGCTAATGTCAAAATCATAAATGCACAATGTGCAAAATGCATGATGCGGAAGTTTTGCGGGGCGGAGGTACGGCCATTGCTCCTGATATTTTGCTCCAACAGAGTGTGCGCGATTCAATGTTTCAACATTTCACCTCAGCAATGCAGCGTTACGCCTCGGTGGATAATGAAGTACCGCTGTGTACCAGTGGATGTTGAGTGGGTCGGGGATGGGGTACAGAACCACAAGCACAAGGTCGCACCTGGTCCAATCCGAGGGATGTACTTTAAATACCGAATAAATGTACGGTATTATTTTGTATTGATTGATTGTTTTCCGTAATTAAATTAGAATATACATTTTGTACAAACCGCCCGCTCCCGACCATAACAGGGTACAAACCGCCCGCTCCCGCTCATAACAGGATGCAAACCGCCCGCTCCGACGCATAACAGGATGCAGAGGGCCAAATGGTCATTTCCTTAAATGAATACACATCAGCGGGAGGGGGGGGGGGGGGGGGGGGGGGGGGGGGGGGGGAAAATCAGACAATGGGGGGAAGAAACAAGGTGTGGGGGGGGAATTGGACTGAATCAGGGTGTAGAAGATATCTCACAATGGCAATGTATTTAAAAAGTCTCTTTATTACAAAACTCAGTGCTCAGCCAGTATTCAGCGCTGATACAGAGGCACCTGTAACCAATATAATTTTGTCCACAACTATGTTTCATGCTGTATAAAAAATTTGTCTTAAAAATAAAATATTAAATTACCAAATGAACATCACTAAATTGACAAATACTTTCAATTTTTTAAGCTAAATAACATTGTTCAGTCAGTAATTTAACAGTACTTTTATGCGTAAATGCTTTCGTAAACAAAATGGCACAGTATATTTACAGATTTGGATGGCACATATTAGATGGCAAGTTATGCCTTGGTGGGGCAGCATGCCCCATACCTATGCAGTACCGATATACATTACACTATCGCTCTTTCATTAAGCAGAAATTCTTATCCAGACTGATTTACATGGCTGAAATGCCAAGATGAATGAAACTATCGCAGGAGGTAAAAGAAAATGAGAATAGAATTCATTAGCTTCCTTCGTTTCAGTAGCCAGCAATGATTTATCTTGGAGTCATTTCAATAAGAGATGCACCACAGATGGAATGCTCATGCCCGACATCTCACCAATGAGCCGGATCACCTCTTTAAGGTATCATTGGCAAGAACCTGCTAGAATGTTAGGATTTCTATTCCTTGATTTGTTGTTATAGTTTAATTTCAACAGGGCTTCACATTCCCCATTGGCTTTCCTTTTTCCTGTCAATATAATGCTTGAATATTTAGTCTATGCAGAGGTCCCGTCAGTTGCCCCTGAGATAACTTCAACAAAGCCTGCTGACATATACTGGATCAAAGGAAGGCACTGCGGATGGTGGCTCCTCTTCCATGACCGGCTCATCAACTTCCACTACAAAAAATAAGCATTTAATAAATTAGTGTCATTTCCTGCCCTAGTTATTTCAAATAACAGTATAAAATTATAGCATGTCTTGCTGTTCCAGAGGGTGTGGACCATTACCTTAAATTGTTTCACTTTTGTACTGTTTGTGCTTTTTCCTCTTGTACAGCAGTAGTAGTGCTCCGAAGGCGAGGAATGCTGATGTGGCACACAAGGCTGGAACCCATCTAACTGCAAAACATATTACAAAGTGACATATTCACATAAACATTGTTTCATTTATCATCTTTTTAAGAAGCTTATGGGTTATTTTTTCATTACATTTTTTAACATTTTGAATATATTTGGCTCATACCTGTTTAAGAACTTAGAGAGAATGCCTATTCAGTTACAGATTCTTCAGACATTTAGCTAAAATTTCACCTGGTCATTGCTGTAGATTACAATCACCTGGGATTCCTGCACTTTCTCAATCAGTAATGAAAAACACGCTTCAAAACCCCCATAGTGATGCTATGCAGAACAAGGTGGAGCACGTCCATCATTTGGCAGATGAGCACAGTTGCCACTGCCACAGCAAGTACAAAATGTCCCTGCTGTATGACAATTTGTGACTAATATATTGAATTACTTGTAAGATTTTCTGTCTCTTTCTAATACAGCATTATGGGTTCACCTTGTGATCGGAAGCACATTTCCAGGTCAACAGAATTGCTGGTGGCTCTGCTGACAGGGTTATGGGCTGTGCACGTGTATGTTGTGGATGGAGAGAGGGAGTGTAACTGGAGGTCTATCGCTTGGCCCAGGTGCACACAGCTGTCATTACAAGGGGGCAGAGTTTCCCAGCTGTAAGCCACTTCAGTCCCCTGACTGCTGAAGCAGCTCAGACTGACATTACTCCCCAGGCATTCAGCTGTGATGTTGGGTTTAGAGACGGGCTCTATAGGAGAAATAATCAAAGATTTTACTTGGCTACATGCGCATATGGCACACAAAACAAGCATTGAACATTCACTAAGAGGTTCAGGCCATTTGACATTATCACGTGATTGAAACTTTTGTAATTTGTTAATGTAAAGAATTAGTGTGTACACTGAATACCAGAAACTTATTTTGTGGAAGTATTAACAGTCTGGTTAGGTTTAAAATTTGACTAACTTTCATTATTGACATTCCAGTTGTAAGGCCAGCCAGCGTAATCAGTCCCTAAACTATTCTTGTCATCCCTGACTAAAATTATGCATTCTCTATAATAATTTAATAAAACACTGCACAAAATTAAAAACAAACTATGGTTAGTTACAGTTACAAAAACCTCTAGATAACGTGAAATCTGCTTTCTGGCAACTTACCAAAAACCTGCAGGTAAAAGTATGTGTGCTCCAGTGGCTTAAAATCTCCAGATGTATACGCAATTCTAACGTGATAAAGGCCAGAATCTGATAGGCTTGAATTGTTCAGCCATATCGAGTGATTGCCAATGCTGACCCTTTCCTTATATTGTTCTCGTACATGAATGAATGGTTGAGAATACCATGTAACGATTGTAAATGTATTAAAAAGTAGGTCAGCGGTGTAGCTTTGGTTGCCCTCAGCTGAAAAAGGAAACATGATGCTCTCCCCCACTTTCACCGTGAGGTTGGAGCCAGTCGCTGTATCTGCCACCCCCTCACTGCACCCATACTGGCACACTGTAATAGAGATGATGATTATTTACACTGCAATAGAGATGGGGATTATTCATGCTACAATAGAGATGGGGATTATTCACACTGTAATAGAGATGATGATTATTTACACTGTAATAGAGATGGGGATTATTCACACTGCAATGAGTATTATTCACACTGTAATAGAGATGAGGATTATTTACACTGTAATAGAGATGGGGATTATTCACACTGCAATGAGTATTATTCACACTGTAATAGAGATGAGGATTATTTACACTGCAATAGAGATGGGGATTATTCAGACTGTAATAGAGATGATTATTTACACTGTAAAGGAGATGGGGATTATTTACACTGCAATAGAGATGAGGATTATTCACATTGTATCATGGAGAGTTATCGCATTATAATGTACAAAGTTGGGGTTACCACTGTAGAAGATGGATGTTGTTTGCATTACAGTAGTTTATGAGAGAGGGATTCCTGACTGACTTGAAATTCCTTTGGGACCTTAAAGCAACTGCAAGCACCAAAAAACATTGGATTCACAAAGGCATTTCATTGGCTTTTGAAAAGAATTAACTTCACGCTAATGCAGTTAATAAGGTGCCCCCATGCTCATTTCATGTAGGGCATTTCATGAAAGGTTCAGGGAAACTTAGTTGCTAAAGTAACAATGAAATAAGGAAAACTTTTCAGTGTATGCAACTGAGAGTGATTTTGCAATATATTTAATTATGTGTCAATCAAAATTACAGAATTTATAAATTATAAATACTTGTTTTTTATGATTCTGTAATTCATGGAGAAGTGCTTGTTAGAAAAACAACCAGTCCTTCATGCTAAACATTTGTTTATCTTTCAAGGCATTTCTAAAAAATAATAATAATAATTTTTTTTTTTTTAATCTGTCATAATCACTCTTCACCCGAGTGAGTCATTTAATTGAATTCGGTCTCAAGCCTCAGTTCAGACTGAACTTGAGTCACGTATAAACATTTCTTCTTACAAGTCTATAATTTATTATACACTGAATTGTATTCAACACAGGAATAAAATGCAGTTTACCTATTATATAAAGAAGCATAACTTCAGCATGAATCCTCCTTGACGTTTTGAAAGCTCGGCATTGAGTGGTCATTGTTTGTAACTGTAAAAACATAAGGTAGTAACACGTTAAACCTCTTTTGTCATAGTCAGTCCATGTGACACCTACTGTATATAGACTATAGGTTACAAGCATTTTAAATTGTTAGGTTGTGATAGGACCTTATTACATTTGAGACGAATTAAAATATACTTACTCGTAGTGTCAATCAGTGCAGCAGTTATCTTTTGTTTCGCGAGCTTAAATTCAAGTGTTAAAGTTCCTGTGTGAGTTGCCGCAGCAGGGCGCCTTGTAACCCCTCCACCCGACTCATCCGCCCCGGGAAGGCCTCCCCCAGAAACTGTAAAAAATATGGACAAAGCTACTGTGACGTCACCCATTGACTCTCCGTGGGTCTCGAAAACACGTTTTGAAGCTCAATGGCGGGCGCGGCCATGTTGTCGATTTGGACCTAAAACCATAGAGTTAAGCGGTTTTGTGATTTTTACGATGTGATTGACAGTCCGGTGCGGAAAAGCCCATCAATCTGAGCGAACGATTGCAGAACGAACTTGAGGCAAGCTGACTGTCTGCCGTTCTGTTTTAAAGTATATCATCAAATGTTTACGGAGTTTAATTTCCATCCGTGACTGTACTGTGTCATGTAATCACGTTATATGTATGACATTAATAATACAATTATGTTCAGTTATCTTCAATTTATGTTTCTCGGCAAAACGAATATGCTTAGCTAGCACCCCTACAAACACACTACGTAATGACAACGTTACAGTTTGGTCGTAACTTGGTAAGTCGCAACATTACCAACAGGTGACGTTGTGACAACGTTGCTCTATGGTCGCAAAATAACCAGTCCTCATGGAGACTGTTCTGCAACGTTGCAGTAACGTTATAGAATTACGTAAATACGATGTAATTTAATAACGTAACAATTACGTTATATCACAGTCCTCATCCTTACTTAATTTGAAACGTTACTGGTAGGTTGTCAGAACGTTTGTAAATGACGTGTTGGTTTACAGTAAAATATCTACCTGTCTGCGCGTTTACGCTTGGACCGTTAACACGTTATATCCAATGCAGGGTTTATTATTATTTATTTATTCATTTATTTAAATATAGGATATGATGGATATGCAGGTATAGGGTTTTAGGGTGGCTGACATGGATAGGGATTTTAGAGTAGGACTCGGTGTAAAGCATGGAGGATAAAAAATAGTTTAGGGTGAAGGGATTTTTGAGTGTAAATCTATTGTCTGATACACACTCCGGAGCAGAAGGTGGCGGTAATTCACCGATAAGCTGTGGACAACCCGCTGTAAAACAAGAAGAAGACGGTAGGCTATATCCAATCACATGCGCATGTTGCTGTGACGTGCTCTTCGAAGAAGGTCGTTGTGATTTCAAATTTTCCGTGGGAAAATCTGGGTTTGACGGCGTTCAAGAGCAGCTAAGCGTTTCATTATGCCTTTATATTTTTAACTGAATGTATTAATCAGAGACTGTAAAAAATATGGACAAAGCTACTGTGACGTCACCCATTGACTCTCCGTGGTTCTCGAAAACACGTTTTGAAGCTCAATGGCGGGCGCGGCCATTTTCTCGATTTGGAGCCAAAACCATAGAGTTAAGCAGTCTTGTGATTTTTACAATTTGATTGACAGTCCGGTGCGGAAAAGCCCATCAACCTGAACGAACGATTGCAGAACGAACTTGAGGCTAGCTGACTGTCTGCCGTTATGTTTTAAAATATATTATCTGATGTTTACGGAGTTTAATTTCTATCCGTGACTGTACTGTGTCATGTAATCACGTTATATGTATGACATTAAAAATACAATTAGGCTATGTTCAGTTATCTTCAATTTATGTTTCTCAGCAAAACGAATATGCTTAGCTAGCATATCAGTTTGCCAGTGAGCTAGGTAGGCTATCCGTGGTTAGCTCACGCATTAGCAATATGAACCACTGGGAAAGAACATTGACTACACTGATGGTCAATCAATCAGAGATGTGTAGGCTACTGGTGATTTGACTAGGCTCATTTTCGTATAACTGTCTGGTAGACCTGCTGTTAACCGAGCAAGTTATCGTCGTAGGTTTTTCGCCACAGTCAGTTAATGAGCCAGTAACTGCTACTAGCTACTCCATCGCCGTTTGTGGTTCACTCACGTGCTGGGTGACGCTAGCTGACCGATCGTTCGCAAATCACTTTCTACCGAATAAAAATTAACACTGTCAGCGGTGATTAACAAATCTACCAAGTATTTTAATAACTGATCTGCAGGCGTGTAAATATGACAACGCACTTTGTACAGCAAGTTTTCCACCTGGTGCATGAAGACAAAAATAATGTAGCCTACATTGAATTTCTAATTATTATTACGCTATTATTTTTTTTCTTGTAAATCATCAAAACCAATGGAGAAAAGCCAATATACGCAAGGAGCCCCCAGGACCGATTCTGAGAACCACTGTCTTAAATGCCTAGCTTGTCGGTCTCTTAAATGCTAAAACATGTTCCTTCTAAATGCCAAGATGGTTAATTTCATTAAATTCTGTATGTGTGATTTCATCGTGTGTTGTATGTTATTCAGCAAATGAACCTTGAGACTCTTAATTCGCTTCGTGAAACTGAAAAAGTGTTTATCCCAAAATCGGGATTATAGTAGCTTTGTCACATGCGTGAAGCATGGCCCAGGTAGACATTTACGGAATGTACACGACTGACAAGCCGTCAAACACGTCTGACAGATTGAATGTTTGCCGGTTAAGGTTAGCTAGCTAGTCAAATGGCTTGGTAGCCGAAGTTGCGAACTGTTTTAGCATAGGCTACTACTGGACTACCAAATATAGCAAGCTGATTACGCTTTCTGCCAAGTAATTATTTGGTTAAGTAGGCTACCGAAAAACTTAAGAGGAGGATTATTTTATGGTCCGTCTAGTGCAGCTGTAAATAGCACACGCCATAATGAAATCACCACGAAATGGGATGCCTGCATTTTCAGACTTAGCACAGGCGGACCGTGGCCGGAGCCGCAATGTCAAGGCCAAGGCGCCACCGCCCACCCCAGTGACCATAGACTGTAGCCCCTCCTGTAGCTCAGTCCTCTGCAGTATTTCGGAAGTGACGCAAACTGTACCTCATTGGTCCAGAACAAATATTGGCACTGTGCCCAAATGACGCAATAAATCATGAAATCGACCCATGGACAGTCATAAGAAGAATAAAATACACCTATTATGACTATTTGTTCTTGTGAGAAAAAATTATTGACTTTGTATTTTGATCGCATTTGTACCGTAGACTTACATGGAAACCGGATATGAAAACACCTATACTGGAGCCATCCGTAGTGGCGCTAGTGAGCAACCAGGAACTACAACACCAGGAAATGAGCTTCAAAAACGAAGTATGGTTTTGGCCGCTTGGTATTAATGCAATAATACTGGATGCCAACCGCCGTAAAAGCTAACAAGAAGAACTGAATGCATTGGAGACCTTTTCAGTTAGTAGTATTTGCAATGTAATGATGGAGTCCTACTTTCAACATGCATGTTTGCAGTTCTAGCTTAATGTTGCTAATGCTTTAAGTTAGCCTGTTCAGACCTGGCGTCTGTTTGGGACTAATTTGAGTTAGTGTTCTGTTAGATATCATATTTGCTACTTTGAGTATTTAACGCTAATAGCCCAGTGCAAATGTAATGTAAGACCAGCTAACATTACCTAGCTACCATTGTGTAATCAATATTAACCAAGAGTATTTCTCTGTATTTTCACCAAATACTGACTTAAATTGATTTTCTTTTGCAAAGTTCTCTACATTTGGCCCAACAGCTCAAATGGAAACTAGAGCACAAGATCAGAATGAAGGTAGTTATGGATATTATATGGACATAGCTCTTTGCTCATTGACTGTTTGTCATTGTCAAAACACAATTACGATTTTAGCCAGCTGCGTGTGTTACTCAATGTATTTTTCTTACTTGGTTCAATTTCATATCCTTTCAGCTCCCACACATGGCCTTATGACTGTTGCCCCAGTGAAGAACCCGAGGTCCAGCCTTCCCCACTCAAGACATGCCTGAGACAAGAGTGACTGTATTCCAAGGTGATCCTAACTTAAATGTAGTTCACTGCTTGAAAAAGACAAAAATACTCAACACTATTAATGTTGAAATCATTGGTCTATGGTTATTACTGTCCTGAAACTACCCTTTACCCTTTTTATGTTTTTGTATCTAGTTTTGTATGTTTGTCTCATCTTCTGTACCATAATTATGCTTGCAAATATTGCCTACCTAGAAATGTAACTTGAACCTGATCTCAATGGTATTCTATACAATGACAATAAAGGCTTTCTATTCTATTTGGGCTTGATATGTGTACATTTTTTATTGCTGCACTTAAAGTATCTTAAATTTTGAAGATATGAATTACAGAAGCAATGGCATTTCATTGGTAGGGTAGAATGGAGATCAAAATTACAACACCATGATATACCTTTTTTAACACAAAATCAAAATGTATGGTCAGGGTTTAGTAAGTAAGTGACCAATCCGCAACGTTGTGGAAAGGTAAATAACGTAATAAAGAAGTTTAAACAACGTGTCAGCGACGTAAATCTATAACGTTACGACGGATGACTGCCTGGCAACGTAATCACAACGTCGGGGTAAGGTTATTATATTACATTGTCAAACGTAAAGTTGTAAGGACGTAACTATTACGTATCCACAACGTTGTTTTGCGACGTAGCAGCGAAGGGGCGCTGGTCTCACGTTTTTAAGGTAATACTACGTAAATTGAGACGTAACGCGGACGTTACGAGAGCAATAGACGACGTTAATAGTACGTCGCCACAAGCACATTTTGTTAGTAGGGTATGGAGCCTACAGTCTCTGCTCCGACCACGGTCCATCTGTGCGAAGTCAGAAAATAATAAAATAATCCTCTGAAGATTTTCGGTAGCCGAATCATTTTTACTATTTCCTTTAGCCTACTTCACCAAATAATTAGTTGGCAGAAAGCGTAATCAGCTTGATTAGTAATTTTATGGTCGTCTAGTGCAGCTGTAAATAGCACACGCCATAATGAAATCACTACAAAATGGGATGCCTGCATTTTCTGACTTCACACAGGTGGGCGAAGTGTAGCACAGTGGGTAAGGAACTGGGCTTGTAACCCAGGTCGCAGGTTCGATTCCCGGGTAGGACACTGCCGTTGTACCCTTAAGCAAGGTACTTAACCGAAATTGCTTCAGTATATATCCAGCTGTATAAATGGATACAATGTAAAAATGCTATGTATAAGCTGTGTAAGTCGCTCTGGATAAGAGCGTCTGCTAATGTAATGTAATGTAATGTAATGTAATGTGGACCGTGGCCGGAGCCGCAAGGCCAAGAGGCACTACCGCCCACCCCAGTGACCATAGACTGTAGCCCCTACTGTAGCTTAATCCTTTGCAGTAATAAGGAAGTGACGCAAACTGTACCTCATTGGTCCACAACAAATATTATAACAGTGCCCAAAGGACGCAACAAATCATGAAATCGACCCATGGACAGTCATAAGACGAATAAAACACACATATTGTGACTATTTGTTCTCATGAGAAAAATTTATTGACTTTGTATTTTGACCGCATTTGTACCGTAGACTTACATGGAAACCGGATATGAAAACACCTATACTGGAGCCAACCGTAGTGGCGCTAGTGAGCAACCAGGAACAACAAGACCAGGAAATGAGCTTCAAAAACGAAGTCTGGTTTTGGCCGCTTGGTCTACCCGCCAAGTGCGGTCTCTTGGCTGCCCCTAACTGCTGGTCTAGGATCAGATTTCCCTTCCCAGGTCCTAACTTTTAACCATTAGTAGGAGAAGAAAATAACTGACTCTGGACCAGCAGATAGGACCAACTGCACCCAACACCGGTGGCTAGCTAGCTATACCCACGACAAATGCGGTGCCACTGGTTAGCTTAATGCATTTTTTCAATGGTCAGGACAATAATGTTAAGAAGGGAGAAAATCATTCCAAATCCAACCATGTAGAGCAGGCCATATGCAGCCAGGGTAGATTAGCGGGTCTGTTAGCGCCAGCATGAAATATATCGTTTATAAAGTTTCGGTTAGCAAACGTTAACGTTAGGAATGGCTGGATCAGCAGGTAGCTAGCTAGCTGTCAAAGTCAGGTTTATTTGTCATTACAAACCGTATTTGCTGTACAGTACACGATGTAACGAAACTTCGTTTCGCAAGGCTTCGGTGTAACCATAGACCGTATAGGGGTGTAACATAGACTTTCAGTCTGCTCACAGCACTGAAGGAATACACACATTGTGAAAATTAGAATAACTGCAGTTGCACTTAGACAAGACAGGTGCAGCAGTTGCGGTAGGCAAGAGAGACAATTTCTAATGAACAGTTTTATTAAAACATAGTAAGTAGTAAACATATTGTCGGTAATTTATCGAAAACCATGCTAACTAGCTATATTGTTGTTGTGTTGAGATAAAAAATATATATGACTCCATTTTAAATCATGTCTTAAATTAGTTAGGTTAGGTTGTACTCTTTTATACGGTCTATGGTTGTACTTTATAGATCCCTGAAAAAACCTGTTGTCATCACGACCGTGCAATTATGATGTGAAATAAACAATATAACTTAATAGTAATAAATCTGTTATTTCCAGTAATTTTAAATTGAAATACGATATCAGTGACACTAGAAGTAGAAGGGCGCAAGCGTGTTCCAGTTGAGCAGTGACGATATAAGCGTGCGTCGTGAGCACAGTACCGGTATGTGTAGTTCCTAAGCGTACTAAACGTACACAACGTTGTACCTTGTACTTCTCATGGGTCAATCGTGCTGCTGATATTATATTTCATGAGTCATATATGTCATGAGTACCGCATACCAATAGCTAACTGGTTCCCGACTTGTAACTAAAAATATCGCTTATTGAAAATTGCCCCATTCATTTTCCCATTGACAAATTTGCGGGAAAACGGGGAGTGGCTTGGTGACGTTTACACTTACAAGCTCTATTCTGATTGGTCGGGTGGGAGGGGTTACAAGGCGCCCTGCTGCCGCACCTCACACAGGAACTTTAACACTTGAATTTAAGCTCGAGAAAGAAAAGATAGCTGCTGCACTGATTGACACTACAAGTAAGTATATTTTAATTCGTCTCAAATGTAATAAGGTCCTATCACAACCTTTTTTGTAGATACGACACGATGCGTGTCCAACCAGTCCAGGCAAATATTCGTGGAAATATGCGTAGCTAACAATTTTTAAATGCTTGTAACCTATTAGGCTATATACAGTAGGTGTTACATGCACTGACTATGACAACAGAGGTTTAACGTACAGTTTATAGCTAGCTAGCCAATTGTTACTACCTTACATTACGTTTCTACAGTTACAAAGAATGACCACTCAATGTCAAGCTGTCAAAACGTCAAGAAGGATCCATGCTGAAGCTATGCTTCTTTATATAATAGGTAATCTGCATTTTAATCCTATGCTTTGAATACGATTCAGTGTATAATAAATTATAGACTTGTAAGAATAAATGTTTATACGTGACTGAAGTTCATTCTTAATTGAGGCTTGAGACCAAATTAATTTAAATGACTCACTCGGGGGACGATTGAATCTGACAAATTAAAAAAATATATTATTTTATTTTTTAGAGAAATGCCTTGAAAGATAAAAACAAACTTTTGGCATGGAGGACTGGTTGTTATTCTAGCAAGCACTTCTTCATGAATTACAGAATCACAAATAAACAAGTAATTAGAATTTATTAATTTAGTAATTCTGATTGACACATGATTAAATATATTGCAAAATCACTCTCAGTTGCATATACTGAAAACGTCTCCTTATTTCATTGTTACTTTAGCAACTAAGTTTCCCTGAACCTTTCATGAAATGCCCTACATGAAATGAGCATGGGGCCGCCTTATTAACTGCATTAGCGTAAAGTTAATTATTTTCAAAAGCCAATGAAATCCCTTTGTGAATCCAATGTTTGTTGGTGCTTGCAGGTGTTTTAAGGTCACAAAGGAATTTCAAGTCAGTTAGGAATCCCTATCTCATAAACTACTGTAATGCAAACAACGTCCATCTTCTACAGTGGTAACCCCAACTTTGTACATTATAATGCGATAACTCTCTGTGATATAATGTAAATAATCCCCCTCTCGATTACAGTGTGAATAATCCCCATCTGTATTGCAGTGTGAACAATCCCCATCTCTATTGCAGTGTCAGTAATCCTCCTCTCGATTACAGTGTGAATAATCCCCATCTCTATTGCAGTGGGAATGATCCCCAGTTCTGTTAGTGTGAATAATCGCCATCTATATTGCAGTGTGAATAATACCCATCTCTATTGCAGTGTGAATAATCCTCATCTTTATTACAGTGTGAATAATCCCCATCTCTACTACAGTATGCCAGTATGGCAGCGACTGGTTCCACCATCACAGTGAAAGTGGGAGAGAGCATCATGTTTCCTTTCTCAGTTGAGGGCAACCAAAGCTACAGCGTTGACCTACTTTTTAATAATACATTTAAAATCCTTAAATGGTATCCTCAACCATTCATTCATGTACGAGAACAATATAAGGGAAGGGTCAGCTTTGGCAATGACTCGGTATGGCTGAACAAATTAAGCCTATCAGATTCTGGCCTTTATCAAGTTAAAATTGAGTATACATCTGGAAGTTTTAAGCCACCGGAGTACACATACTTTCACCTGCAGGTTTTTGGTAAGTTGCCAGAAAGCAGATTTAACATTATCTAGAGGTTTTTGTACCTGTAACTAACCATAATTTGTTTTTAATTTTGTGCAGCGTTTTATTAAATTATTATAGGGAATGCATAATTTTAGTCATGGATGACTAGAATAGTTTAGGGACTGATTACACTAGCTGCCCTTACACTTGGAATGTCAATGAAAGTTGGTCAAATTTTAAACCTAACCAG
Source organism: Anguilla japonica (assembly GCA_025169545.1). NCBI lineage: Eukaryota > Metazoa > Chordata > Actinopteri > Anguilliformes > Anguillidae > Anguilla > Anguilla japonica. The sequence continues at coordinate 23,940,155 of CM045888.1, read as the reverse complement.
ACTGTTAATACATCCACAGAATAATTTTCTGGTATTTGGGGTACACAATAATTCTTGACATTAACAAATTACAAAAGTTGCAATCATGTGATAATGTCAGATGGCCTGAACCGCTTAGTGAATGTTTAATGCTTGTTTTGTGTTCAATATGAGCATGTAGCCAAGTAAAATTTTGGATTATTTCTCCTGTAGAGCCCTAAACCCGACATCACAGCTGAATGCCTTGGGAGTATTGTCAGTCTGAGCTGCTTCAGCAGTCAGGGGACTGAAGTGGCTTACAGCTGGGAAACTCTGCCCCCTTGTGGTAATGACAGCTGTGTGCACCTGGGCCAAGCAATAGACCTCCAGTTACACTCCCTCTCTCCATCCACAACATACATGTGTACAGCCCATAACCCTGTCAGCAGAGCCACCAGCGATTCTGTTGATCTGGAAATCTGCTTCCCGCAACGATCACAAGGTGAACCCATAATGTGGTGTTACAAAGAGACAGGAAATCTTACAAGTAATTAAATATATTAGTCACACAGCAGAGACTTTTTGTACTTGCTGTGGCAGTGGCAACTGTGTGTGCATTTGCCAAATGGTGGAAGTGATCCACCTTCTTCTGCATAGCATCACTGTGGGGGTTTTGTAGCATGTTTTTCATTGATGAATGAGAAATTGCTTAGGAAGTGCTGGAATATCAGGTGATTGTAATCTACAGCAATGACCAGGTGACATTTTAGCTAAATATCAATGACACTCTCCCAACAGAACGAATATTTTTTCCAGTAAACAATGAGTAGCAATTCTGAAGAATCTGGAACTGAATAGGCATTCTCTCTAAGTTCTTAAACAGGTATAAGCCAAATATATTCAAAATGTAAAAAATGTAATGAAAAAATGACCCATAAGCTTCCAGAAAAGATGATAAATGAAACAATGTTTGTGTGAATATGTTACTTTATAATATGCTGTGCAGTTACATGGGTTCCAGCCTTGTGTGCCACATCAGCATTCCTTGTCTTCGGAGCACTAATACTGCTGTACAAGAGGAAACAGCACCAACAGTACAAAAGTGAAACAATTCAAGGTAATGATCCACACCCTCTGGAACAGCAAGACATGCTATATGGAATCAGTTTTCCACTGTTATCTGAAATAACTAGGAAGCAAATGACACTAATTTAATAAATGCTTATTTTTTGTAGTGGAAGTTGATGAGCCGGTCATGGAAGAGGAGCCACCATCCGCAGTGCCTTCCATTGATCCAGTATATGTCAGCAGGCTTTGTTAAAGTTATCTCAGTAGCAACTGACTGGACCTCTGCATAGACTAAATATTCAAGCATTATATAGACAGGAAAAAGGAAAGCCAACGGGGAATGTGAAGCCCTGTTGAAATTAAACTATAACAACAAACCTTAAATCAAGGAATAGAAATCCTAACATTCTAGCAGGTTCTTGCCAATGATACATTAAAGAGGTGATCCGGCTCATTGGTGAGAAGTCGGGCATGAGCTTTCCATCTGTGGTGCATCTCTTATTGAAATGACTCCAAGATAAATCATTGCTGGCTACTGAAACAAAGGAAGCTAATGAATTCTATTCTCATTTTCTTTTACCTCCTGTGATTGTTTCATTCATCTTTGCATTTCAGCCATGTAAATCACTCTGGATAAGAATTTCTGCTTAATGAAAGAGCGATATTGTAATGTATATCGGTGCTGCATAGGTATGGGGCATGCTGCCCCACCAAGGCATAACTTGCCGTCTAATATGTTTCTTCCAAATCTGTAAATATACTGTGCCATTTTGTTTACGAAAGCATTTACGCATAAAAGTACTGTTAAATTACTGACAACTGAAATATGTGTAATTTAGCTTAAATGGAATATGTAATGGAAAATATTTGTCAATTTAGTGATGTTCATTTGGTAATTTTATATTTTATTTAAGTATTTTTAAAACGAATTTTTTATTCAGCATGAAACACAGTTGTGGACAAAATGATATTGGTTAAAGCTGCTTCTGTATCAGCACTGAATACTGGCTGAGCACTGAGTTTTGTAATAAAGTGACTTTTTTAATATATTGTTTACGAAAGCATTTACACTTTGAAGTACTATTTAAGAACTGACAACTGACATCTATGCATATTTTTTAATTTAGTGATGTTAATTAGGTAATTTTTTTATTTTATTAAAGTATTTTTAAAACGATTTTTTTAAACAGCATGAATATTTTTAACATATATTTTAACAATATATGTAAATATTAAAAATGGGCACATTAAATATATTTCCATATGTAAAATACATTTTTAACATATTTTTAAAATATATGTATATATTAAAAATTGGCACATTAAATATATTTTGTTTATATTTCCATATATGCTTTCTGACATAATGATTGTGAAGACAATCTGTATAGAGGGTATGCACATGACATCACAGCAAGTGGAAGTCACTGCGGTTACACCCACTGAGTGGTAGAAAGACTACTGAGTGGCAGCGTTAGCGTTCAGCTTGAATGCCGTGAAAACTCAAAAAACACATCTAAAATGGGAAAGAGCTGTTGTGCGATTGACTGTACAAATAGATTCAACTAGATATCGGAGCTTTTTACAGACTGCCCAAAGCTAAAGAAAAGAGAAGCAAATAGATCGCTGCAATTCGCAGAAACAACTGGAATCCAGGCACCGAAACGTGGATTTGCGGTTGTCATTTTGTGTCTTGTGTCTGTGTTCTGCGAATTGCAGCGATGCATTTGCTTCTCTTTAGCTTTCGGCAGTCTGTAAAAAGATAGCTCCGATTTCTTGTTGAATGTCCATGGACCACTGGTTCTTTGGTAAGTTCTAAGGATCACTGTCGAGTTCAACTGCCTTTAATTTAAGCAGATAATTGTTTGTTTTACTCCCGGTTTTGCAGTTTTCTCTATTAAAGGCAGCCATGTCGCAGCATGTTTTGCCACTCAGTCCCGACTGAGGGGGCGTATTCCGGTGGGAAAGTGACGTCAGTGCATACCATTTATGAAATTTCTTTTTAAACCATATTGTATATCAACATAAAAAATATTTCATGTCAAGGTTTGAGATATTGTCCTAGGAACCCCATATGAGAAAATTTTAATTAGATATGATTATAACTGTACGCAGGTGGGTAGTGAAAGGTATGATTAGAATGGATTTTTAGTTGTCTGCCATTGTGATAAATTAGTGAAATTTTACTATTCCTCATTTGCAGGGGACCTAACTTCCACAAGGATGTCTGGGATTTCCTTGACCCACAGAATCAAATAGACAATAGCTATTCAAGCACAAGTACTTGGCCTAAACATGTCACATACATTCATTTTAGTGTACATTTCATAGCTAGGAGTGTAGGCTAATTGTATACCTTTGCATATTTTTGTCCATATATTTCTTAACCAAAATATACTGTGACATATTTTAAGCATATATTCAGATATATGTTCTGTATATTCTGAATATAAGAAATATATTTGAACAGGAATGAACATATACTTACATATAGTGCACATATATTACAGATATATGGAAGTATTGTCGTGGTCTAGGAAAAGGACAGCAGTCTGAGTCCAATCGCCAATCTGTAGAAAACTACTTCACGAGGGAAAAGACACCACGGCAGCAAGCTCTTCAGAAAAGATAGACTTTATTTGCACCGGTGCATGTGCACAACAAAGCCGGAACAATTCCGCCGAATTGAACCTCGATTGTCAGTTTTACAACCCTTTTATACACTAAATGTACCCCACCAACTCCATAACCCCTTATACATTTGCGTCAGTCCCAGACACCTGTTCTTCTTGGCACTACATGATGTCATTATAACCATCTCTTATCTGACCTGTTCGGCACCCGATGTACTTTCTTGGGGCCTAGGAGATAACGTCAGTGTGGAACACCACACCAACTTTCTTTTAAAACCAGTGGTCTTTGTTCTGTACTTTTTCAGTGTGCCTATAAGTCTCAGCTTTCTGTAATTTTTCATTAAACATACAAGTTTACATATGGGTCACTGTAAATATTAGTTATTAGTTTTCTAGCATTTTGCCATCAGTGCTTTTGTTAGTCTTGGATTATAGGTTTCTGCTATATCTTGGCAGTATGTGATTAGTTGTTTTGTTAGTGTTCATCTGTTGTAAATCTGATAGAAAGATAGGATATGATTAGTATTTGATTAATATCTTCTGCTCAGTAGGGAGCAGTTTAAGTAAATGTGTAAATAGGATTTCTAAAGCTACTGCGTTCATGCTCTTTGTCTACAGTGGATACTGTGGTTTCTTGCGTTTCATAAAGCTTATCTACAACTACTGATAGTAAGATCTCTAAGGCTACTGCGTTCATGCTCTTTGTCTACAGTGGATACTGTGGTTTCTTGCGTTTCAAAAGCTTATCTACAACTACTGATAGTAAGATTTCTAAGGCTACTGTTTTGATTATATGATGCTTATCATGACGCATAGAGGCGTCACCACAGGCGTAAATGCTTATCTAGAACTACTGATAAGGCTACTGTTTTGATTATATGAGTAGATGTTTATACTTGTGATATCTTATCATGACGCATAGTGACGTCATCGCAGGCGTAAATGCTTATCATGACGCATAGTGACGTCATCACAGGCGTAAATGCTTATCTATAACTACTGATAAAGCTACTGTTTTGATTATATGAGTAGATGTTTATACTTGTGATATCTTATCATGACGCATCGAGAGTTTTGGAGGACACCTCTGGCCCAACCTTGATAGTGAGGTCATCACAATCAGGGGGCGTCTCAAAATTTTCCCTACATTCCCCCCTTTCGGGGTCAAATCATATGGCCCCGAATAACTCCCCTCACTGTATTCTTATTGGCCTTCTGACCCAACAAAGTTATCGTACACTCCGTTAATTTTCTTTAACACGTTGATTTGTAGCACGATGATTTGCCACAGTCCTCGTGGTTGGTGGGCTCCTGGTATATCTTCCACCCAGAGTACGCGGTCTGCGCGTCACTCCACTGGGCTCCTGGTGTATCTTCCACCCAGAGTACGTGGTCTGCACGTCACTCCACTGGGCTCCTGGTATTTCTTCCAACCAGAGTACGCGGTCTGCATGTCACTCCACTGGAAAGCCAGCTTGCGATTCTCGTACTGGACCCGCAGGGGCACTGTTGATGCTGTTGCTCCCTGGACCGGTATCAGCACCCGCAGTCCCTCCGCTCTCCCCGTCTCCTCCGGTCTCTGACAGCGTCCCGTCCGCTGGAACCTGGAACCACCGTCTGGCGCCTGACTCCTGTGTTAGTCACCTTATACGACACCAACTGGATGCCTATAGCCCTGTGGGGAAAGATCTCAAGAGGGGGGGGATACACAACAGCAACACCAGTACCACTATCACTGTTATCCCCACTGCAAGTCTTATTTGTGCCCACCAACTTCCCCCTCGTCCTTTATTCGACAGTTCTTCTTGCCCAACCTCCTTCACTATCTTTCTTAGTGGTTGCGTTTTTTCAGAATACCCTTCCACCCAATCCACGCTAAAACCCGTCATTTTCTAAGAATGTGATCATTTGTCCCACTGTCTGTAGTTGCGGAACTTTCATTATTGTCTCCAACTGTTTATTTGACATTCTCTTACCGCCAGCCGTGATGACTCTTCCCAAGTACTCCACCTCCTGAGAGTAGAGCTGCAGCTTCTTCCTGGACACTTTGTGTCCCCCCTTTGCCAGTTTCTCCAGCGGTTTCATGCTGTCGCTTATGCACTGCTCTTTTGTGTCTGCACATAGTAATAAGTCATCAACACATTGCAACACCACACTTTTTGAGGCCCAAACCTTGTAAGTCGGGGTCACCAATTTCCGTTTCATGTTGCGACCATAGTTGGCTTGGTAATTGATTTAAACGTTCTTCCATGCCTAAATTTTCTCTAGATTTTTCCCGTTTTGTATCCTCTTCCCACGGTACCCTCACCATTTGGGGCTTTCCCCACATCTGAGCATTTACCATAATTTTGATCATTTTTTGATCTGTTGTGCACCAAATTAAAGAATTTTCTGTTGGCTCGAATTGGAGCTCTTCTGCTCTCTTTACCATAGGACCTAAGTCCTTAGCTTGGTACCCTGGATTGACTTTTAACGTTATGTGTGGGGCCGCATGTTCTTCCTGAAACCACTGCTCAATCCATGGGGACCTTTCTATGTTTAACGCTACTCCTTCCTGACCTATCAGGAGCGCAGATGACACCAAATACTGTCTTTCTCCTTTCCCCTCCCTCCACTCTCTTTCTAGATCTGGATCCTGGTAGGGATCAAACTTCATTGTACAATGTAAATCATATTCTGTTCTGGCCCAGTTGACTGTGGGATCTGCGTCTCAACATATTTTTGCCAAATGCTCCACACTTGGTCTTTTACTTGTGTCTCAATATCCCCTACCCAATATACATTTGCCCTGTGGAGATTTTCACTTCCCACATAGTACATTCCTGTTAAATCTGTGCCCCCTCCTTCACAATTTAATTTTAGTCCTAAGGCCAGAATTGCATCTCTTCCTAGAAGGCTTATGGGGGAATTTTTGCATACTACTATCTCTAATTTTGCTTCTTTGGCGCCTAATTTTATTAATACCGGTTTTGTAGTCGGGCTTAACGTTGTTTTTCCCGAGAACCCTACTGTTTTAATAACTTCCCCCGACATAGGCAGATGTGTCGCATATTCTTTCCTAAGGCATGTGCATGTTGCTCCAGTATCTATCATCATGGGGACAATTTTTCCTCCGATTTGTACATTTATTATTGGTTCTTGTTCTGGCCTGTTTGTTATCATTACATGCTGTCCTACTCCGCCTGGGTTCTCTGGGCACCCCTATTGGGCACCTTGGTATGTTACAGGTCCCCCACTCTGATCTGGGGGCCTAGCCTGAGGAGGTGGGGTCAAGTTGGGGTAACTCTGTGATTGCTGAGGCTGATTAGGTACCCAGGTCCCCTGGTTACCTGGGTACATCCCTTGAGCGTTTGGACAAACTCTTCTTATATGTCCCTCCTGACCACATCCATAGCAAACTATGGGGCCCTGCCTCTGTTTATTAGGAACGCCTTGTTGGTTCCAATTTCTATTTTGCATGTTATTATTATTATTCTGATTCTGCTGCCCTTTCCACTGGGTATTTTGCCCACCATTCCCTGGCCCTCCCTTCATTTGATTCCCACCCGGTTGTGGCCCTCCCCCTTTCATATTACCTTGCAGGACCACCGGAGGAGGAATGCCGGAGAAGTTGTAGACCACCGTCGGCTGGGGCACCGTCAGACCACTCCATGGTTCAGGCGTGGGGGCGGCCTCGAAGTCAAAGAACCCATTGTCCATATTCTGTATTTTCACAGATGCCACTTTTTTTGCCTCTTTCTCTTTATCCAGCCCCTTTTTTCCTTTGACCTTCAGCTCCTCCAGCTGCAACTGCAGTAGCTTTCTCTGAATGTCTTTTGTTTGTTCTTCCAGCGTTCTCCCCTCTTTCCGCTGCCTCTCTACAGCGTGTACCACATGATCAACAAATTCTCTGTGTGCCATGGTGTTCAGTCCCACCACCTCCTCGAGGCGGCGCCCCACTTCTGGTGGCATCCCCTCCCGGACAGCTTTCCGGAAGAGGGAGGTCATTATGGGATCGTCCTGCACATCCCCCTCAGTATTCAATCTCCACCTGCGCAACTGCGTTTGGATGTATGTTGCTGGTGGTTCATTTTCTTTTAACGGCGGCCCCGTTAAGGTCATTATGTCCGGTCGTGCAGGATACAGAGCTCGTAGAGCAGCCCAAACAACCCCCCGCACGTTATCAAACGGCCCACCGTCCACTGCTGGTGTCTGCGCATGGGTTCTGTCAAAGCCAGCCTGCTCGAATATGTCCAGCATTGTTTCCATCCCCACAACCTTTACCAGGAGGGCCTTCAGGTCCCCCACAGCCAGGAGCTGGCCTGTCGTCTCCTCCTCCAGCACCCTGATCCAGTGGCCTGCCCCATTCTGCAACTCAGGGAGATTGGTTATTACATTATACATATCTTGGGTGGACCAGGGAATGTATCGGGGTACACCACCTTCCCTAATCAATAATGGTGCTATGGTATTGGGGCTTTTAGTATTACGGCTATATCCCTCTGCTGCTGGGTTACGCCGGGTTGGCGGTCTTTTTCTTACGTTTTGATATCGCCCAGCTAAGTCTCCCCCCACCTGTGCAGGCTCCTCTCCCCCGTCTGATTCTTCTGCCTCGCTATTACTTGCCTGGCTTGCTTCACTATCGCTTGCCTCATTTTTTTCTGCTGGGGAGAACTCCTCCTCCCCTTTATTATATTCTAGTTTATACTCTATCTGGGGGATTTGTTTTTTATTTGCCGTGCCTTTTGCTAACCTTGGCTTATGCTTATCTCGGGATTCAGTTCCCTCTGTACTTTTTGGCTTCAGCTCCTCCCACCTATTATATGGAAGCTTTTCCCATTTTGTGTTTTCCCGCCCCGCATTTTCGCGTCTTTTATGTGTTTCCCCGTCCCTTTTTGACCCCACCTGTTCAGGCTTTTCGCTTATTTTAGACGCTCGCTGTTTTCTCTCAGTGTCTCTTATCTCTTTTGCCTTTTTTATTAACCTTCTATGGTATTCATCATACTGGTTATATTTTTTTTTTAACAGCTCTTCTAATTCCTCCACTTCTTTATATTCTCCCCTCAGCTCTGCTACCCTTGTTTCTATTTTTTCCTTTTCTTGCTCGAGCCGCGCTCTCTCTATCCCCAGTTGTTCTTCACCTTCCTCGTGTTCTACCCACCCTGTTATTTGAACCTGTCCCTTTACTACCGGACACACTGCCTCTGCGGATGTTACCGGGCATATTGGATACAAGCCTTTCTCTTTTATTCCCGCATGTCTTGGTGATTGTGGGGCATACGGAGGGGGAGTCATTATTTCACTGCAATCCCTTTTTAATCCTACATCTCTTTCTAGGGACGCGGACCTAAACCATCCTAAAATTGTTTTTTCCTGTTCTCTTTTTAGTTTTCTTGTTTCTGACTTGTCCTCTGGTTTATAATTTGCTATTACCCCTCCCATCTGATCGCATATTTCTCTATCAAACGTACCCCCTTTTGGCCATTTTGTCGCTATTCTTTTAGTTCTTTTTGTCCATTTTTCTGATATTTTCTCTATCTCCTGTTCACAATTAGGATGTTTTCCTGTGATTATTTCAACTGGCGTTTTCTCTTCTTTTTCCATTATTTTACGGTTATTCTACTATATTTTATCCCTATTTAACTTTTATTCTCAACCAAGGCCACTGCCTTTATTCTATTTCTTGTTATCTAATTGTTATTTTTCAGCCAAGGCTCCCCACGCTCCCCCCAACCTTTGTTTCTACACTTATTTTCTCCCTTTTTTATCTCTTCTACACTCTTTTGCCGTTCTCCCTTCCACACACTTTTTAGTTGTACATACACACACAGACACCCAAAAAAAAATTTTACTCTGATTCAACGTTATTTCCCCCGCAAGCATGAGCAACTAATCAAAGCATAAGCACAGCGTTATCCCTGTTGTTTCTACCCAACAACAGTTTCCAAGACAATTCCGGAACCTGAGCTCTTGCAGGCGGCCCACCAGGACTCTCACCTTCCAAGTCTCTGAGCCCCAACATATAACAACGGCTTACTGTAAACCCAATTACAGTCAAATGCCACAAACACCTGCATCAGTGTAAACTTCGCTAAAGAGATATTGAATTCTCAGTTCCCGTTTCCCACACCTTTGCAACAAATATAGGCCTTTTCCAAAATTGCTTCTCCTCAACAATTCTGTTTCCTAGACAATTCCGAGACCTGAGCTCTTGCAGGCGGCCCACCAGGACTCTCACCTTCCAAGTCTCTGAGCCCCAACATACAACAACGGCTTACTGTAAACCCAATTACAGTCAAATGCCACAAACACCTGCATCAGTGTAAACTTCGCTAAAGAGATATTGAATTCTCAGTTCCCGTTTCCCACACTTTTGCAACAAATAAAGGCCTTTCCGTTTCCAACACTTTTCCGCGCAAGCATAAGCATCTAATCAAGCATAAGCAGCGTTACCAATGTTGTTGCTAACCAACAACACTTTTCCCAAAATTTTCCGAAAAATAAAAAATTTTATGACGTCCTTTCACTCATACCACACACAATTCACTCACCTCACACCACACCCAATTCACTCACAGTTTAGGGCGTACTTTTCTGAAGAGCTCGCCACTTCCCTCCCCTCAATTTTCGGTGTTATTTGGCCGGGTTAGTTATACGAGAGGCTTCCACTCCCAGCGTCAGGGAGAAGAGGTCAGAGGGGACGTTGCCCCAGTCCGAATTAAAGTAGTTAAATACTCTTACCTTTTGATAAGCTGGCCAGCTTTTTCAGGGACTATCACCCTCTGCCTCTGTCTCCAGGAGCCGGGAGCTTCAGTGATTCCTCTTTCGTATCCCGGACGAGCCCCGTGGTCTAGGAAAAGGACAGCAGTCTGAGTCCAATCGCCAATCTGTAGAAAACTACTTCACGAGGGAAAAGACACCACGGCAGCAAGCTCTTCAGAAAAGATAGACTTTATTTGCACCGGTGCATGTGCACAACAAAGCCGGAACAATTCCGCCGAATTGAACCTCGATTGTCAGTTTTACAACCCTTTTACACTAAATGTACCCCACCAACTCCATAACCCCTTATACATTTGCGTCAGTCGCAGACACCTGTTCTTCTTGGCACTACATGATGTCATTATAACCATCTCTTATCTGACCTGTTCGGCACCCGATGTACTTTCTTGGGGCCTAGGAGATAACGTCAGTGTGGAACACCACACCAACTTTCTTTTAAAACCAGTGGTCTTTGTTCTGTACTTTTTCAGTGTGCCTATAAGTCTCAGCTTTCTGTAATTTTTCATTAAACATACAAGTTTACATATGGGTCACTGTAAATATTAGTTATTAGTTTTCTAGCATTTTGCCATCAGTGCTTTTGTTAGTCTTGGATTATAGGTTTCTGCTATATCTTGGCAGTATGTGATTAGTTGTTTTGTTAGTGTTCATCTGTTGTAAATCTGATAGAAAGATAGGATATGATTAGTATTTGATTAATATCTTCTGCTCAGTAGGGAGCAGTTTAAGTAAATGTGTAAATAGGATTTCTAAAGCTACTGCGTTCATGCTCTTTGTCTACAGTGGATACTGTGGTTTCTTGCGTTTCATAAAGCTTATCTACAACTACTGATAGTAAGATCTCTAAGGCTACTGCGTTCATGCTCTTTGTCTACAGTGGATACTGTGGTTTCTTGCGTTTCAAAAGCTTATCTACAACTACTGATAGTAAGATTTCTAAGGCTACTGTTTTGATTATATGATGCTTATCATGACGCATAGAGGCGTCACCACAGGCGTAAATGCTTATCTAGAACTACTGATAAGGCTACTGTTTTGATTATATGAGTAGATGTTTATACTTGTGATATCTTATCATGACGCATAGTGACGTCATCGCAGGCGTAAATGCTTATCATGACGCATAGTGACGTCATCACAGGCGTAAATGCTTATCTATAACTACTGATAAAGCTACTGTTTTGATTATATGAGTAGATGTTTATACTTGTGATATCTTATCATGACGCATCGAGAGTTTTGGAGGACACCTCTGGCCCAACCTTGATAGTGAGGTCATCACAATCAGGGGGCGTCTCAAAATTTTCCCTACAGTATATGGCAATATATTTCTTTTTGGTATGGGTACGGTCACACGGGACAACACAGGAGGGAGATAAATCGTTGTCGCTTATGGGCATTCCTGGCTTGTGGTTACCAGGTTACAGAACTAAACAAGTAGGCTAGACACGATTGCGCATTTGTTTCAGCAACGTCTGTCACACTGCCTTCATTCCCATTGGTACTCGCTGTGTCGCATCACTCAGTATTTGCATAAAATAGACGTCTAGTCTATTTTCGCCCTGCCTACTTCGCTTTGCAACAGCCACTTGTCTCTTGTCGCTGTAAATTGCCAACTCTCATTGAAAATGAACGGTCGCCAGTCACTTGTCTCTCTCCTGTGTCGCCCCGTGTGACCATGGGGGAACGCCCATAAGGGACAAACGGTTTATCTGCCTCCTGTGTCGCCCCGTGTGACTGTAGGGTAATGGTCAAAGTCTTTCTGGTATAGTAATGGTTAAACCAAGCGAACGACTTTGACTCTAGAAAATAGCTGAGTATTCGAAAACCGGGTGTTTCATATGGGTGTGTAAGGTAAAATTTTGACTGCCCTAGCCAAAATTCCAGGATTCGGGTCGTAAAGATCAGAAGGTTGTAAACACAGCTGAAAAGACAATTGCCCCGCAATCTGGAGATTGCTGTGGGACAATCTCGCGACCTGTTTACCCCACCAACCCTAGGCTTGCAGGAACACAGATAAAGGATTGCCAGGATGGTGTTTGTTTTCATGTCGTAAAATCAACCACAGGCACCATTGGGTTAGACAGGAACCTGGTTGACCATTACCCACATTATGAACTGTTGAAAGTGTTATATGTATGTGCATGTAAATGACTGGAAATAGTGTGATAAATGTGGTGGACTATGAATAATATCATTGGTAATGCAGGGGATATTGTATGTGCTGGCAGGCACACTGAGTTGTTATAAGTTGGTATAGGGAGGTTTATCCCAGGTATGTATTGCCTACACAAGTGTTCGGATTATAGAAAGACCACCACCTTGGGCCTCCTTAGAAAAGTATCTTAGAGACAGATAAAATCATAGGATCACGTGCCATCATACACATGATCCTTTGTCTACAGGGGAGGGGGAGTATGCTCCCTCTAGGAAAGTAGTAGGGGGTGGGGGTCTCTTGGTGGTGTGGAGGGTATTCGTGTCCAGACATTATTTGGGCAAACAAAGGGAGCTGTGGGGTGTGGAAGGCTTGCTCAGGATTGCATTTAAGGGAAGTCCAAACAAACATTCAGGGAGAATCTGCTTAACAGTTCTCCTGGTACCACCGTAGAAGGTGAATCTGCTTGTCAGTTCTCCTGGTACCATAGTCTTCTCATATGAGTATTTAGTAAATTTCAGCATGCATCCATCTCTTTGTGTTCCTTTTATTTGTCTTTGTATGTCTTTTCTTATAGAATAGCTGTTTATTTGTCTTGTTTTGTTAATGCAATATTTACCTCTAACTGCCTATCCTTGGTTAATGTCAACAGTCATAATCATTATAAACTGTTTTTCCTTTTCAGTGCATCTAACATACATGGTTTGCATATACGCTGGACAGGGTGTGCATCTCTGCGAGGACCAGTAAATGTATTGGCTTTATATACGGTTTAGGGGTAACACCGTAATCGGGTTACCTCCTGGGCATATCGATAGGTTCACTAGCCGGAAGTGCAGCTGTTCCGGGATAGCTTGTTCGAGCCAGTGTCCAGATTGGCCCTAGTGTTATTTCAGATAAATAATAGAGGTGTCTTAGTCCGGGATATTTAGATAGTTTCACTAACCAGATGGAGTATCCTTAGTTAGGGCTCCCTGGGATAGGTTAGATTCAGTACCCGGACAAACACATTTTACAGGTTAAAGTCGCCATTCATGGTGTGACATTCTTTGCAAGATTCTCAGATGAGTAGCACCTTTATCTGCCAGGATAGAAGGTCTTAGTGTCAGAGAACAATTACATGAATGCCTGGCAGCAGTAGTCTTGCTCTCCGGGGTACAAGTCTTGCCACCCACTATTTCAGCACACCCCAGTCAATACATGTAAACCCGTATTCGCACAAACTTCCACAATACATATTTATGGAGTCAGATAAACTTAGTGTTCCTCATTGCAAAACACATCTAAATAAACTTCTTAATCACTTGGTCTCTTGGTCACTAATTTAAAACCCTTACAGGTGTTTCCATGGAGCTGCATCTTAAATTACTCTCTAGATGCGCGATGCTTATTTCCTTGTTGTTTGGACAGCTGCTCAAGTTCACAGCCGGGAGTCCAGAAGACGTTCAAGCAAGCCAGCCACACTCCAACTAACCCGGCATGAACCAAGGTAAGTGACGGACAGCTATCAATCATGGATTCATTAATTAACGAAGCCAGGGTATTTGTTATAAACTAACTATATATTTGTTTTGAATAAATGCTCTGTAAGTTACAGAGTAAGTTTAAGCTAGCTGCTATGTAAACAGCTAGCTAACTTACGTTAGCTGTCGTTAAATGCACGGCAGAGAGAAGAATGAGTGCGACGCTAAACATGGCATTCGGGTTTTCTATGGAACTAGTTCTAGCTACTATGTGTGTTCTCAAGAAAGACTTATCAGCTCTGTTATTCCAGATGAGCTTATTGAGATATTTTAAGAAGGCGAAAGAGAGAGAAGGAGATATGATAACAAAGGGAATAGCTAAGCCGGAGAAACAAGGGCAGGGCTAGGATGGGGGACCAGTAGTTTTTGGCCTCCAGGAGCCATGACATGCAGATATGAAAGAAAAATTATGATCTGAATATCAGTGAAAGTTTTCAAAAATTGTCAGAGAGCTGCAACTGTCAAATGGTATCTAAAGGGATTCATTGTTTGTTTATTCATTTTTTTACTCATTTATTTCAAACGTAATTCATTTGCAGCTCTGACCCTTAATTAGGGTGACATGGCCTACCTTACCATTCATTAGCATAACATTTATAAAAGCAACTCAATGCTACGTAAATGTATTTGCAGCCAATAGCTCTTCACCATGCACAGAACATGCAGTCTTCTGGACACCACCCCGGGTCCCCAACACTAGCAGCTATATTGCTGTTGAATGTATAAATGTCCCACCCAACATAAATGTTTGTTGTTGGGTCCTGTTCCCTGTTATGTTAAACGTTGAGAACGCAATTAATCACGTTATTTTATTTAGGCTATGGTGGTCCCCAAAATGAAGATCTATTGCCAGATTCCCCATATACAATCTTATCTTTAATAACTGTAGCCTACTGTGATTAATAATTGCTTTCAGGCTCTTCCATCTGTGTTTACTTTGTTCTGTGGCTCGACTGAACTTGGCATTTTTAATTTTGTCTGCTGCAGCCTTAAACAAATTGCTATTTTGATGTTTTCTGCCATCCATGTATTGCACAGCATTTAATAATTAGAATACAGAAATTAAGACTCGCGTCTCATCGTCAGTCCTCAACATTTTTACAGTAAACAAGCTGGCTGACTTCACGACACCTTATGAATGACTGCTCATGTTGTGTTTACATTGTTTTCACTTTTTATTATCAGCAGATGCAACCTATGGGTACATTTGCATACACACTAATTGCAATGTCACTGTGATTGCAATGTCATGCAGTTTGTCCAGGCATAACTTTGCTAAATTAATTAACAAAAGTTTTCTTAAATATCAAAAGTGTCAAAGCTTTAAAAAAAATTTAAACTAGCATGTTATTCAAAGTTAAGGACAAACCACACTGGGGTTAGGTTGAACAGCTAACAAAAGCACATTATACTGTTGCAATGTGAGCAGGTAGATTGATGAGCTAGACAAAAGTACATAAAGTATCCACAAGCTGGTATGATGCATGAAGGAAACTGGGTTTTCATTGATCCTTATACAGTGGCCTCCATAATACATGAAGCCAAGACAAATGATTGATTTGACACTTCATCATGCTCTGTAAATGAAAGTAGTCATGTTTGGTGTTTTGTCGCATATCCTTTGCGTGCAATGACTGATTGAAGTGTGCGATCCATAGATATCACAAGGTGCTGAGTATCTTCTCTGGTGATGCGCTGCTCGGCCTGTACTGCAGCCATCTGCTGCTTATTTTGGGGGCTAGGTGCATTAAGTTTTATCTTAGGCACATGAAACGCATGTTCAATTGGATACTGATCCAGTGAGTGGCTTGGCCAATCAAGAATATTCCAGTTTTTAGCTTTTAAAATCTCCTTTGTTGCTTTAGCAATATGTTTTGGATCATTTCCTTGCTGTAGGATGAAACACTGTCCTATGAGTTTGGAGGCATTTGGTTGAACTTGTGCAAGTAAGATGCTTTTGTACACTTCAAAATTCATTCTGCTGCCACTATCAGCAGTTGCATCATCAATGAAGACAAGAGAGCCTGTATCTGTGGCAGCCATATATGCCCAAATCATAACACCCCCATCACCATGTTTCACACGTGCGGGGGTGCTTTGGATCCTGGGCAGTTCATATTGGCCTCAAGAATTTGCTCATGCCATCACTCTGATACAAGACAATTGTGGTCTCTTCTGTCCGCAAGAACGTTTTCCAGATCTTTGCAGGTTTTGGTGGTGGCTCCTCTTCCATGACCGGCTCATCAACTTCCACTACAAAAAATAAGCATTTAATAAATTAGTGTCATTTCCTGCCCTAATTATTTCAGATAACAGTGGAAAACTGATTCCACATAGCATGTCTTGCCATTCCAGAGGGTGTGGATCATTACCCTGAATCGTTTCACTTTTGTACTGTTGGTGCTTTCTCCTCTTGTACAGCAGTATTAGTGCTCCAAATATGAGGAATGCTGATGTGGCACACATGGCTGGAACCCATGTAACTGAAAAACATATTACAAAGTGACATATTCACATAAACATTGTTTCATTTATCATCTTTTCAGGAAGATTCTGGGTTATTATTTTATTACATTTTTTACATTTTGAATATATTTGGCTTATACCTGTTTAAGACCTTAGAGAGCATGCCTATTCACATCCAGATTCTTCAGAATCGCTACTCATTGTTTACTGCAAAAACATTTTGCTCTGTTGGGGGAAAGTCATTGATATCTAGCAAAAATTTCACCAGGTCATTGCTGTAGATTACAATCACCTGATATTCCAGCACTTCCTAAGCAATTTCTCATTCATCAATGAAAAACATGCTACAAAACTCCCACAGTGATGCTATGCAGAACAAGGTGGAGCACGTCCACCATTTGGCAAATGCACACACAGCTGCCACTGCCACAGCAAGTACAAAATGTCCTTGACATATGACAATTTGTGACTAATATATTTAATTACTTGTAAGATTTCCTGTCTCTTTGAAATACAGCATTATGGGTTCACCTTGTGATCGTTGCTGGAAGCACATTTCCAGATCAACAGAATCGCTGGTGGCTCTGCTGACAGGGTTATGGGCTGTACACGTGTATGTTGTGGATGGACAGAGGGAGTGTAACTGGAGGTCTATCGCTTGGCCCAGGTGCACACAGCTGTCATTACCAAAAGGGTGTAGAGTTTCCCAGCTGTAAGTCACTGCAGTCCCCTGACTGCTGAAGCAGCTCAGACTGACATTAATCCCCAGGCACTCAGCTGTGATGCTGGGTTTAGAGACGGGCTCTACAGGAGAAATAATCAAAAATTTTAACTTACTGTAACTACGTGTTCATATTGGTCGCAAAGCAAACGTTTAAACATACGATAATAGGCTCTGAACATTTGACATTATCATGTGATTGTAAATTCTATTATTTGTTAATGTCAAGCATTATTGTGATTTTCCTGACGGTATTAGCAGTGTAGTTTAGCTTAAAGTTTGGCCTCACTTTCTATGTTGACATATTCCAAGTATATGGCCAGCCAGTATAATCAGTCCCCTGAACTATTCTTGTCAATTCTGATAAAATTATGCATTCCCTATAATAATGTAATAAAACACTGAACAAAATAAATAACAAGCTATGGTGTGTTCCAGGTGAAAAATAATTTAGATAATGTGAAATGTGCTTTTTGCCAACTTACCAAAAACCTGCAGGTGAAAGTCTGTATACTTATGTGGCTTAAAACCTCCCGATGTATACTCAATTTTAACTTGATAAAGGCCAGAATCTGATAGGCTTAATTTGTTCAGCCATATCGAGTCATTGCCAATGCTGACCCTTCCCTTATATTGTTCATGAACAAAAAGGGTTATTTCAGGAAAATGCCTTTCAGCTATTGGAAATGTATTAAAAAGTAGGTCAAAGCTGTAGCTTTGGTTGCCCTCAGCTGA
This sequence comes from Anguilla japonica, assembly GCA_025169545.1. Classification (NCBI taxonomy): domain Eukaryota; kingdom Metazoa; phylum Chordata; class Actinopteri; order Anguilliformes; family Anguillidae; genus Anguilla; species Anguilla japonica. The sequence continues at coordinate 23,922,134 of CM045888.1, read as the reverse complement.
GAAAGGAAACGTGATGCTCTCCCCCACTTTCACTGTGATGTTGGAACCAGTCGCTGTCTCTGCCACCCCCTCACTGCACCCATACTGGCACACTGTAATAGAGAAGAGGATTATTTACACTGCAATAGAGATGGGGATTATTCATACTGTAATAGAGATTATGATTATTCACACTGTAATCGAGAGGGGGATTATTTACATTGTATCACAAAGAGTTATTGCATTATAATGCACAAAGTTGGGGTTACCACTGTAGAAGATGGACATTGTTTGCATTACAGTAGTTTATGAGATAGGGATTCCTAACTGACTTGAAATTCCTTTGGGACCTTAAAACACCTGCAAGCACCAAAAAACATTGGATTCACAAAGGCATTTCATTGGCTTTTGAAAATAATTAACTTCACGCTAATGCAGTTAATAAGACGGCCCCATGTTCATTTCATGTGGGACATTTCATGCAATGTTCAGGGAAACTTACAGTTGCTAAACTAACAATGAAATAAGGAAAAGTTTTCAGTCTATGAAACTGAGAGTGATTTTGCAATGTAATCTTGGGTCAATCATAATTACTGAATTTATTAATTATAATTACTTGTTTTTTTATGATTCTGTAATTCATGGAGAAGTGCTTGCTAGAAGAGCAACCAGTCCTCCATGCAAAACGTATGTTTTTATCTTTCAAGGCATTTCTAAAAAAAATAAGAATTTTCTTTTAATCGTCAGAATCTCCCCCCGAGTGAGTCATTTAAATGAATTCCGTCTCAAGCCTCAATTGAGAATGAACTTGAGTCACGCATAAACATTTATTCTTACAAGTTTATAATTTATTATACAATGAATCGTATTCAAAGCATAGGCTTAAAATGCAGATTACCTATTATATAAAGAAGCATAACTTCAGCATGAATCCTCCTTGACGTGTTGAAAGCTTGACATTGAGTGGTCATTGTAACTGTAAAAACATAAGGTAAGGTAGTAACACGTTAAACCTCTTTTGTCATAGTCAGTCCATGTGACACCTACTGTATATAGCCTATAGGTTACAAGCATTTTAAATTGTTAGCTACATATATTTCCAGGAATATTAGCCTGGACTGGTTGGACACGCATCGTGTCGTATCGACAAAAAAGGCTGTGAAATATAGATTTAATCTTATTTTGAGACGAATTAAAATATACTTACTTGTAGTGTCAAGCAGATATCATTCATGTCCCGCTCACATTTTCCGACTTTAGTTTTTCCCAGCCAATAGGCACTAGTTTCCTACTTCGACCTGCTTGGACTGGTATGCGTCAGGTTTTTTAAAACCAACTTTTGTGTATTCTTTGTATTGCTCGCACCGTATAAATCACTGTGTGTTTAGCTCACATATGATAACGCAGAAATTGGCTTTCGATGAGAAATTCCCGGTCCACCATAAATCCACTGGATAATCCGATGGTATGCTTTCGCGGTCTTCCTCGCGCTTTAGCTACATTTTTCCAAAACTGACCGACGGCTCAAATAATAAACTGAACTATGGTGATGGGAATGTGACGACGTACAGTTATTGTGTCGTTTGTCTGTTTTTTTACGCGTTCACTACACGTGTAGTTTCAAGGCTGTAATCTGGAAAGATCAGGTATCCATGCTACCCAAGCGTCACACGGTTTTTTTTTTTTCCTTTTCAAAAACGTCTCTGGATTGTGTCAGGTTATATCCAGGCAATCCAGGCACTAGTATACCTTAGAAATGATTAATGCGCCGTTTTGAAATAATCCCGCTCCGAGCTATGGAGCAGCATATCCTGCAGTATCTCTGACCTGATTTTGGCAAAATATTACTGTAGCATTTTCAAATAATCGCACTCCCAACTACTTAGACTAAACCATACAAGTTTATTGAACAAAATGTGGAAAAAAAATCGATTGGAAATCCCTGATAGTAAAAGGTCTCAAATTTTGTCATATATTTATGACCGAACATATCTTGGATCTACCACAATTAGCTATAGTAGCATTTTCAATTAATCCCGCTCCTATCTTTCGGAGCGCGATTAATTAACTTTTGCGATGTACTTAAAGCATTTGGATTTGAGATCAGATGAATATGAGACAAAAGTACTGTACAGACAAGCCCTACGCATGTAAATACCATGAAATGCTTGTCTGTACAGTACTTTTGTCTCATATTCATCTGATCTCAAATCCAAATGCCTTAAGTACATCGCAAAAGTAATAGATTTCGCTCTACCTTTGACATAGTTCGGAGAGCATTGTTTGTACATTGTCTGTCTTTTATGATAAAATGTAAAAATCACTGATGCTTCGTTTAACATCATTTATAACAGTGTGCAACAAAAAACTACTTTTTGTGATGTCATAGTTTAATATGTGTTATTCAAAGTTAAGGACAAACCACACTGGGGTTAGGTTGAACAGCTTATTCTTCAAACAAAAATTCATTATACTGTTGCAGTATGAGTGATGAGCTAGACAATGCATAAAGTATCCACAAGCTGGTATGATGCATGAAGGAAACTGGGTTTTCATTGATTCTTATACAGTGGCCTCCATAATACGTGGAGCCAAGACAAATGATTGATTTGACACTTCATCATGCTCTGTAAATGAAAGTAGTCATGTTTGGTGTTTTCTCACATATCATTGGCATGCAATGACTGATTGAAGTGTGCGATCCATAGATATCACAAGGTGCTGAGTATCTAAAAAAAAATTTACCAAATGGTAAATTGTACTTTTTTGTTAACCAGTGCGATAACTATTTCTAGCTGCAGCCAATTCCATGTGCATATGACAGAAGCCAGTGTACTTACAATGCAAAAATTGTTCTTAGAAATATAAAAATATAAAATGCGCTCTAATCTAATCTGCCTGGATGATTTTGAGCAACATCGTAAACAAGTAACTACATTTTCAAATGAACAGGAATAGCAACCACATGTGCAAACAAACTCTGCCAGTAACATTTCTGGTACTCTAATAGGTCAACATATTTATATGGCATAGCCCCTGCACTGAATGAATAACTGTCCTGTATATTTATGTCATCGGAGTGGTGAATACTAGGAATAAAAAATACAGTTTATTAAGAGAAGGAAATACTATTCTCCTAAGAATTACTAAGGGTATGTGGGAGATTTACATTCGTTTTTTTGTTTGTTTTTCTTTTCTTGCAAAATACAGAATGGCCTATTAAATGAAGAAGCGTGAATACACAAAAGACACATTTGGATATTTTATTAATGTTCATTTTGATTGCTTTGTAAAAGCAAAATTATCCTGGAAAATTGAATAGCAGTTCAATGCCAATATTGGGCCAAGGTCCTAACTGTTAAATTAGTTATTAGCAAAATAATATTCCTTCTCTATTTTGCAATGTTTACTATGAAGTCCAAAAGAATTAAACGTTAATATAAAGTCAGAAATTAACAAAAGGTTACAAAATGTTAACATTAATACACTTTTGCATTTTAATGAGCCTCAGAAAATAGGCAATGAACATTGGATGGGAGATGTCCCATGTTACAGGTTAGCTGGGCATACTACATCCCTATACAACACAACGTTAACACTTTTCTGGGTTTCGCACAGAAATACCTGTAATTAATTCGGACACACAGTCCTTATTAACATTTGACCCCTTTGACCTATAAACACAGAGACATGAATATTAAGATTTCATAGAGAAACCGTTTTGTTTCCTTCCTTCAAATATTAGAACAACGGAAAGTAAGTAATACAGTGTTTGAATACTGAAGTACTGTAGATTCTACAGTACTACAGTGTTCAAACATTGTATTACTTACTTTCCACTGTTTTACAATTTAGAACCTATTTAATGTCAATGCTGTTCAGAAAGTAATCTTGGTACTAACCTCATGACTGCTTGGTGGCTTCAGTTGAACTAACCAGAACATGTTTACGGATAAACAGTGTAGGTGGAGCAGTGCTGTGTGGTATGCGGGGGTGTGCTGTGCCCGTTTCTGCTTTTGTCTGAGATCCACAACACAATGTTGCACGTTTTTTGTTGAAATTAAACAACCCATTTAATTTCTTCTTGTTTAAAACAGTCTCTTGAGGTACAATAGGTATTTTTCCAAAATGGTGTTTGAGAATTGGCTTCTTACAAATACTTATATGCAGGTATCATGAAAGATTTACAGGATACTTTGAACACTGTATGTTCTGTAAAATTTCTAAATCTGTCCTAAGAAGTAAACATTCAATACTTTGTAAAGGAAAACAAAGAAAGGTGCACACTCTTCTGAACTTCAACATTTTGACAAAAACAGTAAGGATATTGAAAATATACCCTTGTGGAATCATTGTGTGGATTGAAATGTTGCTATTTTCAATAAACCACATTTGCACATGTCACATTTCTCCCCAAATTAAATGATCTATTTTCTTAGATTGCAATGCTGCAAAGAAAGACTGGCTTGCAGTTTTGCTAGTGGTAGTTAGAAGGAAGGTCAATACAATAATTAAAAACTAATATCTGCAGATCAATTCTACAGACCTGAGACAGGAAGAGAGCTTAAGTTATCAGAGATGGCATTTTAGCACACCTCCACCAGAAGTATAAATAAATTTATAATGGTAGAGTGTGTTTTCTGAACCATAAAAATTATGAGTATGAATAATTTTCCCATATGCTGCTATATTGAAGATTTCATTGGCCTTACCCTTGGTGAGTAAAAAACAAAGAACACTTATACCCAAGAGAACAAGTATACCCACTAATCTAACAAAGATCTGACCATCTTTCAGACCTCTCTCAAGGTAAAGGTTACATATACAGTATATGGTGCAATTTGCGGTCTTGTTTTTGTTACATGTAAACATGCTGCACCTGTGCATACCAGCTGTCTTATCATCAGTATGATATGCTTGCCTCTCCCTCAAACCCACAGGTTTCTAAAATTAATCTCTGCATGAGTGGTCTGCTAATTTTCTGCCTGAGTCTAGCAGGTATAGCAACAGCCAGCTACCGACCAACAACCCTAAACATGGGTATCACTGTATTCCTATACCCGTGACATTTTCTGCTTTAACTGTTCAGTATAAAGTCACTCCTGTGAATTTTGCACCATTGCATTCTTATACCAATTTGTACCGTTAGATTACCATAAGTAATCCAACAACATGTGCGATGATGTTATATTTACAGGGAAAATTTGCCTGAAAATATACCTTTACCTTAAATAACTTTATATACATTTCCTGTGCTTAAGCTTTATATGTAACTCCATTAGATGTCTTTTGCCAGGCAGTGGCTAAGTTGAATCATAATATGCATAACATGCATTGTAATAGTCTGCTTGTAGGTAACAACTGCAGTGTTGGCTTCTATTAATGTTGTTTCACATCATGTGAAAGTAAGGCTGTGAATGTTTTCAATTCAATGTAAGTAGAGCAATTAACATTCTGCCCATAAGGTAAGTTCTTTTCATACACTAAATGAATTCTGTGAAATGGTTAAATGAATTATGACTGAGAAAAACAGAATTATACTGAGGAAAAGAGGAGAAAACAACTCCCTCCCCCCTCCACACACATACACCTACACACAAAAACATATGCACAGACAACACCACTGATCATCTGATCATACAATGAAATGGGTTTGTGTGGGTGTTTGTCTCCACAGGCCTTCAATTCTGTTGCACAGGCTTGCAGTCACTACTGAACCCACAAAGTTCTTCAGTTATATACTAGTGTCAGGTATGAGTGACCACAGAATGTTCCATCTGACATGAAAGGTCACCCACACCCAGACTATTCTTATTTGCACGTAAACCGAGACAAGAAAAACATGCATGGGAAATAACAGTTTTTAAGAACAAAACAAAAACAATGTTGGTAAAAATGTTTAAAAATTTTTTTAAAAAAGGTCACTTTATATTTATTACAAAACTCAGTGCTCAGTCAGTATTCATTGCTGATACAGAGCAGAGACTGTAAAAAATATTATTAATGAACATCACTAAATTAAAAAAATATGCATAGATTTTCAAGCTAAATTACGCATCTTTCAGTTGTTGGCAGTACTTCAGTGTAAATGCTTTCGTAAACAACGTATTTAAAAAGTCACTTTGTTACAAAACTCAGTGCTCAGCCACTGTTCAGTGCTGATACAGAGGCAGCTTTAACCAATATCATTTTATCCACAACTATGTTTCATGCCATGTAAAAATTAGTTTTAAAAATACTTCAGTAAAATAAGAAATTACCAAATGAACATCACTAAATTGACAAATATTTTCAGTTTTTTTCAAGCTACATTACACATTTCAGTTGTCACTAATTTAACCGTACTTTTATGCGTAAATGCTTTCGTAAACAAAATGGCAAAGTGTATTTACAGATTTGGATGGCACATATTAGATGGCAAGTTATGCCTTGGTGGGGCAGCATGCCCCATACCTATGCAGCACCGATATACATTACACTATCGCTCTTTCATTAAGCAGAAATTCTTATCCAAACTGATTTACATGGTTGAAATGAAAAGATGTATGAAACAATCGGAGGAGGTAAAAGAAAATGAGAATAGAATTCATTAGCTTCCTTCATTTCAGTAGCCAGCAATGATTTATCTTGGAGTCATTTCAATAAGAGATGAAGCACAGATGGAAAGCTCATGCCCGACGTCTCACCAATGAGCCCGATCACCTCTTTAATGTATCATTGGCAAGAACCTGCTAGAATGTTAGGATTTCTATTCCTTGATTTAAGGTTTGTTCTTATAGTTTAATTTCAACAGGGCTTCACATTCCCCATTGGCTTTCCTTTTTCCTGTCTATATAATGCTTGAATATTCAGTCTATGCAGAGGTCCCGTCAGTTGCCCCTGAGATAACTTGAACAAAGCGTGCTGACATATACTGGATCAATGGAAGGCACTGCGGATGGTGGCTCCTCTTCCATGACCGGCTCATCAACTTCCACTACAAAAAATAAGCATTTAATAAATTAGTGTCATTTCCTGCCCTAGTTATTTCAGATAACAGTGTAAAACTGATTCCACATAGCATGTCTTGCCATGCCAGAGGGTGTGGCCCATTACCTTGAATTGTTTCACTTTTGTACTGTTTGCGCTTTTTCCTCTTGTACAGCAGTATTAGTGCTCCAAATATGAGGAATGCTGATGTGGCACACAAGGCTTGAACCCATCTAACTGCAAAACATATTACAAAGTGACATATTCAAACAAACATTGTTTCATTTATCATCTTTTCAGGAAGCTTCTGGGTTATTTTTTCATTACATTTCTTACATTTTGAATATATTTGGCTTATACCTGTTTAAGAACTTAGAGAGAATGCGTATTGAGTTACAGATTCTTCAGAACTGCTTCTCATTGTTTACTGCCAGAACACTTTGTCCTGTTGGAAAATGCCATTGATATTTCACTTAAATTTCACCTGGTCATTGCTGTAGATTAAAATCACCTGATATTTCTGCACTTCTTGAGCAATTTCTCATTCATTAATGAAAAACATGCTACAAAACCCCCATAGTGATGCTATGCAGAAGGTGGAGCACGTCCACCATTTGGCAAATGCACACACAGTTGTCACTGCCACAGCAAGTACAAAATGTCCCAGCTGTATGACAATTTGTGACTAATATATTTAATTACTTGTAAGATTTCCTGTCTCTTTCTAATACAGCATTATGGGTTCACCTTGTGATTGTTGAGGGAAGCACATTTCCAGATCAACAGAATCGCTGGTGGCTCTGCTGACAGGGTTATGTACACGTGTATGGTGTGGATGGAGAGAGGGCTTGTAACTGGAGGTCTATCGCTTGGCCCAGGTGCACACAGCTGTCATTACCACAAGGGGGCAGAGTTTCCCAGCTGTAAGCCACTTCAGTCCCCTGACTGCTGAAGCAGGTCAGACTGACATTACTCCCCAGGCACTCAGCTGTGATGTTGGGTTTAGAGACGGGCTCTACAGGGGAAATAATCCAAAATTTTACTTGGCTACAAGCTCATATTGAACACAAAGCAAGCATTAAACATCCACTAAGAGGTTCAGGCCATCTGACATTATCACGTGATTGCAACTTTTGTAATTTGTTCATGTCAAGAATTATTGTGTACCCCAAATACCAGAAACTTATTCTGTGGATGTATTAACAGTTTGGTTAGGTTTAAAATTTGACCAACTTTCATTGTTGACATTCCAAGTGTAAGGCCAGCCAGTGTAATCAGTCCCTAAACTATTCTTGTCATCCATGACTAAAATTATGCATTCCCTATAATAATTTAATAAAACACTGCACAAAATTAAACACAAACTATGGTTAGTTACAGGTACAAAAACCTCTAGATAATGTGAATGTGATAATGTGTCTGCTTTCTGGCAACTTACCTAAAACCTGCAGGTGAAAGTATGTTTACTCCGGTGTCTTAGAACCTCCAGATGTATACTCAATTTTAACTTGATAAAGGCTAGAATCTGATAGGCTTAATTTGTTCAGCCGTATCGAGTCATTGCCAATGCTGACCCTTCCCTTATGTTGTTCTCGTACATGAATGAATGGTTGAGGATACCATTTAAGTATTTTAAATGTATTATTAAAAAGTAGGTCAACGGTGTAGCTTTGGTTGCCCTCAGCTGAGAAAGGAAACGTGATGCTCTCCCCCACTTTCACTTTGATGGTGGAACCAGTCGCAGACCTGTCAACCTTAGGAAAATATTTTGAGAACCACAATCGTCAGTGTAAGGCTTAGTTCACATGCTTTCGTACCACTTCGCTTTGCACGCACACACGCACACACAAGCCTTTCTTCATAATTCTAGTTTTGACTGTTGAAGTGATCAGGCAAAATTGTATAATTTGACCTGATTCTAAAATATCATTTGCACTGGGCTATATTATGATATACTTGAAAGTCAAAAGTTTGAGTACACCTGCTTAAAACAATTTTTTCATGATTAATATTTCATTATATGATATGTGTGCTTATACAAACTGATAACCATAAGTGAATTACATTCAATTATATAATAATAATGGAAATAATTTATTTTGTATATTGTAACATATGTTTTCATTTTCAAGTATTTACAGAAACTTATGTTGTAATGTAAAAAAAAAAACTTATGTTGCGATGTAAAACACTGTCAGTTATTAATAAAACCAAGTTTCTGTTCATGATTTCCATTTTTATTTAATAATTAAATAATTGAATCAACTGATATAGGCACACATCATATAGGCCTAATGAAAAAAAAGTATTCAATTGAAAAATTATCTAGGAATGTGGGCTTTTGTAACTAGAGGTTTAGCTAAATTATTACCTGAAGCTCCTTGGTGGCTAATGTCGAAATCATAATTGCACAATGTGTAAAATGCATGGTGCGGACGTTTTGAGGGGCGGAGGCATGGCCATTGCTACTGATATTCTGCGAGGAACTTCTGGGGGGCATGGACTCGTTTCTTTTTAGTAGGTCTGCTGCTCTATCTTTCTCCTTTTTAGTATCCTCGTCATCTGACGTCATGATTATTTTCTAACTGCAAGGCTGGTCGGGTGACTGCAATAATAGGAATTATTTGCTACGTTAGCAGTCTATAGTCAAACACCTTTGCAATGGTCACTTTGCTCCAACAGAGCGTGCACAATTCAAAGTTTTAACAGGGAGTGTCCGTAGCGTTTTAGTTACTGCAGCTAAATTACTCCATCAGTTATTCACACGTCTCGTAACGAGGCTAAATCGTATGGGAGCTTCTTGAGGAGCGTATGGGAGCTACGGCTAACTATATACACAAATTTATCTCATTAGGATATACCCCTTCAAATGCATCATTTCGTACTGTTACCGAACATGTTTTAACGTTTCATATGTTAACATTACGGTCACATTTTTGTGCTTAATTATTACTCCCCACTTCCCATTTTACCTCAGCTATGCAGCGTTACGCCTCGGTGGATAATAAACTACCGTTGCGTATCAGTTGATGTTGAGTGGGTCGGGGAGGGGTTACAGAACCACAAGCACAAGGTCACATCTTGTCCAATCCGAGGGATGTAGTTTAAATACCGAATAAATGTACGTTATTGTTGTATTAATTGTTGTATTAATTGACTGTTTTCCGTAATTAAATTACAATAATAAAAATGTTTTTGCATAGTTTCGTACCTGCGTGTTTTGACCAAGAATTGCGTGGTTGGTACACAAAATGCTTGCAGGTTGGCAGGTCTGCAGTCGCTGTCTCTGCCACCCCCTCACTGCACCCATACTGGCATACTGTAATAGAGATGAAGATTATTCACACTGCAATAGAGATGTGGATTATTGACACTAATAAAAATGGGGATTATTCACACTGCAATAGAGATGGGGATTATTGATACTGCAATAGAGGTGGGGATTATTCACACTGTAATAGAGATGGGGATTATTCACACAGCAATAGAGATGAGGATTATTTACGCTGCAATAGAGATGGGGATTATTGATACTAATCGAGATGGGGATTATTCAGACTGTAATAGAGATGGGGATTATTTATATTGTATCATGAAGAGTTATCGCATTATAATGCACAAAATTGGGGTTGTCACTGTAGAAGATGGATATTGTTTGCATTACAGTAGTTTATAAGAGAGGGATTCCTAACTGACTTTAAATTCATTTAGGACTTTAAAACAACTGCAAGCACCAAAAAACATTGGATTCACAAAGGCATTTCATTGGCTTTTGAAAATAATTAACTTACGCTAATGCAGTTAATAAGGCGGCCCCATGCTCATTTCATGTGGGACATTTCATGCAAGGTTCAGGGAAACTTAGTTGCTAAAGTAACAATGAAAGAAGGAAAAGTTTTCAGTCTATGCAACTGAAAGTGAATTACTGAATTTCTAAATTATAATTACTTGTTTTTTATGATTCTATAATTCATGAAGTGCTTGCTAGAAAAACAACCAGTCCTCCATGTCAAACATTTGTTTTATCCTTCAAGGCATTTCTAAAAATATAAATAAATATTTTAATCTGTCAGAATCAATCTTCATTTTGTCATAAATGACAAGTGAGCCATTTAAATCAGTCTCAAGCCTCAAGTGAGACTGAACTTGAGTGACACATAAACATTTATTAATTCAAGTCTATAATTTATTATACACTGAATTGTATTCAAAGCATAGGAATAAAATGCATATTACCTGTTATATAAAGAACCATAGCTTCAGCATAGATTCTTCTTGACGTTTTGAAAGCTTGACATTGAGTGGTCATTCTTTGTAACTGTAGAAATATAAGGTGAGGTAGTAACAATTAGCTAACCAGTTAGCTAGCTATAAACTGTACGTTAAACCTCTTTTGTCATAGTCAGTCCATGTGACACCTACTGTATATAGCCTATATGTTACAAGCATGTTAAATTATTAGCTACACATATTTCCTGGACTGGTTGGACACGTATCGTGTCGTATCTACAAAAAAGGTTGTGAAATATAGATAGGACATTACATTTGAGACGAATTAACCCCTTCAGACCTGAATTATGTTCCAGGGATGGGTAAAAATACAACTATGCATTTTCCCCATCCCAAATACATCCAGTGAAAAAACGTTTTTTTGTTATAGATTAATGTCTTGGAGCATTAACTTTACTTGTTTTGCTTAGCATAAGTATTTCATCCCTTTGGTAAAGACAATGAACAGCTTAATGTGTTAAATTTCGAATGTGCAACATTCGAATGTTGATTTTGAATTCGAATGTCAATGTTATGAACTAAGCTTCAACACTTCAAAACAAAAAAATCATTGGTGAAATATGAAAAAAAAAAAAAAGATCCCTTACTTTTGCGTTTTGTGTGTAGTGTATTTTTATTTTTTTCCCGAAAGAAAGCAGGCAGGATTTAGCTGTTGCCTAATTGGCTGTTGAACATCCAATCAAGATGGACGAATACCCTCATGTGGTGAAAAATGCCCAATCTGGCTGCAGGCTTGGAGAACGAAGCCGTTCTGGACGACGCATGCGCAGTTTACGTTATGGAGTACAATGAACATCGTTAACATGGTGTAATGTTGTAATATAGCAAGCTAGTAAATATTTTTAAAACTATAAAATGCCTAAATTGTAATATATATATTACAATGGCGTAAGTGTGCGCTCGTAACGTTATATTTTTAGCGATGATGATGGTCTAATTCATACTTTTATTGACGATTAATGTTACCAATGCGTGCACCCGACTAGACAGTGAGCAGTATTAATTTAGCTAAAGTTCGCTAGCTAGTTGGCTAACGTTAACACCTGAGCTCTTAATGGATACATATTACTCAAGCCATGTCCAACTTACTCTCATTCACAGACCCAATCCCCTCCAATTAAAAATAAATAAATAAATGAGTCACGAATCATAATAATGAACATTTATTAAAACAAAATAGTAAAGTCACTCACTCCTTCCATCTCTCACTCACTCCCTCCTTTCTTCCTGCCTTCTTTAAGTGTCCACTGAGGTGAGACATCAATTTGTCTTGCCTCGTCGGCTTTAAAAAAACGCGGACTGCAAAACGGGCAGTGAAAAAAGGCTGCAGCAGCTTTTGCACCTTGCAGGAGAAGGACAACGTTTGCAGATTGTAGCATGACGGATCTAAAACAAATAATAAATAAAATAAAAACATAATTAGTGATAGTAAACAATAATGTGACATGTTCAGTAATATCATGCCTTCAGGTAAATAGGACAAAAAGAACATTTCAGTGGACCTGCGCTACTGCAACCTATCGTATAATCCCACAAAGACTAAGAATAAGATATAAAACGGCCTTTACGTTCAAAAATGTGAGTACCTAGCTAGCCCACGGACTGGCCCGGGATAAAAGAGAAGACTCTGCGCCATCTCTTGGCTTTTGTTAGATCTCCCAGCTTCGCAGGTGGCATTCATCTAACAATTAAGCACCTAGGCTGCAATACGATGACGTCGCTGGCCCAGGATAGTTGCAAGCTAGTCCATCATCATCGCTAAAAATATAACGTTACGAGCGCACACTTACGAGCGCCATTGTGATGTAAATATTACAATTTAGGCATTTTATAGTTTTAAAAACATTTACTAGCTTGCTATATTACACTATTACACTACATAATAATGATGTTCATAATTGTTGTAACGTTGCTCCATAACTAACGCCTGGTCCACACCGCTTACCTCGCCTGTGCGTGACGTCTACCTCGCCGAACTGCTGCGGCTCGCGTGCATGTGTGTGGCCACACCGCCAGCGTTACTGCTGCGGCGCTGCTACTGCCAGCCCTATCTTCCTACATTGAGTTTGCCTTTGATAATGGCCATCAATAATAGAATGTTTGAGTTAATTTCATTATAAATTTAATTTAGACAGAAAAAGGTTAAGACGTGTGTGCTCAATTGTAAAAAATAAATAAATAATATTTATATTTTTTTCATGTTTGTGACATTCAGATATAGCATAGACATTGAAACTATAGTGAAAGGTGTCAGTTATGTAATGTTGCTGGTATGATGTCAATATGACTATCAACAGCTCTTTTCACTGTCTATTCTTGCTAAGAACCGCGCGCCTCACGCGTGAAAAATAGGCTCCACGCCGAAACTCTAGATGACGCGCCGCAGCAGCGAGGCTCGAGACGCGCCTCAGACGCGCGTCTTACCAGGCTGTGTGGCTGCTCTAACCTGTTGACATGGGCGCCGAAATGAAAAGCAAGAGGTTCCGCGACCGTCACGCGACGTAAGCGGTGTGGACCGGGCCGACCTATCTGCGACGTTTGAAATAGAGCACAGAGATTAGAAGAAATCCGCCTATGGGCCGATGCTTGTCAGACCTTATGAATAGAATGCGACATTACGATCTCAGGTCGACATCGGCGGGACGTATGTGTGCTATCTGGGTCCATACACAGGCTTTCACCCATGCACATGCACACACACAATACCTACAGTGCATACAGACTGCCATCAACCAACAAATTGCACAATGCCCATTGTACAACACTCCTGTAGTCATCATAATGGTGTACATAATATGTGCAGTAAGAGTAAAGCAGCCTCATCAACAAAGCCATCATAAAGTGTACATGTGTAGCATACAGATTATGCGTACAGATATCCCGATGTCATGTTGAACACGCCGGTAGCAAAAACCGGAAGAGGTGATACACTGCTTTGACGAACACTTCCGGTAACTGATTCCGCTGTGATAAAGGCCTAAACAGGGTTCGTACGGTCATGAAAAACCTGGAAGAGTCATTGAAATTTAAAATTCCATGCCCTGGAAAAGTTATGGAAAATAATATTTTTTGAAAAGTTTTGGAAAAGTAATGGAAACACAGCTAAAGTTGCATCAATTATAATTACTAATTAATCCAATCATAAAAATAGTATGTATAGTAATAAAACGTAAATTGGCACGTAACCTTCGCGGTATTTTGGTGGTGTGAGAAGTTAATTGGGTCTGGCTCAGTCTGTTTACAGGCACGCCCAACAGGCACGCTTCTGCTAATGTAACAGTTAGTAAACGTAGGCCCTACTGTGCCGACAATATGCCAGGGAAGTGCAGCTTCAATAATATATCAGGGCTCGAAATTAACTTTTTAACTTCGTAGCACTGGTGCTCCCAACTTCAAAAAGTTAGGAGCACCCACCAAATGTAAGGAGCACCAACAATATATGCAATAGATTTTTTTATTGATAAAAAACGACAATATAACCGTATGGTTTACAAGTAACAGTTAAACTGTCACGCCTAAAATGTGTCGACTCTTCAAGGAATTGCGTGTTATGCATTCAAACGACAAAGCGCTTCTCGTCACATTCTCGGGGCGACATAGCTCAGGAGGTAAGACCAATTGTCTGGCAGTCGGAGGGTTGCCGGTTCAAACCCCACCCTGGGCGTGTCGAAGTGTCCTTGAGCAAGACACCTAACCCCTAACTGCTCTGGCGAATGAGAGGCATCAATTGTAAAGCGCTTTGGATAAAAGCGCTATATAAATGCAGTCCATTTACATTAATACTGCTAATTAAATCAACCGCCAGTAAACTGCATCGGAGAAATTAGCTGTTTCAACCGGGTAGCTACACAAAACACTACGGTTTCAAAAAAAATGCCGTAATCGTTCGCTTCAGCTTTACAGCTTTCGATAACGCTAATAAATTAAACATAAACTTTTGTCTTTAGGTAACATTAGTTAACGCGTTAGCTCCCTGTGTCGCGTGACAGTGGAGTGCAGCAAAAGGGAGTGATTGAAGGCTAATATTAACCAATTTAAAATCAGCATTAAAGGTAAGAATGTCAAGCTCACGATTGGTTAGAAGGGTCACCGTCAGCTCACAAGGGACATACTGAGTGTACTAACTAGCGAATGTACAGAGAAAGACGTTCGACTGGAAAAAGAAAAAAAAAAGGTCGCACCAAAACAATTATTTGCACTCGCACAAATGCTCCCGATTGTATTTCGAGGTCGCACAGATTTAAAAAATGGTCGCAATTTCGATCCCTGTTTGAGACATTGACAAAAATGTTAAACTATTCGAATTAAAATATGAGAGAATGTATCTAAGTGTGTCTGTCTGGTGTTTATTTGTTTTAGAGAGGCACCATATGTTTCAGATGCAGACCTAATTTTACTTAGTGTTACAATAAATAATTTTAAATCGTCCCGCTGAGATAAAGTCATTTGTTTTGGTCATGGAAATTCAGTTAAAGGTTGTGGAGAAGTCATGGAAAAGTCATTGAAAATCATTGGTGAAAAAGTGTATGAACCCTGCCTATACGTTCGCCTGTTCATCGCTGTTTCTGTCGCAATGTTTTTGGCATGAGAATTGTTTGGGCAGCGTGTGAGCGTGAGACTGAAGGTGAAAGTGTGTGTCACACGCCAGAAGCGTGAGAGTTTGCAACCTTGATGTGAGCGGGACAGAAAAGTTATCTGCTTGACACTACGAGTAAGTATATTTTAATTCGTATCAAATGTAATGATATTTTATCTATATTTCACAACCTTTATTGTAGATACGACACGATGCGTGTCCAACCAGTCCGGGCTAATATTCCTGGAAATATGTGAAGCTAACAATTTAAAATGCTTGAAACCTATAGGCTATATACAGTAGGTGTCACATGGACTGACTATGGCAAAAGAGGATTAACGTACAGTTTATACCTAGCTAGCTGGTTAGCTAATTGTTACTATCTTACCTTATGTTTCTACAGTTACAAAGAATGATCACTCAATGTCAAGCTTTCAGAATGTCAAGAAGGATCTATGCTGAAGCTATGCTTTTTTGTATAATAGGTAATCTGCATTTTCATCCTATGCTTTGAATACAGTTCAGTGTATAATAAATTATAGACTTGTAAGAATAAATATTTATGTGTGACTCAAGTTCAGTCTGAATTGAGGCTTGAGACCGAATTCATTTAAATGACTCACTCGGAGGAAGATTGATTCTGACAGATTACAAAAATGATGATGATGATTATTATCATTACTATTATTATTATTATTATTATTATTATTATTATAGAAATGCCTTGAAAGATTAAAAACAAAAAGTTTGGCATAGAGGACTGGTTGTTTTTCTAGCAAGCACTACTTCATTACTGAATCAAAAAAAATAATAATTATAATTTATAAATTCAGTAATTCTGATTGACACATAATTAAATATATTCCAAAATCACTCTTAGTTGCATAGGCTGAAAACCTTTCCTTATTTCATTGTTACTTTAGCAGCTGTAAGTTTCCCTGAACCTTTCATGAAATGCCCTACATGAAATGATCATGGGGCTGCCTTATTAACTGCATTAGCGTGAAGTTAATTATTTTCAAAAGCCAGTGAAATGCCTTTGTGAATCCAATGTTTGTTGGTGCTTGCAGTTGTTTTAAGGTCCCAAAGGAATTTCAAATCAGTTAGGAATCTCTCTCATAAACTACTGTAATGCAAACAGCGTCCATTTTCTACAGTGGTAACCCCAATTTTGTGCATTATAATGCAATAACTCTCCATGATACAATGTAAATAATCCCCCTCTCGATTACAGTGTGACTAATGCCCATCTCTATTGCAGTGTGAATAATCCCCATCTCTATTACCGTGTGAATAATCCACATCTCTATTGCAGTGTGAATAATCTTCATCTCTATTGCAGTGTGCCAGTATGGGTGCAGTGAGGGGGTGGCAGAGATAGCGACTGGTTCCACCATCAAAGGGAAAGTGGGGGAGAGCATCACGTTTCCTTTCTCAGCTAAGGGCAACCAAAGCTACAGCGTTGACCTACTTTTTAATAATACATTTAAAATACTTAAATGGTATCCTCAACCATTCATTCATGTACGAGAACAATATGAGGGAAGGGTCAGCATTGGCAATCACTCGATATGGCTGAACAAATTAAGCCTATCAGATTCTGGCCTTTATCAAGTTAAAATTGAGTATACATCTGGAGGTTTTAAGCCACTGGAGTACACATACTTTCACCTGCAGGTTTTTGGTAAGTTGCTAGAAAGCAGATTTAACATTATCTAGAGGTTTTTGTACCTGTAACTAACCATAGTTTGTTTTTAATTTTGTGCAGTGTTTTATTAAATTATTATAGGGAATGCATAATTTTAGTCATGGATGACAAGAATAGTTTAGGGACTGATTACACTGGCTGGCCTTACACTTGGAATGTCAATGAAAGTTGGTCAAATTTTAAACCTAACCAGACTGTTAATACATCCACAGAATAAGTTTTTGGTATTTGGGGTGCACAATAATTCTTGACATTAACAAATTGCAAAAGTTGCAATCACGTGATAATGTCAGATGACCTGAGCCTCTTAGTGAATGATTAATGCTTGCTTTGTGTTCAATATGAGCATGTAGCCAAGTAAAATTTTGGATTATTTCTCCTGTAGAGCCCATCTCTAAACCCAACATCACAGCTGAGTGCCTGGGGAGTAATGTCAGTCTGAGCTGCTTCAGCAGTCAGGGGACTGAAGTGGCTTACAGCTGGGAACCTCTGCCCCCTTGTGGTAATGACAGCTGTGTGCACCTGGGCCAAGCAATAGACCTCCAATTACACTCCCTCTCTCCATCCACAACATACACGTGTACAGCCCATAACCCTGTCAGCAGAGCCACCAGCAATTCTGTTGATCTGGAAATGTGCTTCCCGCAAGGATCACAAGGTGAACCCATAATGTGGTATTACAAAGAGACAGGTTAAAAGTAATTAAATGTATTAGTCACAAATTGTCATACAGCAGGGACTTTTTGTACTTGCTGTGGCAGTGGCAACTGTGTGTGCATTTGCCAAATGGTGGAAGTGCTCCACCTTCTTCTGCATAGCATCACTGTGGGGGTTTTGTAGCATGTTTTTCATTGATGAATGAGAAATTGCTTAGGAAGTGCTGAAATATCAGGTGATTGTAATCTACAGCAATGACCAGGTGACATTTTAGCTAAATATCAGTGACACTCTCCCAACAGAACGAATAGTTTTTGCAGTAAACAATGAGTAGCAATTCTGAAGAATCTGGAACTGAATAGGCATTCTCTCTAAGTTCTTAAACAGGTATAAGCCAAATATATTCAAAATGTAATGAAACATAACCAGTAAGCTTCCTGAAAAGATGATAAATGAAACAGTGTTTGTGTGAATATGTCACTTTGTAATATGTTTTGCAGTTAGATGGGTTCCAGCCTTGTGTGCCACATCAGCATTCCTCGCCTTCGGAGCACTAATACTGCTGTACAAGAGGAAAAAGCACAAACAGTACAAAAGTGAAACAATTCAAGGTAATGATCCACACCCTCTGGCATGGCAAGACATGCTATGTGGAATCAGTTTTCCACTGTTATCTGAAATTACTAGGGCAGGAAATGACACTAATTTATTAAATGTTTTTTTTTTTTTGTAGTGGAAGTTGATGAGCCGGTCATGGAAGAGGAGCCACCATCCACAGTGCCTCCCATTGATCCAGTATATGTCAGCACGCTTTGTTCAAGTTATCTCAGGGGCAACTGACGGGACCTCTGCATAGACTAAATATTCAAGCATTATATAGACAGGAAAAAGGAAAGCCAATGGGGAATGTGAAGCCCTGTTGAAATTAAACTATAACAACATACCTTAAATCAAGGAATAGAAATCCTAACATTCTAGCAGGTTCTTGCCAATGATACATTAAAGAGGTGATCGGGCTCATTGGTGAGAAGTCGGGCATGAGCTTTCCATACAGGGGCGACATAGCTCAGGAGATAAGACCGATTGTCTGGCAGTCGGAGGGTTTGCCGGTTCAAACCCCGCCCTGGGCATGTCGAAGTGTCCTTGAGCAAGACGCCTAACCCCTAACCTCTAACTGCTCTGGCGAATGAGAGGCATCAATTGTAAAGCGCTTTGGATAAAAGCGCTATATAAATGCAGTCCATTTACCATTTTACCATTTGGTGCATCTCTTATTGAAATGACTCCAAGATAAATCATTGCTGGCTACTGAAATGAAGGAAGCTAATGAATTCTATTCTCATTTTCTTTTACCTCCTCCGATTGTTTCATTCATCTTTGCATTTCAGCCATGTAAATCAGTTTGGATAAGAATTTCTGCTTAATGAAAGAGCGATATTGTAATGTATATCGGTGCTGCATAGGTATGGAGCATGCTGCCCCACCAAGGCATAACTTGCCATCTAATATGTGCCATCCAAATCTGTAAATATACTGTGCCATTTTGTTTATGAAAGCATTTACGCATAAAAGTACTGTTAAATTACTGACAACTGAAATATGTGTAATTTAGCTTCAAAAATTGAAAATATTTGTCAATTTAGTGATGTTCATTTGGTAATTTCATATTTTAAGTATTTTTAAAACGAATTTTTTATACAGCATGAAACACAGTTGTGGACAAAATGATATTGGTTAAAGCTGCTTCTGTATCAGCACTGAATACTGGCTGAGCACTGAGTTTTTTTAATAATGTGACTTTTTTAATATATTGTTTATGAAAGCATTTACACTTTGAAGTACTATTTAAGAACTGACAGCTGAAAGATGTGTAATTTAGCTTGAAAATCTATACATATTTTTTAATTTAGTGATGTTAATTTGGTAATTTTTTTATTTCATTAAAGTATTTTTAAAACAATTTTTTTATACGGCATGAATATTTTTTACATATTTTAACAATATATGTAAATATTAAAAATTGGCACATTAAATATATTTTGTTTATATTTCCATATGTTTTCTGACATAATGATTGTGAAGACAATCTGTATAGAGGGTATGCACATGACATCACAGCAAGTGGAAGTCATTGCGGTTACACCAACTGAGTGGCAGAAAGACTACTGAGTGGCAGCGTTAGCGTTCAGCTTGAATGCCGTGAAAACTCAAAAAACACA
This sequence comes from Anguilla japonica, assembly GCA_025169545.1. Taxonomy (NCBI): domain Eukaryota; kingdom Metazoa; phylum Chordata; class Actinopteri; order Anguilliformes; family Anguillidae; genus Anguilla; species Anguilla japonica. Next base: position 23,901,736 of record CM045888.1, on the reverse strand, counting down.
TCTAAAATGGGAAAGAGCTGTTGTGCGATTGACTGTACAAATAGATTCAACAAGAAATCAGCTTTTTACAGACTGCCGAAAGCTAAAGAAAAGAGAAGCAAATAGATCGCTGCAATTCACAGAAACAACTGGATTCCAAGTACCGAAATGTGGATTTGAAGTTGTCATTTTGTGTCAGGTATGTTGGATTTTTGGGTAAAATCATACCTTAAGTTATGTACTGTATTGACTACTCATCAATTAAATATTTACCATCTTTCATTTATATTCTGTGTAACTGTAAAGTTTTTGTCAGCATTTATTTAAAAACCATCCATGATGATGAGCCTTGTGTTCTACAAACAAAGGGGGGATGGTTAGATAGTGTTAGCTAGCCAAGCATATAAATTATTAAGATATGATTTTACCCAAAAATCCAACATACCTGACACAAAATAACAACTGCAAATCCACGTTTCAGTGCCTGGATTCGAGTTGTTTCTGCGAATTGCAGCAATGCATTTGCTTCTCTTTTCTTTAGCTTTCAGCAGTCTGTAAAAAGATGGCTCCGATTTCTTGTTGAATGTCCATGGACCACTGGTTCTTTGGTAAGTTCTAAGGATCACTGTCGAGTCCAACTGCCTTTAATTTAAGCAGATAATTGTTTGTTTTACTCCCGGTTTTGCAGTTTCCTCTACTAAAGGCAGCCATGTCGCAGCATGTTTTGCCACTCAGTCCCGACTGAGGGGGCGTATTCCGGTGGGAAAGTGATGTCAGTGCATACCATTTATGAAATTTCTTTTTAAACCATATTGTACATCAACATAAAAAAATATTTAATGTCAAGGTTTGAGATTTTGTCCTAGGAACCCCATATGAGAAAATTTTAATTAGATATGATTATAACTGTACGCAGGTGGGTAGTGAAACCTATGATTAGAATGGATTTTTAATTGTCTGCCATTGTGATAAATTAGTGAAATTTTACTATTCCTCATTTGCAGGGGACCTAACTTCCACAAGGATGTCTGGGGTTTCCTTGACCCACAGAATCAAATAGACAATAGCTATTCAAGCACAAGTACTTGGCCTACCTAGGATGGTGTTTGTTTTCGTGTTGTAAAATCAACCACAGGCACCATTGGGTTATACAGGAACCTGGCTGGCCATTACCCACATTATGAACTGTTGAAAGTGTTATATGTATGTGCATGTAAGTAACTGGAAATAGTGTGATAAATGTGGTGGACTGTGAATAATATCATTGGTAATGCAGGGGATATTGTATGTGCAGGCAGGCACACTGAGCTGTTATAAGTTGGTATAGGGAGGTTTATCCCAGGTAAGTATTGCCTACATAAGTGTTCGGATTATAGAAAGACCACCACCTTGGGCCTCCATAGAAAAGTATCTTAGAGACAGATAAAATCATAGGATCACGTGCCATCGTACACATGATCCTGTGTCTACAGGGGAGGGGGAGTATGCTCCCTCTAGGAAAGTAGTAGGGGGTGGGGGTCTCTTGGTGGTGTGGAGGGTATTTGTGTCCAGACCTTCTTTGGGCAAACCAAGGGAGCTGTGGGGTGTGGAAGGCTTGCTCAGGATTGCATTTAAGGGAAGTCCAAACAAACATTCAGGGAGAATCTGCTTAACAGTTCTCCTGGTACCACCATAGAAGGTGAATCTGCTTGTCAGTTCTCCTGGTACCATAGTCTTCTCATATGAGTATTTAGTAAATTTCAGCATGCATCATTCATCTCTTTGTGTTCCTTTTATTTGTCTTTGTATGTCTTTTCTGATAGAATAGCTGTTTATTTGTCTTATTTTGTTAATGCAATATTTACCTCTAACTGCCTATCCTTGGTTAATGTCAACAGTTATAATCATTATAAACTGTTTTTTCTTTTCAGTGCATCGAACATACGTGGTTTGCATATACGCTGGACAGGGTGTGCATCTCTGCGAGGACCAGTAAATGTATTGGCCTTATATACGGTTTAGGGGTAACACCGTAATCGGGTTACCTCCTGGGCATATCGATAGGTTCACTAGCCGGAAGTGCAGCTGCTCCGGGATAGCTTGTTCGAGCCAGTGTCCAGATTGGCCCTAGTGTTATTTCAGATAAATAATAGAGGGGTCATAGTCCGGGATATTTAGATAGTTTCGCTAACCAGATGGAGTATCCTTAGTTAGGGCTCCCTGGGATAGGTTCGATTCAGTACCTGGAAAAAACATTTTACAGGTTAAAGTCGCCATTCATGGTGTGACATTCTTTGCAAGATTCTCAGATGAGTAGCACCTTTATCTGCCAGGATAGAAGGTCTTAGTGTCAGAGAACAATTGCATGAATGCCTGGCAGCAGTAGTCTTGCTCTCCGGGGTACAAGTCTTGCCACCCACTATTTCAGCACACCCCAGTCAATACATGTAAACCCGTATTCGCAATACATTCCACAATACATATTTATGGAGTCAGATAAACTTGGTGTTCCTCATTGCAAAACACATCTAAATAAACTTCTTAATCACTTGGTCTCTTAGACCCTGTCACTAATTTAAAACCCTTACAGGTGTTTCCACGGAACTGCATCTTAAATTACTCTCTTGATGCGCGATGCTTATTTCCGTGTTGATTGGACAGCTGCTCATGTTCACAGCCGGGAGTCCAGAAGGCGTTCAAGCAAGCCAGCCACACTCCAACTAACCTTGCATGAACCAAGGTAAGTGACGGACAGCTATCAATCATGGATTAATTAATTAACGAACCCAGGGTATTTGTTATAAATTAACTATATAATATTTGTTTTGAATAAATGCTCTGTAAGTTACAGAGTAAGTTTAAGCTAGCTGCTATGTAAACAGCTAGCTAGCTTACGTTAGCTGTCGTTAAATGCACGGCAGAGAGGAGAATGAGCGCGACGCTAAACATGGCATTCGGGTTTTCTATGCAACTAGTTCTAGCTACTATGTGTGTTTTCAAGAAAGACTTACCAACTCTGTTATTCCAGATGAGCTTATTGAGATATTTTAAGAAGGCGAAAGAGAGAGAAGGAGATATTATAACAAAGGGAATAGCTAAGCCGGAGAAACAAGGGCAGGGCTAGGATGGGGGACCAGTCGTTTTTTGGCCTCCAGGAGCCATGACATGCAGATATGAAAGAAAAATTATGATCTGAATATCAGTGAAAGTTTTCAAAAATTGTCAGAGAGCTGCAACTCTCAAATGGTATCTAAAGGGATTCATTGTTTGTTTATTCATTTTTTTACTCATTTATTTCAAACATGTAATTCATTTGCAGCTCATACCCTTAATTAGGGTGACATGTCCTACCTTACACCCATTAGCATAACATTTATAAAAGCAACTCAATGCTACGTGAATGTATTTGCAGCCAATAGCTCTTCACCAGGCACAGAACATGCAGTCTTCTGGACACCACCCCAGGTCCCCAACACTAGCAGCTATATTGCTGTTGAATGTATAAATGTCCCACCCAACACAAATGTTTGTTGTTGGGTCCTGTTCCCTGGCATGTTAAACGTTGAGAACGCAATTAATCACGTTATTTTATTTAGGCTATGGTGGTCCCCAAAATGAAGATCTATTGCCAGATTCCCCATATACAATCCTATCTTTAATAATTGTAGCCTACTGTGATTAATAATTGCTTTCAGGTTCTTCCATCTGTGTTTACTTTGTTCTGTGGCTCAACTGAACTTGGAATTTTTTATTTGGCCTGCTGCAGCCTTAAACAAATTGCTATTTTGATGTTTTCTGCCATCCATGTATTGCACAGCATTTAATAATTAGAATACAGAAATGAAGACTTGCGTCTCATCGTCAGTCCTCAACATTTTTACAGTAAACAAGCTGGCTGACTTCAAGACACCTTATGAATGAGTGCTCATATTATACTTACATTGTTTTCACTTTTTATTATCAGCAGATGCAACCTATGGGTACATTTGCATGCACACTAATTAATAACCCCCCCCCCCCCGTCTGCGATTGCAATGTCGTGCACTTTTGTCCAGGCATAACTTTGCTAAATTAATTAACAAAAGTTTTCTTAAATATCAAAAGTGTCAAAGCTTTAAAAAAAATTAAAACTAGCATGTTATTCAAAGTTAAGGACAAACCACACTGGGGTTAGGTTGAACAGCTAACAAAAACACATTATACTGTTGCAATGTGAGCAGGTAGATTGATGAGCTATACGGAAGTACATAAAGTATCCACAAGCTGGTATGATGCATGAAGGAAACTGGGTTTTCATTGATCCTTATACAGTGGCCTCCATAATACATGAAGCCAAGACAAATGATTGATTTGACACTTCATCATGCTCTTTAAATTAAAGTAGTCATGTTTGGTGTTTTGTCGCATATCCTTCGCATGCAATGACTGATTGAAGTGTGCGATCCATAGATATCACAAGGTGCACTATCTTCTCTGGTGATGCGCTGCTCGGCCTGTACTGCAGCCATCTGCTGCTTATTTTGGGGGCTAGGTGCATTAAGTTTTATCTTCGGGACATGAAACACATGTTCAATTGGATACTGATCCGGTGAGTGGCTTGGCCAATCAAGAATATTCCAGTTTTTAGCTTTTAAAAGCTCCTTTGTTGCTTTAGCAATATGTTTTGGATCATTTCCTTGCTGTAGGATGAAACACTGTCCTATGAGTTTGGAGGCATTTGGTTGAACTTGTGCAAATAAGATGCTTTTGTACACTTCAAAATTCATTCTGCTGCCACTATCAGCAGTTGCATCATCAATGAAGACAAGAGAGCCTGTATCTGTGGCAGCCATATATGCCCAAATCATAACACCCCCATCACCATGTTTCACACGTGCGGGGGGTGCTTTGGATCCTGGGCAGTTCATATTGGCCTCAAGAATTTGCTCATGCCATCACTCTGATACAAGACAATTGTGGTCTCTTCTGCCGCAAGAACGTTTTCCAGATCTTTGCAGGTTTTGGTGGTGGCTCCTCTTCCATGACCGGCTCATCAACTTCCACTACAAAAAATAAGCATTTAATAAATTAGTGTCATTTCCTGCCCTAATTATTTCAGATAACAGTGGAAAACTGATTCCACGTAGCACGTCTTGCCATTCCAGAGGGTGTGGATCATTACCCTGAATCGTTTCACTTTTGTACTGTTGGTGCTTTCTCCTCTTGTACAGCAGTATTAGTGCTCCAAATATGAGGAATGCTGATGTGGCACACATGGCTGGAATCCATGTAACTGAAAAACATATTACAAAGTGACATATTCACATAAACATTGTTTCATTCATAATCTTTTCAGGAAGCTTCTGGGTTATTATTTTATTACATTTTTTACATTTTGAATATATTTGGCTTATACCTGTTTAAGACCTTAGAGAGCATGCCTATTCACATCCAGATTCTTCAGAATCGCTACTCATTGTTTACTGTAAAAACATTTTGCTCTGTTGGGGGAAAGTCATTGATATCTAGCAAAAATTTCACCAAGTCATTGCTGTAGATTACAATCACCTGATATTCCAGCACTTCCTAAGCAATTTCTCATTCATCAATGAAAAACATGCTACAAAACTCCCACAGTGATGCTATGCAGAACAAGGTGGAGCACGTCCACCATTTGGCAAATGCACACACAGCTGCCACTGCCACAGCAAGTATAAATAAATACTAATATATTTAATTACTTGTAAGATTTCCTGTCTCTTTGAAATACAGCATTATGGGTTCACCTTGTGATCGTTGCTGGAAGCACATTTCCAGATCAACAGAATCGCTGGTGGCTCTGCTGACAGGGTTATGGGCTGTACACGTGTATGTTGTGGATGGACAGAGGGAGTGTAACTGGAGGTCTATCGCTTGGCCCAGGTGCACACAGCTGTCATTACCAGAAGGGTGTAGAGTTTCCCAGCTATAAGTCACTGCAGTCCCCTGACTGCTGAAGCAGCTCAGACTGACATTAATCCCCAGGCACTCAGCTGTGATGCTGGGTTTAGAGACGGGCTCTACAGGAGAAATAATCAAAAATTTTAACTTACTGTAACTACGTGTTCATATTGGTCGCAAAGCAAACGTTTAAACATACGATAATAGGCTCTGAACATTTGACATTATCATGTGATTGTAAATTCTATTATTTGTTAATGTCAAGCATTATTGTGATTTTCCTGACGGTATTAGCAGTGTAGTTTAGCTTAAAGTTTGGCCTCACTTTCTATGTTGACATATTCCAAGTATATGGCCAGCCAGTATAATCAGTCCCCTGAACTATTCTTGTCAATTCTGATAAAATTATGCATTCCCTATAATAATGTAATAAAACACTGAACAAAATAAATAACAAGCTATGGTGTGTTCCAGGTGAAAAATAATTTAGATAATGTGAAATGTGCTTTTTGCCAACTTACCAAAAACCTGCAGGTGAAAGTCTGTATACTTATGTGGCTTAAAACCTCCCGATGTATACTCAATTTTAACTTGATAAAGGCCAGAATCTGATAGGCTTAATTTGTTCAGCCATATCGAGTCATTGCCAATGCTGACCCTTCCCTTATATTGTTCATGAACAAAAAGGGTTATTTCAGGAAAATGCCTTTCAGCTATTGGAAATGTATTAAAAAGTAGGTCAAAGCTGTAGCTTTGGTTGCCCTCAGCTGAGAAAGGAAACGTGATGCTCTCCCCCACTTTCACTGTGATGTTGGAACCAGTCGCTGTCTCTGCCACCCCCTCACTGCACCCATACTGGCACACTGTAATAGAGAAGAGGATTATTTACACTGCAATAGAGATGGGGATTATTCATACTGTAATAGAGATTATGATTATTCACACTGTAATCGAGAGGGGGATTATTTACATTGTATCACAAAGAGTTATTGCATTATAATGCACAAAGTTGGGGTTACCACTGTAGAAGATGGACATTGTTTGCATTACAGTAGTTTATGAGATAGGGATTCCTAACTGACTTGAAATTCCTTTGGGACCTTAAAACACCTGCAAGCACCAAAAAACATTGGATTCACAAAGGCATTTCATTGGCTTTTGAAAATAATTAACTTCACGCTAATGCAGTTAATAAGACGGCCCCATGTTCATTTCATGTGGGACATTTCATGCAATGTTCAGGGAAACTTACAGTTGCTAAACTAACAATGAAATAAGGAAAAGTTTTCAGTCTATGAAACTGAGAGTGATTTTGCAATGTAATCTTGGGTCAATCAGAATTACTGAATTTATTAATTATAATTACTTGTTTTTTTTATGATTCTGTAATTCATGGAGAAGTGCTTGCTAGAAGAGCAACCAGTCCTCCATGCAAAACGTATGTTTTTATCTTTCAAGGCATTTCTAAAAAAAATAAGAATTTTCTTTTAATCGTCAGAATCTCCCCCCGAGTGAGTCATTTAAATGAATTCCGTCTCAAGCCTCAATTGAGAATGAACTTGAGTCACGCATAAACATTTATTCTTACAAGTTTATAATTTATTATACAATGAATCGTATTCAAAGCATAGGCTTAAAATGCAGATTACCTATTATATAAAGAAGCATAACTTCAGCATGAATCCTCCTTGACGTGTTGAAAGCTTGACATTGAGTGGTCATTGTTTGTAACTGTAAAAACATAAGGTAAGGTAGTAACACGTTAAACCTCTTTTGTCATAGTCAGTCCATGTGACACCTACTGTATATAGCCTATAGGTTACAAGCATTTTAAATTGTTAGCTACACATATTTCCAGGAATATTAGCCTGGACTGGTTGGACACGCATCGTGTCGTATCGACAAAAAAGGTTGTGAAATATAGATTTAATCTTATTATTTTGAGACGAATTAAAATATACTTACTTGTAGTGACAAGCAGATATCTTTCATGTACCGCTCACATTTTCCGACTTTAGTTTTTCCCAGCCAATAGGCACTAGTTTCCTACTTCGACCTGCTTGGACTGGTATGCGTCAGGTTTTTTAAAAACAACTTTTGTGGTAGTTTCACGTCTACGTGGTGTATTCTTTGTATTGCTCGCACCGTGTAAATCACTGTGTGTTTAGCTCACATATGATAACGCAGAAATTGGCTTTCGATGAGAAATTCCCGGTCCACCATAAATCCACTGGATAATCCGATGGTATGCTTTCGCGGTCTTCCTCGCGCTTTAGCTACATTTTTCCAAAACTGACCGACGGCTCAAATAATAAACTGAACTATGGTGATGGGAATGTGACGATGTACAGTTATTGTGTCGTTTGTCTGTTTTTTTACGCGTTCACTACACGTGTAGTTTCAAGGCTGTAATATGGAAAGATCAGGTATCCATGCTACCCAAGCGTCACACGGTTTTTTCCTTTTCAAAAACGTCTCTGGATTGTGTCAGGTTATATCCAGGCAATCCAGGCACTAGTATACCTTAGAAATGATTAATGCGCCGTTTTGAAATAATCCCGCTCCGAGCTATGGAGCAGCATATCCTGCAGTATCTCTGACCTGATTTTGGCAAAATATTACTGAAGCATTTTCAAATAATCGCACTCCCAACTACTTAGACTAGACCATACAAGTTTATTGAACAAAATGTGAAAAAAAAAATCGATTGGAAATACCTGATAGGAAAAGGTCTCAAATTTTGTCATATATTTATGACCGAACATATCTTGGATCTACCACAATTAGCTATAGTAGCATTTTCAATTAATCCCGCTCCTATCTTTCGGAGCGCGATTAATTAACTTTTGCGATGTACTTAAAGTATTTGGATTTGAGATCAGATGAATATGAGACAAAAGTACTGTACAGACAAGCATTTCATGGTATTTACAAGCCCTACGCATGTAAATACCATGAAATGCTTGTCTGTACAGTACTTTTGTCTCATATTCATCTGATCTCAAATCCAAATGCTTTAAGTACATCGCAAAAGTTAATTAATCGCGCTCCGAAAGATAGGAGTAATAGATTTCGCTCTACCTTTGACATAGTTCGGAGAGCATTGTTTGTACATTGTCTGTCTTTTATGATAAAATGTAAAAATCACTGATGCTTCGTTTAACATCATTTATAACAGTGTGCAACAAAAAACTACTTTTTGTGATGTCATAGTTTAATATGTGTTATTCAAAGTTAAGGACAAACCACACTGGGGTTAGGTTGAACAGCTTATTCTTCAAACAAAATTCATTATACTGTTGCAGTATGAGTGATGAGCTAGACAATGCATAAAGTATCCACAAGCTGGTATGATGCATGAAGGAAACTGGGTTTTCATTGATTCTTATACAGTGGCCTCCATAATACGTGGAGCCAAGACAAATGATTGATTTGACACTTCATCATGCTCTGTAAATGAAAGTAGTCATGTTTGGTGTTTTTCTCACATATCATTGGCATGCAATGACTGATTGAAGTGTGCGATCCACAGATATCACAAGGTGCTGAGTATCTAAAAAAAAAGAAAGAATTGTACCCAACAACTTACTAGCTTTTTAGTAACTGTTATTTCTGCAAACTGCATGATCTTTGCTTCATTCATAATATGGAGTTTAATTTGTTAGCAACATAAGGAATAATTTAGTTTAAATGCGAAGATGGCTATTTAGGGCAGCTGACTAGTTGGTTGTGTTAGCACAAGTATTGTATTAGCCATGGCAATTTGCATTGCATTAGGGAATTCAGTATTTTCAGTTGCACATTTATGCTTTTATATGCGTCTTGTCCAATCCGCAAATGAGTGCACTTTATTTCATTTTCAGTCTACATAACTTTGTACACATACCATTTGTGTAGCCATTAAAGTTTACTGCTTGTGTACAGTGTCTATTTGGTGGGTCAGTGAAAACAGTAAGCCACTTCATCAAGTGTTTGTGGAATGGATGATGAAAAAGCTGGTGAAGACCAAATATATCCAAATGGTAAATTGTACTTTTTTGTTAACCAGTGCGATAACTATTTCTAGCTGCAGCCAATTCCATGTGCATATGACAGAAGCCACTGTACTTACAATGCAAAAATTGTTTTTAGAAATATAAAAATATAAAATGCGCTCTAATCTAATCTGCCTGGATGATTTTGAGCAACATCGTAAACAAGTAACTACATTTTCAAATGAACAGGAATAGCAACCACATGTGCAAACAAACTCTGCCAGTAACATTTCTGGTACTCTAATAGGTCAACATATTTATATGGCATAGCCCCTGCACTGAATGAATAACTGTCCTGTATATTTATGTCATCGGAGTGGTGAATACTAGGAATAAAAAATACAGTTTATTAAGAGAAGGAAATACTATTCTCCTAAGAATTACTAAGGGTATGTGGGAGATTTACATTCGTTTTTTTGTTTGTTTTTCTTTTCTTGCAAAATACAGAATGGCCCATTAAATGAAGAAGCGTGAATACACAAAAGACACATTTGGATATTTTATTAATGTTCATTTTGATTGCTTTGTAAAAGCAAAATTATCCTGGAAAATTGAATAGCAGTTCAATGCCAATATTGGGCCAAGGTCCTAACTGTTAAATTAGTTATTAGCAAAATAATATTCCTTCTCTATTTTGCAATGTTTACTATGAAGTCCAAAAGAATTAAACGTTAATATAAAGTCAGAAATTAACAAAAGGTTACAAAATGTTAACATTAATACACTTTTGCGTTTTAATGAGCCTCAGAAAATAGGTAATGAACATTGGATGTGAGATGTGCCGTGTTACAGGTTAGCTGGGCATACTACATCTGTATACAACACAACGTTAACACTTTTCTGGGTTTCGCACAGAAATACCTGTAATTAATTTGGACACAGTCCTTATTAACATTTGACCCCTTTGACCTATAAACACAGAGACATGAATATTAAGATTTCATAGAGAAACCGTTTTGTTTCCTTCCTTCAAATATTAGAACAACGGAAAGTAAGTAATACAATGTTTGAATACTGAAGTACTGTAGATTCTACAGTACTACAGTATTCAAACATTGTATTACTTACTTTCTACTGTTTTACAATTTAGAACCTATTTAATGTCAATGCTGTTCAGAAAGTAATCTTGGTACTAACCTCATGACTGCTTGGTGGCTTCAGTTGAACTAACCAGAACATGTTTACGGATAAACAGTGTAGGTGGAGCAGTGCTGTGTGGTATGCGGGGGTGTGCTGTGCCCGTTTCTGCTTTTGTCTGAGATCCACAACAATGTTGCACGTTTTTTTGTTGAAATTAAACAACCCATTTAATTTCTTCTTGTTTAAAACTAGTCTCTTGAGGTACAATAGGTATTTTTTTTTAATGGTGTTTGAGAATTGGCTACTTACAAAGACTTTTATGCAGGTATCATAAAAGATCAACAGGACACTTTGAACATTGTATTATTCTGTAAAATTTCTAAATCTGTCCTAAGAAGTAAACATATTCAATACTTTGTAAAGGAAAACAAAGAAAGGTGCACACTCTTTTGAACGTCAACATTTTGACAAAAACGGTAAGGATATTGAAAATATACCCTTTTGGAATCATTGTGTGGATTGAAATATTGCTATTTTCAATAAACCACATTTGCACATGTCACATTTCTCCCCAAATTTAATTATCTATTTTCTTAGATTGCAATGCTGCAAAGAAAGACTAGCTAGTGGTAGTCAGAAGGAAGGTCAATGCAATAATTAAAAACTAATACCTGCAGTTCTATTCTACAGACCTGAGGCAGGAAGAGAGCTTCTGTTATCAGAGATGGCATGTTAGCATGCCTCCACCAGAAGTATAAATAAATTTATAATGGTAGGGTGTGTTTTTAAACTATAAAAATTATAAGTATGAATAATTTTTCCATATGCTGCTATATTGAAGATTTCATTGGCCTTACTCTTGGTGAGTAAAAAACAAAGGACAAGTATATCCACTAATTTAAAACAAAGAGCACTTACACCCACTAATCTAACAAAGATCTGACCATCTTTCAGACCTCTCTCAAGGTAAAGGTTACATATACAGTATATGGTGCAATTTGCGGTCTTGTTTTTGTTACATGTATACATGCTGCACCTGTGCATACCAGCTGTCTTATCATCAGTATTATATGCTTGCCTCTCCCTCAAACCCACAGGTTTCTAAAATTAATCTGTGCTTGAGTGGTCTGCTAATTTTCTGCCTGAGTTTAGCAGGTATAGCAACAACCAGTTACCGACCAACAACCCTAAACATGGGTATCACTGTATTCCTATACCCGTGACATTTTCTGCTTTAACTGTTCAAAGTAAAGTCAGTCCTGTTAATTCTGCACCATTGCATTCTTATACGCATTTGTACCATTAGATTACCGTAAGTAATCCAATAACATGCGCTATGTTATATTTACAGGGAAAATTTGCCTAAAACTATAACTTTACCTTAAATAAATATATATACTTTTCCTGTGCTTAAGCTTCATATGTAACTCCATTGGATGTCTTTTGCCAGGTAGTGGCTAAGTTGAAATATAATATGCATTATTGTTCTTGTAACAGGTTGCTTGTAGATAACAACTGCAGTGTTGACTTCTAATAATGTTGTTTCACATCATGTGAAAGTAAGGCTGGACCCGGCAGTGAATGTTTTTAATTCAATGTAAGTGGAGCAATTAACATTCTGCCCATAAGGTAAGTTATTTTCATACACTAAAGGAATTCAGTGAAATGGTTAAATTAATTATGACTGAGAAAAAAATAATTGTAATGAGGAAAAGAGGAGAAAACAGCTCCCTCCCCCCCCTCCACACACATACACCTACGCACACAAACACATGCACAGACAACACCACTGATCATCTGATCATACAAGGAAATGAGTTTGTGTGGGTGTTCGTCTCCACAGGCCTTCAATTCTGTTGCACAGGGTTTCAATCACTACTACTGAACCCACAAAGTGGGTTCTTATATACGAGTGACCACAGAATTTTCCATCTGACATGAAAGGTCACCCACACCCAGACTATTCTTATTTTCATGTGAACCGAGACAAGAAAAACATGCATGGGAACTGACAGTTTTTAAGAACAAAACAAAAACCATGTTGGCTAAAATGTAAAAAAAATTTATTACAAAACTCAGCAGCTTTAACCAATCTCAATTGGTCCACAATTATGTTTCATGCTGTATAAAAAATTCGTTTTAAAAATACTTAAAATATGAAATTACCAAATGAACATCACTAAATTGACACATATTTTCAATTTTTGAAGCTAAATTACACATATTTCAGTTGTCAGTAATTTAACCGTACTTTTATGCGTAAATGCTTTCATAAACAAAATGGCACAGTATATTTACAGATTTGGATGGCACATATTAGATGGCAAGTTATGCCTTGGTGGGGCAGCATGCTCCATACCTATGCAGCACCGATATACATTACAATATCGCTCTTTCATTAAGCAGAAATTCTTATCCAAACTGATTTACATGGCTGAAATGCAAAGATGAATGAAACAATCGGAGGAGGTAAAAGAAAAATGAGAATAGAATTCATTAGCTTCCTTCATTTCAGTAGCCAGCAATGATTTATCTTGGAGTCATTTCAATAAGAGATGCACCACAGATGGAAAGCTCATGCCCGACTTCTCACCAATGAGCCCGATCACCTCTTTAATGTATCACTGGCAAGAACCTGCTAGAATGTTAGATTTCGATTCCTTGATATAAGGTATGTTGTTATAGTTTAATTTCAACAGGGCTTCACATTCCCCATTGGCTTTCCTTTTTCCTGTCTATATAATGCTTGAATATTTAGTCTATGCAGAGGTCCCATCAGTTGCCCCTGAGATAACTTTAACAAAGCGTGCTGACATATACTGGATCAATGGAAGGCACTGCGAATGGTGGCTCCTCTTCCATGAGCGGCTAATCAACTTCCACTACAAAAAAATAAGCATTTAATAAATTAGTGTCATTTCCTGCCTTAGTGATTTCAGATAACAGTGGAAAACTGATTCCACATAGCATGTCTTGCCGTTCCAGAAGGTGTTGATCATTACCTTGAATTGTTTCACTTTTGTACTGTTTGTGCTTTTTCCTCGTGTACAGCAGTATTAGTGCTCCGAAGACAAGGAATGCTGATGTGGCACACAAGGCTGGAACCCATCTAACTGAAAAACATATTACAAAGTGACATATTCACACAAACATTGTTTCATTTATCATCTTTTCAGGAAGCTTATGGGTTATGTTTAATTACATTTTTTACATTTTGAATATATTTGACTTATACCTGTTTAAAAACTTAGAGAGAATGTCTGTTCAGTTCCAGATTCTTTAGAATTGCTACTCATTGTTTACTGCAAAAACATTTTGTACTGCTGGGAGAGTGTCATTGATATTTAGCTAAAATGTCACCTGGTCATTGCTGTAGATTACAATCACCTGGTATTCCTGCACTTCTTAAGCAATCTCATTCATTAATGAAAAACATGCTACAAAACTCCCACAGTGATGCTATGCAGAACAAGGTGGAGCACGTCCACCATTTGGCAAATGCATACACAGCTGCCACTGCCACAGCACGTACAGAATTTCCCTGCTGTCTGACAATTTGCAACTAATATATTTAATTAGATAGATTTCCTGTCTCTTTGAAATACAGCATTATGGGTTCACCTTGTGATCGTTGCTGGAAGCACACTTCCAGATCAACAGAATCGCTGGTGGCTCTGCTGACAGGGTTATGGGCTGTACAAGCGTAGGTTGTGGATGGAGAGGCTTGTAAATGGAGACATATCACTTGGCCCAGGTGCACACAGCTGTCATTACCACAAGGGGGCAGAGTTTCCCAGCTGTAAGTCACTGCGGTCCCCTGACTGCTGAAGCAGCTTAGACTGACATTACTTCCAAGGCACTCAGCTGTGATGTTGGGTTTAGAGACGGGCTCTACAGGGGAAATAATCCAAAATTTTACTTGGCTACAAGCTCATATTGAACACAAAGTAAGCATTAAACATTCACTAAGAGGTTCAGGCCATCTGACATTATCATGTGATTGCAACTTTTGTAATTTGTTAATGTAAAGAATTATTGTGTACCCATAATACCAGAAACTTATTTTGTGGAAGTATTAACAGTCTGGTTAGGTTTAAAATTTGACCAACTTTCATTATTGACATTCCAAGTGTAAGGCCAGCCAATGTAATCAGTCCCTAAACTATTCTTGTCATCCCTGACTAAAATTATGCATTCCCTATAATAATTTAATAAAACGCTGCACAAAATTAAAAACAAACTGGCTAGTTAAAGTTACAAAAACTTCTAGATAATGTGAAATCTGCTTTCTGGAAACTTACCTAAAACCTGCAGGTGAAAGTATGTGTACTCCGGTGGCTTAAAACCTACAGATGTATACTCAATTTTAACTTGATAAAGGCCAGAATCTGATAGGCTCAATTTGTTCAGCCATATCGAGTGATTGCCAATGCTGACCCTTCCCTTATATTGTTCTCGTACATGAATGAATGGTGTAGGAATCCATGTAACAATTGTAAATGTATTAAAAAGTAGGTCAGCGGTGTAGCTTTGGTTGCCCTCAGCTGAGAAAGGAAACATGATGCTCTCCCCCACTTTCACCGTGATGTTGGAACCAGTCGCTGTCTCTGCCACCCCCTCACTGCACCCATACTGGCACACTGTAATAGAGATGGAGATTATTCACACTGTAATAGAGATGGGGATTATTCACACTGCAATGAGGATTATTCACACTGTAATAGAGATGAGGATTAGGCTATTTACACTGTAATAGAGATGAGGATTATTTACACTGCAATAGAGATGAGGATTATTGATACTGCAATAGAGAGGGGGATTATTCAGACTGTAATAGAGAAGAGGATTATTTACACTGTAAAGGAGATGGGTATTATTTACACTGCAATAGAGATGGGGATTATTCACATTGTATCATGGAGAGTTATCGCATTATAATGTACAAAGTTGGGGTTACCACTGTAGAAGATGGATGTTGTTTGCATTACAGTAGTTTGAGAGAGGGATTCCTGACTGACTTTAAATTTGGGACTTTAAAACAACTGCAAGCACCAAAAAACATTGGATTCACAAAGGCATTTCATCGGCTTTTGAAAATAATTAACTTCACGCTAATGCAGTTAATAAGGCGGCCCCATGATCATTTCATGTAGGGCATTTCATGTAAGGTTCAGGGAAACTTAGTTGCTAAAGTAACAATGAAATAAGGAAAACTTTTCAGTCTATGCAACTGAGAGTGATTTTACAATATATTTAATTATGTGTCAATCAAAATTACAGAATTTATAAATTATAAATACTTGTTTTTAATGATTCTGTAATTCATGGAGAAGTGCTTGTTAGAAAAACAACCAGTCCTTCATGCTAAACATTTGTTTATCTTTCAAGGCATTTCGAAAAAAAAAAAAATAATAATATATATTTTTTAATCTGTCATAATCACTCCTCCCCCGAGCGAGTCATTTAATTGAATTCGGTCTCAAGCCTCAGTTCAGACTGAACTTGAGTCACACATAAACATTTATTCTTACAAGTCTATAATTTATTATACAGTGAATTGTATTCAACACATAGGAATAAAATGCAGATTACCTATTATATAAAGAAGCATAACTTCAGCATGAATCCTCCTTGACGTTTTGAAAGCTCGACATTGAGTGATCATTGTTTGTAACTGTAAAAACATAAGGTAAGGTAGTAACACGTTAAACCTCTTTTGTCATAGTCAGTCCATGTGACACCTACTGTATATAGACTATAGGTTACAAGCATTTTAAATTGTTAGCTACACATATTTCCAGGACTATTAGCCTGGTCTGGTTGGACACGAATTGTGTCGTATCTACAAAAAAGGTTGTGAAATATAGATAGGACATTATTACATTTGAGACGAATTAATTCAGACGAACCCCTTCAGACCTGAATAATGTTCCAGGGATGGGGAAAATACAACTATGCATTTTCCCCATCCCAAATACATCCAGAAATGAGATTCAATCAAAAAAAATTTTTATTGCAAATCTTTGTTACTTTTTGTACATTCCAGTGGACGGTGACGCTAGGTCCGAACAGTTGTAAAACGTAACATGTAAGATTAAATGGATTTATATTGTTTTTTTTTTTTTTGATTAATGTCTTGAAGCATTAACTTAACTTGTTTTGCTTAGCATAAGTATTTCGTCCCTTTGGTAAAAACAATGAACAACTTGATGTGTTAAATTTCGAATGCGCAACATTCGAATGTTGATTTAGAATTCGAATGTCAATGTTATGCACTAAGCTTCAAGACTTCGAACTATTTTGTACAGCCCTAAAAATATGTCTATTCATAGATTTCTATGAATAGATTTTTCTTACTCTCTAGAGCAGAGGTTTTCAACCTAGTGGGCCGCGGTGGTACTGCGGGGGGCCGTTTTTTTGGCGGTTGGAGAATTGTTTGTTTGACGTGGCCAGCATTGCTGTGAGCAAGGCTGCAGGCTAACCCGTCAGTGCTAAAACATTTCTCTTTTTGAGTTCATTCAAACTGGAATTTATCATGGACAAGTGGTTACAAACAGGGTCTCTCAAAAGGAAAGATTCAGAGGCTAGTACATCTACCAGTAAGGAAACAGCTCCAGTGTCTGACACTGAAAAGAAACATAAAGCAAAACGAAGGAAATACAGCAGTGAGTACTTTCATGACATCGCGAACAAAACAAGGTTGATATCATACGGACTTGTGGCTTCTACAGGAGCACATGCCATCGTTTCACAATTTTACGACATTATGGCTAATAATCAAAATCCTCAATTCAGAATGTGAATGGGATTTTCACCTCTGGAACCTCACTGTTGAGCTCTATACTAGACAATCAGGTTCAATAGCATACATTCAGATCTAACGTCCTCTGAAATGTACATCAACATACAGAAGAGGATTAGGGCCACATGTTAATTTTTTTTTTAGTTCTGACTTTAAAGTCAGAATTCTGAGATTAAAGTCAGAACTCAGAATTCTGAATTTATTCTCAGAATTCTGACTTTAAAGTCAGAACTCAAAAAACATTCACGTGGCTCTAATCCTCTTCAGTATCAACATTTTAAAAAATCATATGTTAAAATTTAGACATATGGTATTGGGCTTTTTATTTCACAATACATCTTTCAATATTATAATAAAACAAAAGAACCATGTGTGAAATATCACTAAATATGCGGAAAAAAGAGTTAAAAGGATCCCTTACTTTTCCGTTTTGTGTGTAGTGCTGCCATGCTTCTCTTCACTGTAGTGTTTTTTTTGTCATTATTTCAAAAAGAGCGGGTCTATGCTGTTTCCTAATTGGCTGTTGAACATCCAATCAGATGGACTAATCACCGCCCACTTTTTGAATGGCTCCGGTTCCGGAGGTGAATTTCAAATTCATTTACTCCATTGTCGTTTCGGAAAAGCCTTATATAGAGTTGTAAGCGAACCAAGCCAACCAACTACCAGATGAATCGTGACCATAATCGTGACTCACTGCTTCCGGTCGAGAGAACGTCGTGCACATCTGTGTTGCCGCTTCTCGCCGCTGCTTCTTCTCCCTCGCTCTCCAAGCTCTGCGTGTTTCCTGGCTCTGCATTTCATGGCAATCGCTTGCTAATATACCGTTTGTATTCTTACTCTACAGCGCATTTACTTCTTCTAGAGCACTAGCTAGCGCTTCTGCATTTGTTTTTATCTTATTTTATTTTTTATATGTGTAATCGCTCAGCGATTCAAATCGACTGTCATCTGCTATCCTGCTTCAATTTTCAATTTCAATTTCAATTTTAAAGTGCTTTATTGGCATGACAAATATAGGCACTTGTGTTGCCAAAGCAGTGGTTATAACATACAACTATATACAATTAATCCGTTATATAAAAAATAAAAAAATATATATACAAAAATATCAGTAAGTGATGTTAGGTGTGTGTGTGTGTGTGTGTGTGTGTGTGTGTCTGACTGACTATCTGTGTGTTGTGTGCATGAGTGAATGTGTCTGCTTGTACGCGTGTATGCTGTGTGTAAATGTGTGCATGAGGTGGTCACACATTGTCCCTTAGAGCAGCGGTCCCCAACCCCCGGGCCACGGACCGGTACCGGTCCGTGGGTCGTTTGGTACCGGGCCGCACAAGAAAGAATAAATAACTTACATTATTTCCGTTTTATTTATTATCTGATTCTTAACGATGTTTTATTTTGAAAAATGACCGGATTCTCGGTCACGTGATACGTTAACGCTAAAATTTCACCCACAAGCAAGCAAAATGAGTAAAAAACATACGTCTTTGGAAAGTTTCTTTGCGAAGGGGAAAAGGCCCAGTGAGGAGACAGAAGAAGAGCCTACGACTTCCAAGAAAAAGAAAGCTGCATTTAACAGACAATACCAGGAGTCCTACTTAAAATATGGATTTGTCGCGACAGGTGATTCCCACGCACCAAGCCCGCTCTGCATAATATGCGGCGACCGGCTCTCTAATGAGGCAATAGCCGCGTTTCCACCAAAAGTACCCGGAACTTTTAGTCCCAGGAACTACTTTTCAAGTGTTAGTGTATGTGGGGAACTAAGGCTCAGGCCCAGCTGAGTGAGGGGATGGTTTGCTTTGCTCAACTCTTGGTATTGCAGGGTTTTGTATTCATGTGAGTGGGGGTCACTTTGTTTTAGGTGCTTCCAAAATTTGATTGACCTTTTTTGTATTTTGATAAGTAATGGGTATTGGCCTAATTCTGCCCTGCATGCATTGTTTGTTGTGTTTCTATGTAATTCTTTTGGCTTTTGGTTGCCTACCTCCAGTGTGGGGGATGGTACACAGATCTGCCTTGGGTTATCCCCAAAAAAAGGATATGTTTACAGAATTCTGCATGCAGGGTTTCAATTGGATGTTTGTCCCATTTGCCAAATTCTTGACTGATGAGTGGACCCCACACTTCACTGCCATAAAGAGCAATTGGTTCGATTACAGCTCCAAAGATTTTAAGCCAAATTCTAATTGGAATCTCTACACAAATTTGTTGTTTTATGGCGTAGAAGGCCCTGCGTGCTTTCTCCCTTAGTTCATTCACTGCAATGTTGAAGTTTCCTGTAGAACTGATTTTTAGCCCTAAATAATTGTAATTTGAGGAATGTTCAATGTAGTGTGTTCCTAACATGAATTTGTGTTTTGTTCCCTGAGATCTGGATCTTTTCTGGAATGTCATAATTTTAGTTTTGTTAAGGTTTACTGCCAGGCCCCAGGTCTGGCAGTATTGTTCTAGCAGGTCTAGGCTTTTCTGTAACCCCTGTTCACTGGGGGAACGGAGAACCAGGTCATCTGCATAGAACAGGCACTTGATCTCTGAGTTGTGTAGTGAGACCAGGCACTGCAGCTTTTTCTAATATGTTTGCCAATTCATTAATATAAATATTGAAAAGAGTTTGGCTAAGGCTGCAGCCCTGTCTTACTCCACGTTCCTGAGAGAATAAATTTGTTCTTTTGTTGCCAGTTTTTATGCCGCATTTGTTCCCTGTATACATTTATTTTATTAGATCATAGGTTTTACCCCCTACACCACTTTCAATAATTTTGTAGAATAACCCTTGATGCCAAATAGAATCAAATGCTTTTCTAAAATCAATAAAGCATGCAAATATTTGTTTTTGTGGAGGTGTGCAGTGAGCTGGTCCGGGTGGAGGTGGGCGATGAGCTGATCCTGGTGGAGGTGGGCGGTGAGTTGGTCCAGGTGGAGGTGGGCGGTGGGTTGGTCCTGGTGGAGGTGGGCGGTGAGTTGGTCCAGGTGGAGGTGGGCGGTGAGTGGGTCTGGGTAGGCTGTACTGGTGTACTTGGTATCCTGGCGGAGAGTGGAGTCTCAGGAAACGTCTGTGGGTGGGTGGGGTTCTGATGGGTGTGCGGTAGCTTGGGGGCTCTTCTCTGTATTCCCTCGACGAGTGAATGTGCCTGCCTAGTGCTACATCTTTCAGTGTTCTGGCAAACTGGCTGACTGCATGCTTGTTTAGGTGTATGTGATCATATAGGACCTGGGGTGAGATGGTGGAGTGGTGAGCCAGGTGCACATTAGGTAGGAGAGCACATCCTCTGGAGATGTCAGTATTTACTCTCAGAATGGTGGCCGGGTGGATGTGCTTACGGGGCAACAGAGTAGAAATGATGATTTTGGAGTTGGGGAAGGCCTCCGTGGCCCGCTCTGCTACTCTGCACACCAGCCCTCCAACTCTCTCTTGCTCTGATCTTAGGTCGTTGGTGCCGGTGTGAATTATTATGTGCGTAGGTGTACCAAATTCTGGGTCTGAGAGTATTCGGAATGCGTCCTGCGTTTTCGGACACCAAAATTTTGTTGCTCTCCATCCTGGAAAGAGTTTTTGCTCTTGCAGAAATTTTCCATTGGAGTCAATGAGGATAGCTATATCTGTGTGTGTGTGTGGTGCTGTAGGATTAGGTGCAGGGCTCTGTTGGCTGGGTGTTTCAGCGGCCTGCACGCTGGGGGCTGCAGGGGTGCTGGGGTCAGAGGAAGGGGCAGCATTACCCTCTGCAGCAGTTTGGCTATTTGGCTCGGGGGGGCTGGGTGTGGACTGGAGCTGCTCAGTGTGAGGGGGATTTAGGGGGCCAGGGAGAGAATGTATCTCTGCTCTTAGAGTCTCTATCATAATATCTCTCTGGTGTATCTCTTGTCTGAGCCCCACCAGCTCTCTCCTCATCTCGTCTTTTACCTCTGCCAATTCTCTTTTTAGTGCCTGTCTGTCCTGGAACAAGAGCTAATTTTCCCCTTTCAGCTCCTGTACCGATGCCTTCAGCTGGTTTTTAACTTGGCTGAGCTGGTGTTTAAGGAACTCAGTGCTTGTGTTTGAGGTGATGTGAGCCTGCACGTGTTCTCTCATTTCCACAAGCTCCACCCCCATTAGGGAGAGGCAGTCTCTCATCTGGGCTACCTTGGTGTTGATGCGCGGGGTTGGGGGAGGGATGTCAGTTTGCGGGGCTTTGCTCTCTGTAGTGGCAGTGAGGCTTTGAGGAAGCTCCGTTTCTCCCTCTGTTTTGTGTGCCCCAGTAGTCAGATTTCTGTGTTCTGCTCTCTCACACTCTGCCTGGCTTTTGAGGGAGTCAAAGGCGTTTTCAAAGGCCATGAGGGCAGCCTCACTTCCTTGCACCATCACTGTGCCATTCTGATATATATTAACAGTCAATTGTCTGTTTTCTGTGGTCTTTTCACTGTCCTCAAACATATATATCTGACGTTCTTTGCAAATTTCCCTTTTTGTGACATATTTATTATGTTTGCAGAGAGCTGAATGCCATGCTGATGTGTACTCTGTATAGAACAGCAGGTTTGTAATTACATCTTTTCCCTTAATTTGACTGCAGTCTTTAAACAGTGTCTCTGGATTCTCTCTTTGGATTTTTTGCTTGTATTTCATTCTGCCACTCTCTGTATGGATCTCTGTTGGGAACTGAAAGGGGTGGCTGGCTACTGCTGCTACTGCTGCTGCTGCTGCTGCTGCTGCTCCTGCTCCTGCTGCTCCTGCCATTTTGTTACAATGTATCACACAATACAAGCAGCTCAACTATCCAATCAGAGGAAGGGCCAACTGTCAAAACTCCCCCAACTGTCAAAACTCACACAACTGTCAATTTTCCCAGCTAATGTTAGCTGATTAGCTAGCTGTCATAGGTACAGTCTGGATTTTTATTACTATAAACTTATGGATGTATTAATTAATATCACTTATTCTCAGGATCTTTTGGCTTTTGGTTGCCTACCTCCAGTGTGGGGGATGGTGCACAGATCTGCCTTGGGTTATCCCCAAAAACAGGCCCTGCTGTCCTTTTTTGTTGGTGGATGTCCTTGTTTTTTATTTTTTGTAAATAAAAATAATAATAAAAATTTCTCTTCCTTCAGAATTATCTCCCTTGTTGTCCAGATGTTCTGTAAATGGTTGTCTTACTTGTATTGTCCTTTACTTGTCTTTTTGGTCCTCTTTGCTCTGTCTCTCTCATTCTTCTTTCTATGTTAAATTATTAGGGTTTCCTTGTTTAATGTGTTCTATAATATGTTTTATATGATGTTTAAATTAAAGCTTTTGTTAGTTTTTCTTTGGTTTATCTCATTTTATCAACAAAAAAATGTAGAAGTTCAGGAGCTCATTTTAGTATGACTGTCTTCAGAATGTCTCTCTCTCTCTCGGTAAACCTCATCTCATAAAAAACACGTTTTCAACGTACAAAAATGCCAAGTTACTCAAAAGTATGGATATCAAAATGACACCAAGTTACGGTACTACAAACAATATAGGCTATCTTGCCTCACCGAAATGACATAAGATGTATTTCAAAGCAATGCTACCCAATATTTCCTCAATTCTTTCAAGTCACTTGGCCCTGTGTTTTGTAATCTTACCATTTTACAATGTTATGCAAACTTTGTGTCAGATCAAAGAGTCAAATATTTCGAATTGCCTCATGGAACACATTGAAATGAATGTACAAAACTGCTGCTGAGTAACTACAGGAAGCATATTTCTCCAGAAAACATGTTTATACTTGCTTCTGAACTGAATTTGAGTACATGTGCAAGTTATTGTATATTTGCTACGTACAATAAATACTGCATGTAAAATACATATTGTACATACATACATAGAGAACTTCTTTATCCCCATGGGGACATTTCCCTCGCAGCATGTTACATTCACATTTACGAACACACACTTATACCAAGAAACATACTATCATTCACGCAACAGAAAGGCTGGGCAGCGAAATACATACATACCAATACAAATTGGACATATACACGCCTATTCAATCAATCTTGACTGTGAGAGAGCCATCCACACATATGTTTGGCCTGTCCATGTAGTGCATGATTATACACACAGGGCCAAGTGACTTGAAAGAATTGAGGAAATATTGGGTAGCATTGCTTTGAAATACATCTTATGTCATTTCGGTGAGGCAAGATAGCCTATATTGTTTGTAGTACCGTAACTTGGTGTCATTTTGATATCCATACTTTTGAGTAACTTGGCATTTTTGTACGTTGAAAACGTGTTTTTTTATGAGATATCATTTCTTTTTGCAAAGCGTTTTATTATGAGAGTGAGAAATGCGAAGTGACCCTGTAAGAAACGGTTGTGGATTATGGCTATCGTTGTGTGAATTTGTATACAGTGTGATGAGCGTGTACCGTTCAGCAGTTTCGGTTTGCTATATATGTAAAACAGTGGCTGTGACAAAGGGTGCGGTGGCGTATAAGTGTAAACGCATCAGAAACGCAGATGAAATATGGCCAGTGTATGTACTCACGGATTTGACGTCCATCCAACGAGCCTTGACTGACAAAAGAATCAGAAAGCCCGTAGAATTATAACTCCCTAGGTCGCAACTTGTGTAGCCTTCTGTCCTGCTCCGTTGTCTGTTATTTCGTGGAGATGCACTTTCAGTGTTTGTAAGGTTTATAAGGCATTTTGGTAGGCTTATCTGCAGGTAAGAATCCTCTTCGCTGTTTTGCTAAACTAGAACCGGAAAACATGATAGTGGAGAATAGGAGCAGACGCATATGTCCCAGCAGGCTTTGCATATGAGAAAAGAATAACAGTGTGAGAAATTAGGATGAAATTATGAAATTGCGTAGTTGAAACAGTATGTTTTCAGCAGAATGGGCATGTAGGTGAAGGTTGACATGATCACAGACTATAGTGCGAAGTAAATGGAGTGACCATGAGCGAGCTTATATTCCTTATTGAAGGGTATATATAGTCGCTATGAAGCGTTAGCTGTTAACGTGGAGGGTTAAGTAATGTGTGAAATCTATTGCACTGCAGTGTTTTTTTTCATGTTCAGTACTAGTAGTTATAATTATGAGTGAATCATGATTTTAAATGTAATGTTTTAATGGGGAGTTGCAGAACGTACATACGTAGTAATTGTTTGTATGTGGCTAGATAGAGAACAGGGCGAGGTAACATGGATGTAGAAACATGGGGTTTGCTGATAAGAAGGTTTTGTACGGTAGCCAAGTGAAGAAATGTAGTTTGTAGAAATGGCACAGCGGTGAACTGGTGTAACTTTTTAATAAAAGGAATACATTTGCCGTCATGAAATGCATATGGGTCGCCATGAGTGAGTTTTGGTAAAGCAAATATAAGCGTAAGAGAACGTTAGTGTAAAAGAGGAAATTATCTGCCTGAGGACCAGGCGGGATTTAATCGTTCAACCGGAGGTTTACCAGTCTGTCACTTTGTTAGGGCAGCACCATGACATAGCTATGCAATGCGTGACATATCATTAGCAAACCTGTCTGTGGTTTTAAAGAACACAGGCGAGTAAGCACCAAAGACTGTAAAAAATATGGACAAAGCTACTGTGACGTCACCCATTGCCTCTCTGTGGGTCTCTAAAACACGTTTTGAAGCTCAATGGCGGGCGCGGCCATTTTCTCGATTTGGAGCCAAAACCATAGAGTTAAGCGGTCTTGTGATTTTCACAATGTGATTGACAGTCCGGTGCGGAAAAGCTCATCAACCTGAACGAACGATTGCGGAACGAACTTGAGGCTAGCTGACTGTCTGCCGTTATGTTTTAAAATATATTATCAAATGTTTACGGAGTTTAATTTCCATCCGTGACTGTACTGTGTCATGTAATCACGTTATATGTATGACATTAATAAGACAATTACGTTCAGTTATCTTCAATTTATGTTTCTCAGCAAAACGAATATGCTTAGCTAGCATATCAGCTTGCCAGTGAGCTAGGTAGGCTATCCGTGGTTAGCTCATGCATTAGCAATATGAACCACAGGGGAAGAACATCGACTACACTGATGGTCAATCAATCAGAGATGTGTAGGCTACTGGTGATTTGAATAGGCTAATTTTCATATAACTGTCTGGTAGACCTGCTGTTAACCGAGCAAGTTATCGTCGTAGGTTTTCGCCACAGTCAGTTAATGAGCCAGTAACTGCTACTAGCTACTCCATCGCCGTTTGTGTAGTTCACTTGCTGGGTGACGCTAGCTGACCGATCGTTCGCAAGTCACTTTCTACCGAATAAAAATTAACACTGTCAGCGGTGATTAACAAATCTACCAAGTATTTTAATAACTGATCTGCAGGCGTGTAAATATGACAACGCAATTTGTACAGCAAGTTTTCCACCTGGTGCATGAAGACAAAAATAATGTACATTGAATTTCTAATTATTATTAGACTTATTTTTTTCTTGTAAATCATCAAAACCAATGGAGAAAAGCCAATATACGCAAGGAGCCCCCAGGACCGATTCTGAGAACCACTGTCTTAAATGCCTAGCTTGTCGGTCTCTTAAATGCTAAAAACATGTTCCTTTCTAAATGCCAAGATGGTTAATTTCGTTAAATTCTGTATGTGTGATTTCATCGTGTGTTGTATGTTATTCAGCAAATGAACCTTGAGACTCTTAATTCGCTTCGTGAAACTGAAAAAGTGTTTATCCCAAAATCGGGATTATAGTAGCTTTGTCACATGCGTGAAGCATGGCCCAGGTAGACATTGGTCACACCTCCGATCTTGCTACTGTCACACAGGGTGTCCCTCAAGGTTCTGTTCTTGGTCCCCTCCTTTTCACCATCTATATGCTTCCTCTTGGCCCCATCCTCCGCAGCTTTGGTCTCAATTTCCACTTCTATGCAGATGACACCCAAATCTATATCAGCTCTACATCCACAAATCAGCCACCCACTGCCATTATTGAAACCTGTCTGACACATGTCAAATCTTGGATGCAACACAATTTTCTTAAACTCAACTGCGAAAAAACTGAAATTATTCTCATCGGACCAAAACCCCAGCTCACAAAACTACACAACTTCTCCCTCACCATTGACGGTTCCCCTGTCTCCCCCTCCCCCCTGGTCCGCAACCTCGGTGTCATACTCGATCCATCCCTCTCCTTTGAAAAGCACATCATCAACACTGTCAAGGTTTCATTTTTTCACCTGCATAATATCTCCAGACTCAGACCCTCTCTCACCCACCCCGATGCAGAAAAACTCATTCACGCTTTAATTTCCAGCAGACTAGACTACTGCAATGCACTCCTCACTGGTCTTCCTTCCCGTCTCCTACACAAACTGCAATTGGTTCAGAACTCGGCCGCAAGAATACTGTCCCGCACATCCTCCCGGTCTCACATCACCCCTATCTTGAAAGATTTACACTGGCTCCCAATCACATCACGCATCACATTCAAACTCCTCCTCCTAGTTTACAAATCCCGAAATGGCCTCGCACCCACTTACCTCTCTGATCTCCTACTCCCCTGCCAGCCACCCAGACAGTTACGTTCATCCACTGCCGGCCTCCTTACCATCATCCCCTCTCAGCGCCATTCTTTTGGCGACCGAGCCTTCTCAGTTCCCGCCCCCAAAATCTGGAATGCCCTCCCCCCTGACATCCGTACCTCTGACTCACTCACCTCCTTCAAATCACGCCTTAAAACCCCCCTCTTTTCCCTAGCTTTTCCTTGATGTTTGTCTCCCCCCCCCCCCATGTTTTTCTTAAAACAAGGTTGATGTCATACGGACTTGTGGCTTCTACAGGAGCATATACCATCGTTTCACAATCTGATAGCTCGTGGTAAGTCTACCTTGGATTGTTACGGCATTATGGCTAATACTATCTGCGCGCGCATGGCTGCTTATTTTACTCTCGGTGTTGCAATTTCCGTGCGTGAAAGTGGTTTTGTGCTCGCGCAGTGAATATCTGCTCGCGCTGATTATTGGCATTAAATTGACGCCATTAATGATCAAATCCTCAATTCAGAATATGAATGGGATTTTCACTTCCGGAACCTCACTGTTGAGCTCTATTTGCACTAGCCCTTGTTGAATAGCGTTGTACATGGTACCTCATTATTAGCTAAACTTACCTTGTCCATTCATTCTGCATACACAGACCTGCTGTAATAGTCTAGTCTTTTATTTACGCGTTAGAGCGGTTGAAAAGTTTTAAACCAACGTATAAATTAAAGTATAAACGTATTTCATGTAGCCTACGTGCTAAAAATACTAACATTTAACTGTAATATTTGCTCTAACTGCATTAGGCAGGTATTGTGTGGAGCTAGTTAGCTTCGCTTGGCTTGTGGGTAAATGCTCAGTCATCAGCTGCTATTCATTTGGAAATTGGCAGCGCATGTAGTCTCACTTGGAGCAACGCTCCCTCCCAGTTAGTGTTAGTGCATCTGTATCCTTCTGCCATCACCCTTCCCCTCACTACTCCCTGTCCTCACTGCTCTGCTATGTGTCTCAACCCCATCCCAACCTGTTCTCTCCCCTACAGAACGCGCTTCCGCAGGCGAGGCCCCCCCACGGCGACGGAACCTCTCCAACCTTCGCTATCCCTCACTGACCCCCTGTGACAACTTCACGGTCGCAGGAGGGCTATGGAACTGCCAGCCTGCTATGCGGCCTACGCGTCCCTCCTCTCTCTACATTTCCTTGCCCTCACCGAGACCTGGATCACACCAGGCAACACTGCAACCCCTACAGCCCTCTCCTCCTCCTTCTCCTTCTCTCACACCCCCCCCCCGATCCGCCCGTCTGGCCGTGGTGGGGGCACAGGTTTGCTGATCTCTCCCTCCTGGAAATTCTCTGTTCTCCCCCTCTCTCACCTCTCCATCTCTACCTTTGAATACCACTCTGTCTCAATCACCTATCCTGTTAACTTGTATATTGTTGTTATCTATCGTCCTCCAGGGCCCCTGGGAAGCTTCCTCGATGAGCTCGACACCCTGCTCAGCTTCTTCCCAGAGGATGGCATCCCACTGATCCTCCTGGGAGACTTCAACATCCACCTTGATGCCTCCCTCTCCGCAGCCTTCCTGCCCCTACTCCACTCATTCGACCTCTCCCTGATGCACTCCCCACCAACACACAAGGCTGGCAACCTCCTAGACCTGGTCATCCTGAGGAATTGCTCTTCCTCCGATCCCATGGTGACCCTTCTGCACCAGTCTGACCACCACTTCATTTCCTTCTCCCTCCCTCTTGCTCCCCTCCCTTCCTCCCCTCCATCCACTCCTACTGTCATGGTCCGCCGTAACCTCCGCTCCCTCTCTCCCTCCTCTCTCGCTTCTAGTGTCACTGCTTCACTCCCCCCTTGAATCCTTCTCCAACCTTCCCACTGATTCTGCATCTTCCGCTCTGTCTTCCTCGCTCTCCTCAGCACTTGACTCTCTCTGTCCTCTAGTCTCCAGGCCGGCACGCTCGTCCCCTCCCAGTCCATGGATGTCTGACCCCCTCCAAACCAACCGGGCCAGCCTACGTGCAGCGGAGAGGAAGTGGAGGAAATCCAAGGCTCAATCTGACCTGTCTGCCTACCAGGCTCTGCTAGCTGCAATTTCTACTGCTGTAACCTCTGCTAAAATTAATTATTATCAAACAAAAATTCATAAATCTGCCTCTAACCCTCATCAACTGTTCTCCATTTTCTCTTCTTTCCTCAGCACTCCTCCTCCCCCACCTCAGTCCTCCCTCGCTGCAGATGACTTTGCGGTTTTCTTCGATGAGAAGATTGCAGACATCCGCAGCTCCTTCACGTCCACCGCCACCCTTCCCCACTCCCCCCCTCTGTTCCCTCCCCTTGTTTCTCCACTTTCTCTCCCCTCACTGACTCTGATGTTTCCCAGCTCCTACTCTCCCACCGCCCTACCACCTGTGCCCTATCCCTTCCTCTCTCCTCCAGACTATCACACCTGACATCCTCCCATTTGTCACCTCCCTTGTGAACTCCTCCTTGTCTTCTGGATGTTTCCCCTCTTCCTTCAAGCTGGCCCACGTCACCCCACTGCTGAAGAAGCCCACTCTGGATCCCTCCGTCATCCAGAACTACCGTCCTGTTTCTCTTCTCCCTTTTTTATCCAAAACAATTGAACGAGCTGCTTCTAACCAACTCTCCTCTTTTCTCTTGCAGAACAACCTCCTAGACCCCCACCAGTCCGGCTTCAGACCTGGCCACTCGACAGAGACCGTCTCGGTCAGTGAGTCGCTTCACGCCGCACAAGCAGCCTCCCGTTCGTCCGTCCTGATCCTCCTAGACCTTTCTGCTGCCTTCGACACAGTCGACCACCCCATCCTCCTGTCCTCCCTGGCAGCTATGGGGATCTGTGGCATAGCACTAGACTGGATCGAGTCCTACCTCTCCGGTCGCTCCTTCCAAGTCGCCTGGGCCGGTGCAGTATCGGCACCTCGCCCCCTTGCCACAGGAGTTCACCAGGGCTCAGTCCTTGGTCCCCTCCTGTTCTCCCTGTACACCCAATCTCTTGGTCCTCTAATCTCTGCCCATGGTTTGTCTTATCATTGTTATGCCGATGACAGCCAACTCTTTCTCTCCTTCCCCCCCCCCGACACACAGGTCTCCGCTCGCATCTCTGCTTGCCTGAGGGACATCCAGAGCTGGATGGATAACCACCATCTTAAGCTGAACCCAGGTAAGACAGAGATTCCTGCTCCATCCTCAAACCTCCTTGACTTTTCTATTTCCCTAGGGGACACCGTTATTTCATCATCATCTGCCTGTTATGGCTCGCATCAAATTTAAGACTTTGGTGCTTGTATACCAGGCAGCTAAGCGGTCAGCACCAGGATACATCCAGAGGATCATCAGACCCTACACACCAGCCAGACCTCTCCGTTCTGCCACCTCTGGACGCTTGGCACCTCCCCCTCTTCGTGTCTGTACTTCCCGTTCGCGTCTGCAGTCTGTCCTGGCCCCTCGCTGGTGGAATGACCTTCCCGTGGCGGTCAGAACAGCAGAGAATCTGACTACCTTCAAGCGCAGACTAAAGACTCATCTCTTCAGGCTGCACCTCTCCCCACCCCTCCCTAGCCTCTAGTTTAGCTCAGTGTACCTAGTTAGGCTCATGCGATCTCGTTAGTTTTGTATTTGGCAGGATTGTTTTGTTTATTTGCTGAACAGGTTACCCTACAGGGTTGGAGTCCTGATCTATGTGGCCACTTCTGGCACTACGATCTTTACTTCACTCTAGTGTGTTTTTCTGTTAAAAGGGTTATAATACCAACAGAAGCTAGTGCAAATTCGCGTTCTCTTATACTATCTATGAAAACAAACTTCTAAAATATTTAGTTATCAAAACTCGAATGTGCAGTGTCATACTACAAAACTATGAACTTTCTGTGAAAAGCGCGAAATAGTCTCCATCGGTTAGAAACCTGGGGCGCGTTCAGCCCCGAAAAAACGTAGCAAAACGTTTATTTAAACAGAATATATAATAACACTTATTAACAACAATATAAACACTATATTAATGACACTACAATAATTCAAGAAGAAGCGCGCTAAACTATTGTTAGATTGGAACAGACCCAACCTCTTTCTATGGCTCTGGGTTGGAAGTCGTTGGAAAGGTATCATTCGCAATGGTTTATGGGGAGTAGTTCCTTCCCTCTTAAAATAATTATGTACACAGTCTTGTACCCGAGCGTAAAGTTGCTATGTAAATTACGGAACGTGCAGAACCCCTAGGCCAATTGTAGTCCGATTGAAGCATATACATGCTGTAGTAAATCGACCCCGAACCACATTATCTAGGTATGTTAGTCCGACTTCGTATGATTTCAGTCGGACTATGATGTTTACATGATTTTTAAAAGTTCAGTTTTAGCCGGACTAATACAATAAATTGACTTTTTCAAACATCATGTAAACCCACTGAGTGACTTTGTCCATATATTTCTACAGTCTATGATTCTGATACATCCATTCTGTGCAGGCAGCTCTCTCAATTTCTTAACATCGATGAGTCAATAACAGCCTCATACTCGTTCATGTGCGGGTGTGCCTGTGTAAGCAGTTACGCGGACTGTGTCATAAAGCCATGGGGACCAAATTGGAATTAAATAAACCTTATATCTGTGGAACTCAGAAGAAGAAAATTGGTGCCTGGAGAGTAATTATTTCAGTGTCAAGAAATTTTTGAGTTTAAAATAATTTCATTTGGACAGGGTAAATGTATCATTTTGAATGGACTTCAATAAGGGAAATTACTTTTTTGGCACCAGAGGCTTACTAAACTGCAATACCTCGAGTAACCAGTGGAGTTTGAGCTTCACGTAGAATGACAATCTCTGACCCCCTGGTTCTACTACTCTGCCCAGTTCCTGTGTACCCTGTATGAGCTGAAGGCAAATACCTTTTAACTGCACTGTACACTCCGTTCGAACAATTCTGTGCATCCATTGCTTTGGGTGTTGAAAAGCACTGCATGAATAAAATGTATAATTATTATTATTATTATTAAGTTTCGAAAATTGTGTTCACAAATATGTTTTCTGTAGTATTCTATATGTATGTATGCTAGACAAGTGAAATTTTTATTAGGCACATAATGCTATTTTCACCTAGACCACACAGTGGCAGCAGAATTCCATATTTTTAACTGAAAAAAAGGGAGAGATACCAGAAATTGAGAACACATTATGACCTACTTGTTTCAGATACTGAAGTTCATTTACAGAAAATTTACAATACCATGGTATCGATTTGCATGTTAGTATTGTATACTTTGTTTAATAAGACTGGGTATGTACTTATTTAGTAAAGATATAAAAGCCACAAGCTAATTTAAACATCGATATACAGGCCTATAGATATTCAGTAATGATTAAAAATACATATTTTCCCTGAAAAAAGCTTTGAAATAGATGATTGAATTACACATTTCTGGGTCACAAGTTTGTCCGTCAGATGGACCTCAAATAGGTAATAGAATTTTTGTTTTTGTACTTTCCTTAACCTATCCACCATTGTAATCTCCATTAGACATTTTTGCATTTTGGCCATTCACAACTCTTTGTCACAGCCCTGCTGTTTAGATGCAACCATCCTAGTGACATCAATGTTGCTTTTGGTAAAAATGTCTTTCGCTTTGTTGATGGTGTCTGCCGGAAGGGTGCGTGTGCGGCCCAGGATCCAGGCGAAGTCCACGTGAAAAACCCTCAGGATGTCAGTGCAGGAGTAAACCAGTGCCGATTTGTCATAGTCGGTCGATATAATCCAGTACGGGGAGTAAGGTGCGACTGTGCAAGAGACAAGCACACATGCGCGTGTGCACAGACACACACACACACACACAGGTCACGTGCATTATATCCAAACTTCAACTCAATTATAGTTTCCACAGTAGCTTGTGACTTCCCTAATGTTCTATATGAATAGAATTTCAACAGTAAAATTTTCCAAAATAAAAGTGGTACTTAAATGGTGCATTTGAACACGTGTAGGTCTGACAAAATGGAAAGGTAACAAATATAAAATCAACCCTTAACAGTCAAGACAAACATTGTTGCGCGTTGTGGGTACACAATAGGACTCTGATTTGGTAGTATCTATTACGCTTCCATTACATGACTGTGGTTCTCTCCATACTTACGGAAAGAGAAGCTGATTCCCAGTTTGGCTGGCTGATTAATGTCCTTAACGATACCAGTCCCCTCCAGAGTCTTCAACTGTCCTTTCCTGCAATAGGAAATGGTGTCTGGTAGGATAGCTAATCTGGATCGCTTGGAAAACACCACTTAGCTGAAGTTTGAACACTCATCGTATTTCTGAGCTGGATACTTTAATAGTCCCATCCGCATTCATGGTCAAGTTAGTCTCAATGCACCTCCCTTTTTCATACTGGGCTGGCAGTTTTGCAACTTCATACCATGTCCCTAGGAACTGGGGTCAGGAAAGGGGGGGGGGAAATTTAAATAGAAAAGGAAACATAAATGTGCAAGTCATGTAAAAGTGGAAGATGTTATAATACACTGCAGGTCAGGTTTTTTGTTTAAATCGTTCAGCAAAACTGACACTTTACATTTGGAAGTGCATTTGTCTAAAAATGCTCTTTTTATTTACAGCTACGGTCATAGAAGTACCTAATTCGATTGCTCTATTGTCACTAAGCTACATGTGGCTCGTGTTCTGTATGGGTCATGACTCCAATTCAACATTTTATTGGATGAGCCTGCAGAGGGGTGTTACCTTTTTCAAGACAAAGTTTGGCTGGAGCGGGGGCTCTGGACAGGTACCCCAGTGGGGTACCTGAGCATTGCTGAGGGACAGGAGTAGAGGGAGAAAAAGGGCAGAAGAGGCCTTCATGTTCTTAAGGCCAGCTTTAATCTGGAATGATTAGGGACAATAGCAGCACCAGTGAATGGATTAATTCATTCATTCATTATTTATATTTTATTAAAGTGCCTTGGGCAGCTTGTTCCTTGGCCTGTATGAGCTATTAAACATTTCCATATTTTCAAATGAATACAATTCATGTGTAACTTTTTTATTAATAAACTTACACAAACACAGATCATCATATAAACAAGTTGACTTTTACATAAACCTCTATTCAAACAGAGAAGACACTACACACACAGCTGTGTTCAGTGCTTTCAGTATTTTTCAGCATTCATCTCATTAAAATGATCTCTTATATTTCCAATGCAGAGAACAGCATCATGGTAGCAGTGTAATTCCTGACACAGTATGTTGAACCCACAGAAGAGCTCTGATTCCTTGGAATGATTTCAAAGATCTGCACTGAATGTCAGCAAGACTACAGAGTCCATTGTGGGCTTCAGGAGCCACCGAGGCACCCACTCCCCCATCAGCCTAGACGGGACACCGGTGGAAATCGTCAGTTGCTTCCGTTTCCTGGGACTACACATCTCCGACGACCTAGCGTGGACCCGCAACACAGAGGTCATGCTCAAGAAGGCACACCAGCGCCTCTACCCCCTACGGTGCCTCAGGAAATGCGGCATAAGCACCCGATGGCTTGTGATCTTTTACCGCGGCACCATA
The DNA here is from genome assembly GCA_025169545.1 of Anguilla japonica. NCBI lineage: Eukaryota > Metazoa > Chordata > Actinopteri > Anguilliformes > Anguillidae > Anguilla > Anguilla japonica. Next base: position 23,866,905 of record CM045888.1, on the reverse strand, counting down.
GAGAGCGTCCTAACGGGTGGTGTCACTGTGTGGTATGGCAATACCACTGCACAGGACAGGAAAGCCATCCAGAGGGTCGTGAGGACGGCGGAAAAGATCATCGGGTGTGCACTTCCATCCATCGAGGAGATCTTTAGGATCAGGTGTCGGAACAAGGCCAACTCCATCATACAGGACCACAACCACCCTGGGCACCAACTGTTCTCCCCCCCTGCGGTCTGGTCACCGGTACCGCAGCATCCGAACCAGGACAAGCATGTTCAAGAACAGTTTCTATCCACAGGCAGTGCTCCTACTGAACTGTTAAGCGCTCAATTAGGCTATTGGACTTATGATTGCTCTAGGCACTCTATACAGCATGCAGGCACTCTCACTGTACTGTACTGCACTGGTCACTTTATAACATTCTCACGTCATCTGCCAGATTGTTGCATCAGGAGTGCTGCTATTACCATAATTATATTGTTGCATAAATGTTACAGTTTGGGCCATTACAACCTTATTGTATTTTTTATTTATTAAGCTGTTATCATTACTGTACTGCACTTGGTCACTTTACCACTTTTTTGCACCACCCGCCATAATTTGCCATAGTCTTGAAAAGTCTTACTCAGTTCTGTACTTATTCTGTACTTATTGTGTAGGTACTTACTGTGGTGTGGGGATGGCTGGTTTAAGCAGCCACACCTGCCCTGGGTCAAGCTAATTAGACCTGGCCAATTGGATAATTGGTTAAGAATTAGATAATTGGCCAGGCTAATTGGACCCAGGAACAGGAGTGGCTGCACCTGTGCGTAGTGAGGTAATCACTGCGCACAGGTTAAATCTGCCATCCCCACCCACACCTGAGAGCCTCTCTGTCATGACAGTGTTTTAGATCTGCTCACTTGGCTGTAACATCTTGCCAAACCCTCGCAAATAAATCTGGACTGTTGGAACATCTTCTCCCTGTGTCTCTGTGCTGGAGGGCCCCAAGGAAAGCCACTTCGGTGGCCTGTGGCAGGCGTGTTTGCCACACTTACTTTTTATCTATTGTTTGAAATCTACGTATAGAATTTATACTGTGGGAAGGAATGGGGAGTAAGCATTCCATTGTACTTGTTACAAATGGCAATAAAGAATCTTAAATCTTGAAGATTTGCATCCCTTATTTCTTTTCCTCCCAATCTGAAATGCCCAATCGTACTAGTAGGCCTGTACCATCACTGCAGTGTTGTGATTCAGCCCAGAAGAGTGCAAATAGGCAGATGTGTCCTTCACAGCACTGGCATGCAGCTGCCTCTTCTTTTTATTCGAAGGTCTATCAGATTTTGTGCCAGGGGTCTGCTTCTTGTAGAGGGCACAGCTAGACTACAGGTACCCAATTAACCAGAGGAGTCACTGAAGTGTTCCAAGGCAGGGAATACCCTGCATTCTGAATCTATGTCTGGTTTGCTTTTGCCGGTTACATGCAGCTCAGTGGGACTTAGAATTCAATTCTGTGCCATGAAGCATGCTAGTGCTTATAGCTGACCGCACTACTCGGGAGGCTACCATTTTGAGAGTTTTGTATTATAGATCATAGGCATATAGTTATATAAAATCACAGATAGTATAGCTTTGAAATATCAAATCTAGAGTTTTCAGTTCTCACATCATGACATTGATTTGTATTGCCTCTATGTTACTTTTAGCGTACTTACTTTTAACGAGAGAAATTTTTAAAAAAGAGAATAAAAAAAAAGGAAGGGCAGAGAAGTTCCATGTTGGAGCGATTTAGTGAAATACTTAACCATGAGGAGTCAAGTGCTGGGTATGTCATATGCAACAGCTGCGAAATAATGGGTAATGTGTGATCGGTGCGGGTCTCTAAATCGGAGAAAATAATTCGTTGGGGTAGGTGGAGCAGCGCACACTTTTGTTTGAGTTATTTTAGTTTGATTTATTTATTTGAGTTTGTCAAACACTTTAATCAGCACCTTTTCAGTTTATTTTTTAAACAATTGAGGTTATTACGATTTTTTGTTTGTGCTGTGATTTAAATAAAGAACAAACATTTATCTGCACTAGTGTTGCACGGTATAGCCTACCGAAACTTCGGTACTTTTTCGGTACTTAAAAAAAGAACGGTTCGGTATTAGAATTGTCCGATGTTCGGTAGCCTACTTTTAGGTCAAATGTAAAAGCCAGGGAAATGTGTCTCCGGCATTACTGATTGAGAGGATGAAAGGTGTCATTTGTCTGAATCGTCGCTAGATGGCAGTAGCAACTAAGGTAGCCAAGTCAGGTGAGATGCGCTTGTGCATTCACTTTGTTGATACAGCGCAAGCCTCGACTCAGTTCACTTCAGTAGCGGCTAGCGAGAGAGAGACAGAAAAGTAATGGCTCAGGCTCAACGTATTCTGATTTGGAAAGATTTAATTTCTGTTACGTAAGAATTTATTTCTGTTATTTAATATGGTGTTGTTCTAACACTATACTATAGGTGTTCAAATTTGGAAATATTTCATTATAGGAAAATGCTGTATTGTTATTAAAATATGCTGTTGGATCTATTTTAAAGTGAAAGACCTGTTTAAATATTCTTTAGTTTACAATTGTTTAATTATTGAAATATATTTAATATAATATATATATTTCTTTGTATTGTTTAGTGTTCTAACACTATAGGCCTATGCTTATTAATATGTTGAACAGGCTTCAACTTAAAGGTTGTTAATAAACTATGAATTCGAAAACGAGGTAAACCCTTGTGGACATTACGTTTCTGATCTATTAAGGTAATTTCAGTATCGTTAGGTACCGAGTATCAAATCAGTATCGTTTAAGTTTCAAGTATTGTTTCAATATCGAGTATCGTGATACTAAACCTTGTATCGGTATCGAAGTCAAAAATTTGGTGCCGTGACAACACTAATCTGCACCTTTATTCCTGTTTACAATCATTTACATAATGTGTTAAGAAATTACCAATGTGTAAGGGAACTGACAAAAAAGGTAATGCCTAAAATGTATTATTGCGGCAGTGAAAAATTTTGGGTGCACCTAAATTATGTGCTGGTGCACCTAAATGAAAAAGTTGCACCAGTGCAACCAATGTAAAAAGTTAGTCTGGAGCCCGGGAGTATCTTCTCTGGTGATGCTCTGCTCAGCCTGTACTGCAGCCATCTTGAAATTCTGCTTATTTTGGGGGCTAGGTGCCTTAAATTTTATCTTCGGCACATGAAACGCATGTTCAATTGGATTCTGATCCGGTGAGTGGCTTGGCCAATCAAGAATATTCCAGTTTTTAGCTTTGAAAAACTCCTTTGTTGCTTTAGCAATGTGTTTTGGATAATTTTCTTGCTGTAGGATGAAACACTGTCCTATGAGTTTGGAGGCATTTGGTTTTGTGTTTTTAATACACTTTATTTGTCATCGTAGGCATACAACGAAATTATGTTTGGTAACTCTCAGAGGCCAGCAGCAATATTAAACAAGATAAAGACAAGATAAAATTAGGTAGCGTCAAGTGGTTGCAAATAAGATGCTTCTGTACACTTCAAAGTTCATTCTGCTGCCACTATCAGTTACATCATCAATGAAGACAAGAGAGCCTGTATCTGTGGCAGCCATACATGCCCAATTCACACATGAAGGGGTGCTTTGGATCCTGGGCAGTTCCAGACTTTGCTCATGCCATCACTCTGATACAAGAGAATTGTGGTCTCTTCTGTCCACTAGACCGTTTTTCAGGTCTTTGCAGGCTTTGGTGGTAGCTCCTCTTCCATGACCGGCTCATCAACTTCCACTACAAAAAATAAGCATTTAATAAATTAGTGTCATTTCCTGCCCTAGTTATTTCAAATAACAGTATAAAATTATAGCATGTCTTGCCATTCCAGAAGGTGTGGATCATTACCTTGAATTGTTTCACTTCTGTACTGTTTTGCGCTTTTTCCTCTTGTACAGCAGTATTAGTGCTCCGAAGACGAGGAATGCTGTGACACACAAGGCTGGAACCCATCTAACTGCAAAACATATTACAAAGTGACATTCACATGAACATTGTTTCGTTTATCATCTTTTCAAGAAGCTTATGGGTTATTTTTTCATTACATTTTTTTAACATTTTGAATATATTTGGCTTATACCTGTTTAAGAACTTAGAGAGAATGCCTATTCAGTTACAGATTCTTCAGAATTGCTACTCATTGTTTACTGCAAAAACATTCTGTCCTATTGGAAAATGCCATTGACATTTAGCTAAAATTTCACCTGGTAATTGCTGTAGATTACAATCACCTGGGATTCCTGCACTCTCAATCATTAATGAAAAACACGCTTCAAAACCCCCATAGTGATGCTATTCAGAACATGGTGGAGCACGTCCATCATTTGGCAGATGAGCAAAGTTGCCACTGCCATAGCAAGTACAAAATGTCCCTGCTGTATGACAATTTGTGACTAATATATTTAATTACTTGTAAGATTTTCTGTCTCTTTCTAATACAGCATTATGGGTTCACCTTGTGATGGTTGCGGGAAGCACATTTCCAGATCAACAGAATCACTGGTGGCTCTGCTGACAGGGTTATGGGCTGTACACGTGTACGTTGTGGATGGAGAGAGGGAGTGTAACTGGAGGTCTATCGCTTGGTCCAGGTGCACACAGCTGTCATTACCACAAGGGGGCAGAGTTTCCCAGCTGTAAGTCACTTCAGTCCCCTGACTGCTGAAGCAGCTCAGACTGACATTACTCCCCAGGCACTCAGCTGTGATGTTGGGTTTAGAGACGGGCTCTACAGGAGAAATAATCAAAAATTTTAACTTACTGTAACTACGTATTCATATAGGTCACAAAGCAAATATTTAAACATACGATAATAGGCTCTGATCATTAGACATTATCATGTGATTGTAAATTCTATTATTTGTTAATGTCAAGCATTATTGTGTACCCCAAATGCTTGAAAAGAATTTCCTGACGGTATTAGCAGTGTAGTTTAGCTTAAAGTTTGGCCTCACTTTCTGTGTTGACTTATTCCATGTGTACGGCCAGCCAGTGGAATCAGTCCCTGAACTATTCTTGTCAATTCTGATAAAATTATGCATTCCCTTTAATAATGTAATAAAACACTGAACAAAGTGAATAACAAACTATGGTGTGTTCCAGGTGCAAAAATAATTTAGATAACGTGAAATGTGCTTTCTGCCAACTTACCAAAAACCTGCAGATGAAAGTCTGCATACTTCTGTGGCTTAAAACTTCCTGATGTATACCCAGTTTTAACTTGATAAAGGCCAGAATCTGATAGGCTTAATTTGTTCAGCCATATCGAGTCATTGCCAATGCTGACCCTTCCCTTATATTGTTCTCGAACAAAAAGGGCAATTTCAGGAAAATGCCATTTAGCTATTGTAAATGTATTAAAAAGTAGGCCAATGCTGTAGCTTTGGTTGCCCTCAGCTGAGAAAGGAAACTTGATGCGGTCCCCCACTTTCACTGTGATGTTGGAACCAGCCGCTGTCTCTGCCACCCCCTCACTGCACCCATACTGGCACACTGTAATAGAGTTGGGGATTATTCACACTGTAATCGAGAGGGGGATTATTCACACTGCAATAGAGATGGGGATTATTCACACTGTAAACGAGAGGGGGATTATTTACATTGTATCACAGAGAGTTATCGCATTATAATGCACAAAGTTGGGGTTACCACTGTAGAAGGTGGACGTTGTTTGCATTACAGTAGTTTATGAGATAGGGATTCCTAACTGACTTAAAATTCCTTTGTGATCTTAAAACACCTGCAAGCACCAACAAACATTGGATTCACAAAGGCATTTCATTGGCTTTTGAAAATAATTAACTTCACGCTAATGCAGTTAATAAGGTGGCCCCATGTTCATTTCATGTGGGGCATTTCATGCAAGGTTCAGGGAAACTTACAGTTGCTAAAGTAACAATGAAAGACGGAAAAGTTTTCAGTCTACGCAACAGAGTGATTCTGCAATATTTAATCATGTGTCAATCAGAATTACTGAATTTATAAATTATAATTAGGCTACTTGTTTGTTATGATTCTGTATGATTCCTGGAGAAGTGCTTGCTAGAAAAACAACCAGTCCTCCATGCGAAACATTTATCTTTCAAGGAATTTCTAAAAAAAAAAATATATATATTTTTTAATCTGCCATAATCACTCTTCCCCCGAGTGAGTTATTTAATTGAATTCGGTCTCAAGCCTCAGTTCAGACTGAACATGAGTCACACACAAACATTTATTCTTACAGGTCTATAATTTATTATAAACTGAATTGTATTCAAAACATAGGAATAAAATCCAGATTACCTATTATATAAAGAAGCATAGCTTCAGCATAGATCCTTCTTGACGTTTTGACAGCTTGACGTTGAGTGGTCATTCTTTTTAACTGTAGAAACATAAGGCAAGGTAGTAACAATTAGCTAACCAGCTAGCTAGCAATAAACTGTACGTTAATCCTCTTTTGTCATAGTCAGTCCATGTGACACCTACTGTATATAACCTATAGGTTACAAGCATTTCAAATTGTTAGCTACACATATTTCCAGGACTATTAGCCTGGACTGGTTGGACATGCATCGTGTCGTATCTACAAAAAGGTTGTGAAATATAGATAGGACATTATTACATTTGAGAAATCAATTCAGACGAACCCCTTCAGAACAGTTGTAAAATATAACGTAAGATTAAATGGAGTTATTGTTTTTTTTTAAATATAGATTAATGTCTTGGAGCATTAACTTAACTTGTTTTGCTTAGCATATGAATTTCATCCCTTTGGTAAAAACAATGGACAACTTCATGTGTTAAATTTCGAATTGGTTATATTTATTTCAATCTCTGGCCGGAAAAAAAAACGGATTTATATCGATTTACGATGTGCTGGTGGTCCTGAACTACACAAAATCAAAGTCGCACGGATACACGTCACAACCACGTGTGCTTGTAAGTCTACCCGCCGAGTGCGGTGCCTAAGCTTGCCCCTAACTGCTGGTCTGGGATCAGATTTCCCTTCCCAGGTCCTAGCTTTAACCATTAGTAGGAGAAGAAAATAACTGACTCTGGACCAGCAGCTAGGGCCAACTGCACCCAACACCGGTGGCTAGCTAGCTATACCCTCGACAAATGCGGTGTCACTGGTTAGCTTAATGCATTTTTTCAATGGTCAGGACAATAATGTTAAGAAGGGAGAAAATCATTCCAAATCCAACCATGTAGAGCAGGTCATATACAGCCAGGGTAGATTAGCGGGTCTGTCAGCGCCAGCATGAAAGATATCGTTTATAAGTTTTGGTTAGCTAACGTTAACGTTAGGAAGGGCTGGATCAGCAGGTAGCTAGCTAGCTGTCAAAGTCAGGTTTTGTCATTACAAACCATATGCTGCACAGTACACGATGTAACGAAACTTCGTTTCGCGTTCCCCTGTGTACCAATTCGAAAAATAATTTATTTGCCCTTTCACAGCATTCCCACAGATGTACTCCAAAATAAGAAAAAAACTTGCTAGGTAGCATGACTGTCATAATGTTGCAAACTAACAAACTAACCCATTACGATAGCTAGCCAGTTAGCTACTGCTTTGTGAATAAGATTACACTCGATATGAAACTTTTCTCCTCACATACATTTGGGTCTAAATGTCTGAGTCCCCTACCAACTCCTTTGTTTTTTCTCACAGAAATGGTCGTTTCTCGCCTTTTTTTTAGTTCACTACAGTGGTGATAGAAGTGACTAGAATTAAGTGGTACTGTGCTGTTAGCCTTTATTGATCGCCGTACAAGGTTAATGTGAAGTAGCTAGCACAATCTGACAGTACTAACTCATAAAATTGTACTTTGAATGGTACTTGGTCAATCGAACGGTAAATTTGAAAAACATTCGATTATAGTCAGCAGCACCGAAATTTTCTGTTACACCCCTCAATAAACGGCAAAAGTCCCAGTAGAAGATTGAATTAAATTTTTAAAAGTTATATATTGTGGCGGTTTCGCGAGGAAGCAGAGACGGAGACTGGCTTGGCTGTTTCCGAATCGCTCCCGGGGAGCTTCGCTTTATTTGTCACATCTCTTCAAAACGGTAATTCGGAGACTGACCATCATAGCTGGGCGAAGCCTGCTTTTGTCAAACCCCGTTCGCCGTGATTGGCTGCCCCGGCGCAACGGAACGAACCAATCACACAGCCTTAACGTCACGTCACACATAGGTCGGATAATTTACATACAGCGGGAAACAGCAGCACGAGACACGCAAAACAGACAGAGAAGGAATACAACGACAGTATTGGCTAGTTGACTAATGACAGAAACACGATGGTGCAAATCATAAACCCGAGGGGCTGCTAGCGCTACGGAAGCGATTCCTAGCAGACTACACACATTTAAAATAACGAGTATTTACACGATCGCGGAGCGGGACAAGTTAACCGCTAACAAGCTAACAATTATTTAGTTACACACAGGCAAGATCGCCACAATATTTTCTGAAACCTTATCGATTCCGCTTGACCGTAGTGAGTGAAACTAGGCGATCTGAGCATACAGTCGCTAAGTAAATTACGTCAGAAGGATTCAGCCTTGTTGTTTGCTACCTAAACTTCACAGCACACTCAAATCCGTTAGCATGCTTGTAGCACGAAGTGTCTACTTTCAAAATCCATTTAAACCATTCACAAATGACTTGGGACTTTGAAGTTATGAAGCGGGATGTATCAAGTGTCCAGTGAAAATACTGACCTGGCTATCAGTCAGAATTCTGAGAGAACCAACTGCCATAAATGACCGCTTAAAATCAACCAGTAAGAGTTATTATGATGTCACTGGTTCAGAACCCCATAAATGTAAACAGTCGAATGTTCAGTGAAATCTATCGGTTTTCGGTACCGTCGGAGTCCCGATCTTATCATTGATGGAATTTTGGGAAAGTGCGAGCTAAAAGGCCACAAAACAGCCAATATATCACATTAATATTCCATATATGTACGATCGCTGTTCACAATACGTTAATTTAAGGCTAAACTGGTATTTTAATCACAATACTTATGTTAATTTCCGGAAATACATTTTTCGATTGTCCTCTCTACTAGAACTGCAAACATGCATGTTGAAAGTAGGACTCCAACATTACATTGCAAATACTACTAACGGAAAAGGTCTCCAATGGATTCAGTTCTTCTTGTTAGCTTTGGCATCCAGTATTGTTGCATTAATACATTCAGTTAAAAATATAAAGGCATAATGAAACGCTTACCTGCTCTTGACCGCTTTCAAACAGATTTTCCCACGGAGAATTAAAAATCACAGCGACCGCCTTCCAAGAGCACGTCACAGTAATATGCGCATGTGATTGGATCTTCTTGAAAGAAACAAAAAAGATTCTTCTTCGTCTTGTCAGTTTTTCGGCAGGCAACTAGGCGTATTACTGCCCTCTGCAGGATATGAATTTAACAATTGCAGCTCATACTCTCATATACAGCCCTGAATCATCCAGGAACTGTAAAACTGTATTGGTGATCAGCTGGTGGTTCTCGCTTTGGCCAAAAAAAGATTTAATGGAGAATGCAACTACTCCTAGGTCTGACAATCTCTTATAGAAAGTTTCCCTCTCTGCTTTATACTTGCCACACTCCAGGAGAGCATGCTTGACTGTTTCTGGGTTTCCACACTCACATAGTCCTGTTGGATGTTTTCCTACAATGTGCAAGTAATGATTTAACCCACAGTGTCCAAGCCTCAGTCTGCTCATTTTAACTGAATCTCTTCGGGTTCCAGACCAACAACTGGGTTTTTTAATCTGAGGATGAAAATAAAAATAGTGGCTTTCCTTTTTCCTGTCTATATAATGCTTGAATATTTAGTCTATGCAGAGGTCTTGTCAGTTGCTACTGAGATAACTTCAACAAAGCGTGCTGACCAGAGAGGTGCTGACATATACTGGATCAATGGAAGGCACTGCGGATCGTGGCTCCTCTTCCAAGGGGCTCATCAACTTCCACTACAAAAAATAAGCATTTAATAAATTAGTGTCATTGCCTGCCCTAGTTATTTCAGATAACAGTGGAAAACTGATTCCACATAGCATGTCTTGCCATTCCAGAGGGTGTGGATCATTACCTTGAATTGTTTCACTTCTGTACTGTTTTGCGCTTTTTCCTCTTGTACAGCAGTATTAGTGCTCCGAAGACGAGGAATGCTGATGTGGCACACAAGGCTGGAACCCATCTAACTGCAAAACATATTACAAAGTGACATTCACATAAACATTGTTTCGTTTATCATCTTTTCAAGAAGCTTATGGGTTATTTTTTCATTACATTTTGAATATATTTGGCTTATACCTGTTTAAGAACTTAGAGAGAATGCCTATTCAGTTACAGATTCTTCAGAATTGCTACTCATTGTTTACTGCAAAAACATTTTGTCCTATTGGAAAATGCCATTGACATTTAGCTAAAATTTCACCTGGTAATTGCTGTAGATTACAATCACCTGGGATTCCTGCACTCTCAATCATTAATGAAAAACACGCTTCAAAACCCCCATAGTGATGCTATTCAGAACATGGTGGAGCACGTCCATCATTTGGCAGATGAGCAAAGTTGCCACTGCCATAGCAAGTACAAAATGTCCCTGCTGTATGACAATTTGTGACTAATATATTTAATTACTTGTAAGATTTTCTGTCTCTTTCTAATACAGCATTATGGGTTCACCTTGTGATGGTTGCGGGAAGCACATTTCCAGATCAACAGAATCACTGGTGGCTCTGCTGACAGGGTTATGGGCTGTACACGTGTACGTTGTGGATGGAGAGAGGGAGTGTAACTGGAGGTCTATCGCTTGGTCCAGGTGCACACAGCTGTCATTACCACAAGGGGGCAGAGTTTCCCAGCTGTAAGTCACTTCAGTCCCCTGACTGCTGAAGCAGCTCAGACTGACATTACTCCCCAGGCACTCAGCTGTGATGTTGGGTTTAGAGACGGGCTCTACAGGAGAAATAATCAAAAATTTTAACTTACTGTAACTACGTATTCATATAGGTCACAAAGCAAATATTTAAACATACGATAATAGGCTCTGATCATTAGACATTATCATGTGATTGTAAATTCTATTATTTGTTAATGTCAAGCATTATTGTGTACCCCAAATGCTTGAAAAGAATTTCCTGACGGTATTAGCAGTGTAGTTTAGCTTAAAGTTTGGCCTCACTTTCTGTGTTGACTTATTCCATGTGTACGGCCAGCCAGTGGAATCAGTCCCTGAACTATTCTTGTCAATTCTGATAAAATTATGCATTCCCTTTAATAATGTAATAAAACACTGAACAAAGTGAATAACAAACTATGGTGTGTTCCAGGTGCAAAAATAATTTAGATAACGTGAAATGTGCTTTCTGCCAACTTACCAAAAACCTGCAGATGAAAGTCTGCATACTTCTGTGGCTTAAAACTTCCTGATGTATACCCAGTTTTAACTTGATAAAGGCCAGAATCTGATAGGCTTAATTTGTTCAGCCATATCGAGTCATTGCCAATGCTGACCCTTCCCTTATATTGTTCTCGAACAAAAAGGGCAATTTCAGGAAAATGCCATTTAGCTATTGTAAATGTATTAAAAAGTAGGCCAATGCTGTAGCTTTGGTTGCCCTCAGCTGAGAAAGGAAACTTGATGCGGTCCCCCACTTTCACTGTGATGTTGGGTTTAGATTTACTGCAAAAACGATTTGTTCTGTTGGGAGAGCGTCATTGATATTTAGCTAAAATATCACCTGGTCGTTGCTGTAGATTACAATCACCTGATATTCCAGCACTTCCTAAGCAATTTCTCATTCATCAATGAAAAATATGCTACAAAACCCCCACAGTAGAAGGTTGAGCACTTCCACCATTTGGCAAATGAGCACACAGTTGCCACTACCACAGCAAGTTCATAATTTCCCTGCTCTATGACAATTTGTGACTAATATATTTAACTACTCTTTTTACTTTTATCTCACTACTGTAAGATTTCCTGTCTCTTTCTAATACAGCATTATGGGTTCACCTTGTGATCGTTGCGGGAAGCAGAATCGCTGGTGGCTCTGCTGACAGGGTTATGGGCTGTACACGTGTATGTTGTGGATGGAGAGAGGGAGTGTAACTGGAGGTCCATTGCTTGGCCTAGGTGCACACAGCTGTCATTACCACAAGGGGGCAGAGTTTCCCAGCAGTAAGTCACTTCAGTCCCCTGACAGCTGATGCAGCTCAGACTGATAGTACTCCCCAGGCACTCAGCTGTGGTGTTGGGTTTAGAGACCGGCTCTACAGGAGAAATAATCCAAAATTTTACTTGGCTACATGCTCATATTGACCACAAAGCAAGCATGAAACATTCACTAAGAGGTTAATGCCATCGTACATTATCACCTGTTTAACAAATGACAAAAGTTGCAATGTCAAGAATCGTTGTGTACCCCAGAAACCAGGAAATAATTTTGTTGAAGTATTAACAGTCTAGTTAGGTTTAAAGTTTGGCCAACTTTCATTGTTGACGAGCCAAGTGTAAGGCCAGCCAGTGTAATCAGTCCCTAAACTATTCTTATCATCCCTGATTAAAATTATGCATTCCTTATAACAATTTAATAAAACACTGACAAAATGGATAACAAAATATGGGGAGCTACAGGTGCAAAAACCTCCAGAAATGTGAAATGTGCTTTTTGGCAACTTACCAAAAACCTGCAGATGAAAGTATGTGTACTCCGGTGGCTTAAAACCTCCAGATCTGTACTTAGTTTTAACTTGATAAAGGCCAGAATCTGATGGGCTTAATTTGTTCAGCCATAACGAGTCATTGCCATTGCTGACCCGTCCCTTGTATTGTTCTCGAACAAAAAGGATTATTTCAGGAAAATGCCATTTAGCTATTGTAATGTATTAAAAAGTAGGTCAACGCTGTAGCTTTGGTTGCCCTCAGCAGAGAAAGGAAATGTGATGCTCTCCCCCACTTTCACTGTGATGGTGGAACCAGTCGCTGTCTCTGCCACCCCCCCCCCTCACTGCACCCATACTGGCACACTGTAATGCAGAAGAGTATTATTTACTGCAATAGAGATGGGAATTATTCATACAGGAATAGAGATGATGATTATTCACACTGTAATAGAGATGGGGATTATTCACACTAACAGAGATGTGGAATCATTCCCGCTGTAATAGAGATGATGATTATTCACACTGTAATAGAGATGGGAATTACTGACACTGCAATAGAGATGGGGATTATTCACACTGTAATCGAGAGGGGGATTATTTACATTGTATCACAGAGAGTCATCGCATTATAATGCACAAAGTTGGGGTTACCACTGTAGAAGATAGACGTTGTTTGCATTACAGTAGTTTATGAGAGTGGGATTCCTAACTGACTTAAAATTCCTTTGTGACCTTAAAACACCTGCAAGCACCAACAAACATTGGATTCACAAAGGCATTTCATTGGCTTTTGAAAATAATTAACTTCACGCTAATGCAGTTAATAAGGTGCCCCCATGCTCATTTCATGTAGGGCATTTCATGCAAGGTGAAACTTACAGTAGCTAAAGTAACAATGAAATAAGAAGTTTTCAGTCTATGCAACTGAGAGTGATTTTGCAATTAATCGTGTCAATCAGAATTACTGAATTTATAAATTATAATTACTTGTTTTTTATGATTTTGTAATTCATGGAGAAGTGCTTGCTAGAAAAACAACCAGTCCTCCATGCCAAACATTTGTTTTTATCTTTCAAGGCATTTCTAATATATATATATATATATATATATATATATATATATATATATATTAATCCGTCAGAATGAATCTTCCCCCGAGTGAGTCATTTAAATTAATTTGGTCTCAAGCCTCAGTTCAGAGTGAACTTGAGTCACGCATAAACATTTATTTTTACAAGTTTATAATTTATTATACACTGAATTGTATTCAAAGCATAGGATTAAAATGCAGATTACCTATTATACAAAGAAGCATAGCTTCAGCATGGATCCTTCTTGACGTTTTGACAGCTTCACATTGAGTGGTCATTCTTTGTAACTGTAGAAACACAATGTAAGGTAGTAACAATTGGCTAGCTAGCTATAAACTGGATGTTAAATCTCTTTTGTCATAGTCAGTGCACGTGACACCTACTGTATATAGCCTATAGGTTACAAGCATTTTAAACTGTTAGCTACACATATTTCCAGGAATATTAGCCTGGACTGGTTAGACAGGCATCGTGTTGTATCTACAAAAAGAATTGTGAAATATAGATAGGACCTTATTACATTTGCAGACCTGCCAACCTTAGGAAAATATTCTGAGTACCACAATAGCCAGTGTAACGCTTAGTTCACATGCTTTCGCACCACTTCGCTTGGCACGCACACACAAGCCTTTCTTCATAATTCTAGTTTTGACTGTTAAAGTGATCAGCTAAAACTGTATAATCTGACCTGATTCTAAAATATCACTTGCACTGCACTGGGCTATATTATGGTATACTTTCAAGTCAAAAGTTTGAGTACACCTGCTTAAAACAATTTTTTCATGATTAATATTTCATTATATGATGTGTGTGCTTATACAAACTGATAACCATAAGTGAATTGCATTCACTTATTTAATAAAATTGGAAATCATTTATTTTGTATATTTTAACGTTTTCATTTTCAAGTAATTATAGAAACTTATGTTGTAATGTTAAAAAAAAAGCTTACGTTGCAATGTAAAACACTGTCAATTATGAATAAAACCAAGTTTCTGTTCATGATTTCCATTTTTATTTAATAATTAAATAATTGAATCAGCTTATATAGGCACACATCATATAGGCCTAATGAAAAAAATAGTATTCATTTGAAAAATTATCTAGGAATGTAGGCTTTTGTAACTAGAGGTTTAGCCAGATTATTCCCTGAAGCTCCTTGGTGGCTAATGTCAAAATCATAATTGCACAATGTGCAAAATGCATGGTTCGGAAGTTTTGAGGGGCGGAGGCACGGCCATTGCTCCTGATATTTTGCGAGGAACTTCTGGGGGGCATGGACTCGCTTCTTTTTAGTAGGTCTGCTGCTCTCTCTCTCTCCTTGTTAGTATCCTCGTCATCTGACGTCATGATTATTTTCTAACTGCAAGGCTGGTCGGGTGACTGGCTGCAATAATAGGAATTACTTGCTACGTTAGCAGTCTGTAGTCAAACACGTTTGCAATGGTCACTTTGCTCCAACACAGCGTGCCCGATTCAAAGTTTGAACAGGGAGTCTCCGTAGCGTTTGAGTTACTGCAGCTTAATTACTCCATCACTTATTCACACGTTTCGTAACGAGGCTAAATCGCATGCGAGCTACTACTACGGCTAACTATATACACAAATTTATCTCATTAGGATATACCCCTTGAAATGCATCATCTCGTAAAGTTGCCGAACATGTTTTACCGTTTTACATGTTAACATTACGGTCACATTTTTGTGCTCGATTATTACTCCCCACTTCCAATTTTACCTCGGCAATGCAGCGTTACGGTCAGTGGAACATATATATATATATATGTTCCACGCTATATATATATATATATATATAATTTTAATTTATTTTTATGCGTAGTTTCAGCTGGTATTTCGTACCTGCGTATTTTGACCAAGGACTGCGTGGTTGGTACACAAAATACGTGCAGGTTGGCATGTCTGCATTTAAGATGAATTAAAATATACTTACTCGTAGTGTATCCGTGCAGCAACTATCTTTTCTTTCGCGCATAAATTCGTTTTTCCCAGCAGCCACTAGTTTCTTCTTCTTGTCGTGTTGACGATACTAGGTGTATTACTGCCCTCCGCAGGATATAAACAGTCATACTTCATATGTTCATACATAATCCTGAACCGTGCAGGATTATATATTATACATATAACTGTAATATTGCTTTTGTGATTAGCTGATGGTTCTCATTTTGACCAAAGAAAGGTTTAATAGAAAATGACAAAACTCCTAGGTCTGACAATCTCTTATAAAAAATTTTCCTTTCTGTATTATATTTGCTACATTCCAGGAAAACATGCTTGACTGTTTCAGGGCTTTCACACTCACATAACCCAGTAGGATGTTTTCCTATAACAGAGGAGGCTGGTCCATAGAGGCAGAGGAGGTTGCTCCTCCTCTATTTTTGAGAGGCAAGGGGGAGACCAAAATATAAAAAAAGGTAATTGGTTGAAATAAACCATTACCAAATCTCAGTATCATTTAGAAAATATATTTTCTCTCTTTGGAAAAAATCCATCATTGAAATTCTGATTAAAATGATTCAACAGGGACACCTGCAGGGCAGGCAAGAGGGGAAAGGGCAGTCTGTGTGAAGTGGTGGTGGGGGGCAGAGGAGGACGGGCTCCTGCTGTCCTCCTTAGGGCGGGATCTCTTACATCAATTTAATGTAGCCTACTTCATTTTTTTCATGCTAATCTGTTATTGGCCAAAACACGTAAAATGATGCTACAAGGGAGGATGTCCTCCCTAACCAATCAACAACCAGAATACAATATTGACATCGCGTTGGTCCAATGATAATTTCCAAAATTCATCTTCAATTCTCTTTTCAACCAGAGGAGGCTGGCCCATAGAGGCAGAGGAAGTTGTCCAAATTTCCTTTTTTCAGATTTACGTTTCCCTTTTTTATCGAGCAGTAGCTAGCTACTTGCTTTAGCCAACGCAACAGTTAGCTTGTTGTAGCAGCCCTGAGGGACTGAGCCAACGGCGAGAATGTATTTTGAGGGGAGTGGTGCTGTCGAATTGCCTCCAGGGGGCGTCTGGTTCGTGACGTCACAGCCCAATGTTAAAATCCTATTGACTTTTTAAAAATCATTGATTGTAAAATATCTATAGCGATTAAAAATAAAAGATTTCTCACGTTTTTTGTTTTTGGGGACCGTCATTCTCTACCGTAGCATGTGCTTGGTTATATTTATTTCAATTTCTGAAGGGAAAAAAAACGGATTTATATCGATTTACGACGTGCTGGTGGTCCTGAACCCCAAGCGGCCAAAACCAGACTTCGTTTTTGAAGCTCATTTCCTGGTCTTGTTGTTCCTGGTTGCTCACTAGCGCCACTACGGTTGGCTCCAGTATAGGTGTTTTCATATGTAAGTCTACGGTACAAATGCGGTCAAAATACAAAGTCAATAATTTTTTCTCATAAGTACAAATAGTCACAATATGTGTATTTTATTCGTCTTATGACTGTCCATGGGTCGATTTCATGATTTATTGTGTCATTTGAGCACTGTTATAATATTTGTTGTGGACCAATGAGGTACAGTGTGCGTCACTTCCTGATTACTGCAGTGGACTAAGCTACAGTAGGGGCTACAGTCTATGGTCACTGGGATGGGAGGTGGCGCCTCTTGGCCTTGACATTGCGGCTCCGCCCACGGTCCACCTGTGCGAAGTCAGAAAATGCAGGCATCCCATTTCGTAGTGATCTCATTATGGCGTGTGCTATTTACAGCTGCACTAGACGACCATAAAATAATCCTCCTCTTAAGTTTATCGGTAACCGAGTCATTTTTACTATTTCCTTTAGCCTGCTTAACCAAATAATTAGTTGGCAGAAAGCGTAAGCAGCTTGCTATATTTGGTAGTCCAGTAGCCTATGCTAAAACAGTTCGCAACTTCGGCTACCAAGCCATTTGACTAGCTAGCTAACCCTAAGCTGCAAATATTCGATCTGTCAAACGTGTTTGACGGCTTGTCAGTCGTGTACATTCCATAAATGTCTACCTGGGCCATGCTTCACGCATGTGGCAAAGCTACTATAATCCCGATTTTGGGATAAACGTTGCAAAATTTTCAGTTTCACGAAGCGAATTAAGAGTCTTAAGGTTTATTTGCTGAATGACATACAACACACGATGAAATCACACACACACAATTTCACGAAATTAACCATCTTTGTTTAGCATTAGAAAGGAACATGTTTTTAACATTTAAGAGACCGACAAGAGCATTTAAGACAGTGGTTCTCAGAATCGGTCCTGGGGGCTCCTTGCGTATATTGGCTTTTCTCCATTGGTTTTGATGATTTACAAGAAAAAAAATAGCCTAATAATAATTAGAAATTCAATGTACATTATTTTTGTCTTCATGCACCAGGTGGAAAACTTGCTGTACAAATTGCGTTGTCATATTTACACGCCCTGCAGATCAGTTATTAAAATACTTGGTAGATTTGTTAATCACCGCTGACAGTGTTAATTTTTATTCGGTAGAAAGTGACTTGCGAACGATCGGTCAGCTAGCGTCACCCAGCAAGTGAACTACACAAACGGCGATGGAGTAGCTAGTAGCAGTTACTGGCTCATTAACTGACTGTGGCGAAAACCTACGACGATAACTTGCTCGGTTAACAGCAGGTCTACCAGACAGTTATATGAAAATTAGCCTAGTCAAATCACCAGTAGCCTACACATCTCTGATTGATTGACCATCAGTGTAGTCGATGTTCTTCCCCTGTGGTTCATATTGCTAATGCATGAGCTAACCACGGATAGCCTACCTAGCTCACTGGCAAGCTGATATGCTAGCTAAGCATATTCGTTTTGCTGAGAAACATAAATTGAAGATAACTGAACGTAATTGTATTATTAATGTCATACATATAACGTGATTACATGACACAGTACAGTCACGGATGGAAATTAAACTCCGTAAACATTTGATAATATATTTTAAAACATAACGGCACACAGTCAGCTAGCCTCAAGTTCGTTCCGCAATCGTTCGTTCAGGTTGATGAGCTTTTCCGCACCGGACTGTCAATCACATTGTAAAAATCACAAGACCGCTTAACTCTATGGTTTTGGCTCCAAATCGACGAAATGGCCGCGCCCGCCTTTGAGCTTCAAAACGTGTTTTAGAGACCCACAGAGAGGCAATGGGTGACGTCACAGTAGCTTTGTCCATATTTTTTACAGTCTTTGGCTCAGTCCCTCAGGGCTGCTACAACAAGCTAACTGTTGCGTTGGCTAAAGCAAGTAGCCAGCTACTGCTCGATAAAAAAGGGAAACGTAAATCTGAAAAAAGGAAATTTGGACAACTTCCTCTGCCTCTATGGACCAGCCTCCTCTGGTTGAAAAGAGAATTGAAGATGAATTTTGGAAATTATCATTGGACCAACGCGATGTCAATATTGTATTCTGGTTGTTGATTGGTTAGGGAGGACATCCTCCCTCGTAGCATCATTTTACGTGTTTTGGCAAATAACAGATTAGCATGAAAAAAATGAAGTAGGCTACATTAAATTGATGTAAGAGATCCCGCCCTAAGGAGGACAGCAGGAGCCCGTCCTCCTCTGCCCCCCACCACCACTTCACACAGACTTCCCTTTCCCCTCTTGCCTGCCCTGCAGGTGTCCCTGTTGAATCATTTTAATCAGAATTTCAATGATGGATTTTTTCCAAAGAGAGAAAAATATATTTTCTAAATGATACTGAGATTTGGTCTCCCCCTTGCCTCTCAAAAATAGATGAGGAGCAACCCCCTCTGCCTCTATGGACCAGCCTCCTCTGTTATAGGAAAACATCCTACTGGGTTATGTCAAGCATGTTTTCCTGGAATGTAGCAAATATAATACAGAAAGGAAAATTTTTATAAGAGATTGTCAGACCTAGGAGTTTTGTCATTTTCTATTAAACCTTTCTTTGGTCAAAATGAGAACCATCAGCTAATCACAAAAGCAATATTACAGTTATATGTATAATATATAATCCTGCACGGTTCAGGATTATATATGAACATATGAAGTATGACTGTTTATATCCTGCGGAGGGCAGTAATACACCTAGTATCGTCAACACGACAAGAAGAAACTAGTGGCTGCTGGGAAAAACGAATTTAAGCGCGAAAGAAAAGATAGTTGCTGCACGGATACACTACGAGTAAGTATATTTTAATTCATCTTAAATGCAGACATGCCAACCTGCACGTATTTTGTGTACCAACCACGCAGTCCTTGGTCAAAATACGCAGGTACGAAATACCAGCTGAAACTACGCATAAAAATAAATTAAAATTATATATATATATATATATATATAGCGTGGAACATATATATATATATATGTTCCACTGACCGTAACGCTGCATTGCCGAGGTAAAATTGGAAGTGGGGAGTAATAATCGAGCACAAAAATGTGACCGTAATGTTAACATATAAAACGGTAAAACATGTTCGGCAACTTTACGAGATGATGCATTTCAAGGGGTATATCCTAATGAGATAAATTTGTGTATATAGTTAGCCGTAGTAGTAGCTCGCATGCGATTTAGCCTCGTTACGAAACGTGTGAATAAGTGATGGAGTAATTAAGCTGCAGTAACTCAAACGCTACGGAGACTCCCTGTTCAAACTTTGAATCGGGCACGCTGTGTTGGAGCAAAGTGACCATTGCAAACGTGTTTGACTACAGACTGCTAACGTAGCAAGTAATTCCTATTATTGCAGCCAGTCACCCGACCAGCCTTGCAGTTAGAAAATAATCATGACGTCAGATGACGAGGATACTAACAAGGAGAGAGAGAGAGCAGCAGACCTACTAAAAAGAAGCGAGTCCATGCCCCCCAGAAGTTCCTCGCAAAATATCAGGAGCAATGGCCGTGCCTCCGCCCCTCAAAACTTCCGAACCATGCATTTTGCACATTGTGCAATTATGATTTTGACATTAGCCACCAAGGAGCTTCAGGGAATAATCTGGCTAAACCTCTAGTTACAAAAGCCTACATTCCTAGATAATTTTTCAAATGAATACTATTTTTTTCATTAGGCCTATATGATGTGTGCCTATATAAGCTGATTCAATTATTTAATTATTAAATAAAAATGGAAATCATGAACAGAAACTTGGTTTTATTCATAATTGACAGTGTTTTACATTGCAACGTAAGCTTTTTTTTTAACATTACAACATAAGTTTCTATAATTACTTGAAAATGAAAACGTTAAAATATACAAAATAAATGATTTCCAATTTTATTAAATAAGTGAATGCAATTCACTTATGGTTATCAGTTTGTATAAGCACACACATCATATAATTAAATATTAATCATGAAAAAATTGTTTTAAGCAGGTGTACTCAAACTTTTGACTTGAAAGTATACCATAATATAGCCCAGTGCAGTGCAAGTGATATTTTAGAATCAGGTCAGATTATACAGTTTTACCTGATCACTTTAACAGTCAAAACTAGAATTATGAAGAAAGGCTTGTGTGTGCGTGCC
Organism: Anguilla japonica; assembly: GCA_025169545.1. Classification (NCBI taxonomy): domain Eukaryota; kingdom Metazoa; phylum Chordata; class Actinopteri; order Anguilliformes; family Anguillidae; genus Anguilla; species Anguilla japonica. The sequence goes on along the minus strand of CM045888.1, from coordinate 23,845,612 downwards.
AAGCGAAGTGGTGCGAAAGCATGTGAACTAAGCGTTACACTGGCTATTGTGGTACTCAGAATATTTTCCTAAGGTTGGCAGGTCTGCAAATGTAATAAGGTCCTATCTATATTTCACAACCCTTTTTGTAGATACAACACGATGCCTGTCTAACCAGTCCAGGCTAATATTCCTGGAAATATGTGTAGCTAACAGTTTAAAATGCTTGTAACCTATAGGCTATATACAGTAGGTGTCACGTGCACTGACTATGACAAAAGAGATTTAACATCCAGTTTATAGCTAGCTAGCCAATTGTTACTACCTTACATTGTGTTTCTACAGTTACAAAGAATGACCACTCAATGTGAAGCTGTCAAAACGTCAAGAAGGATCCATGCTGAAGCTATGCTTCTTTGTATAATAGGTAATCTGCATTTTAATCCTATGCTTTGAATACAATTCAGTGTATAATAAATTATAAACTTGTAAAAATAAATGTTTATGCGTGACTCAAGTTCACTCTGAACTGAGGCTTGAGACCAAATTAATTTAAATGACTCACTCGGGGGAAGATTCATTCTGACGGATTAATATATATATATATATATATATATATATATATATATATATATATATATTAGAAATGCCTTGAAAGATAAAAACAAATGTTTGGCATGGAGGACTGGTTGTTTTTCTAGCAAGCACTTCTCCATGAATTACAAAATCATAAAAAACAAGTAATTATAATTTATAAATTCAGTAATTCTGATTGACACGATTAATTGCAAAATCACTCTCAGTTGCATAGACTGAAAACTTCTTATTTCATTGTTACTTTAGCTACTGTAAGTTTCACCTTGCATGAAATGCCCTACATGAAATGAGCATGGGGGCACCTTATTAACTGCATTAGCGTGAAGTTAATTATTTTCAAAAGCCAATGAAATGCCTTTGTGAATCCAATGTTTGTTGGTGCTTGCAGGTGTTTTAAGGTCACAAAGGAATTTTAAGTCAGTTAGGAATCCCACTCTCATAAACTACTGTAATGCAAACAACGTCTATCTTCTACAGTGGTAACCCCAACTTTGTGCATTATAATGCGATGACTCTCTGTGATACAATGTAAATAATCCCCCTCTCGATTACAGTGTGAATAATCCCCATCTCTATTGCAGTGTCAGTAATTCCCATCTCTATTACAGTGTGAATAATCATCATCTCTATTACAGCGGGAATGATTCCACATCTCTGTTAGTGTGAATAATCCCCATCTCTATTACAGTGTGAATAATCATCATCTCTATTCCTGTATGAATAATTCCCATCTCTATTGCAGTAAATAATACTCTTCTGCATTACAGTGTGCCAGTATGGGTGCAGTGAGGGGGTGGCAGAGACAGCGACTGGTTCCACCATCACAGTGAAAGTGGGGGAGAGCATCACATTTCCTTTCTCTGCTGAGGGCAACCAAAGCTACAGCGTTGACCTACTTTTTAATACATTTACAATAGCTAAATGGCATTTTCCTGAAATAATCCTTTTTGTTCGAGAACAATACAAGGGACGGGTCAGCAATGGCAATGACTCGTTATGGCTGAACAAATTAAGCCCATCAGATTCTGGCCTTTATCAAGTTAAAACTAAGTACAGATCTGGAGGTTTTAAGCCACCGGAGTACACATACTTTCATCTGCAGGTTTTTGGTAAGTTGCCAAAAAGCACATTTCACATTTCTGGAGGTTTTTGCACCTGTAGCTCCCCATATTTTGTTATCCATTTTGTCAGTGTTTTATTAAATTGTTATAAGGAATGCATAATTTTAATCAGGGATGATAAGAATAGTTTAGGGACTGATTACACTGGCTGGCCTTACACTTGGCTCGTCAACAATGAAAGTTGGCCAAACTTTAAACCTAACTAGACTGTTAATACTTCAACAAAATTATTTCCTGGTTTCTGGGGTACACAACGATTCTTGACATTGCAACTTTTGTCATTTGTTAAACAGGTGATGTAATTCACCTCTTAGTGAATGTTTCATGCTTGCTTTGTGGTCAATATGAGCATGTAGCCAAGTAAAATTTTGGATTATTTCTCCTGTAGAGCCGGTCTCTAAACCCAACACCACAGCTGAGTGCCTGGGGAGTACTATCAGTCTGAGCTGCATCAGCTGTCAGGGGACTGAAGTGACTTACTGCTGGGAAACTCTGCCCCCTTGTGGTAATGACAGCTGTGTGCACCTAGGCCAAGCAATGGACCTCCAGTTACACTCCCTCTCTCCATCCACAACATACACGTGTACAGCCCATAACCCTGTCAGCAGAGCCACCAGCGATTCTGCTTCCCGCAACGATCACAAGGTGAACCCATAATGCTGTATTAGAAAGAGACAGGAAATCTTACAGTAGTGAGATAAAAGTAAAAAGAGTAGTTAAATATATTAGTCACAAATTGTCATAGAGCAGGGAAATTATGAACTTGCTGTGGTAGTGGCAACTGTGTGCTCATTTGCCAAATGGTGGAAGTGCTCAACCTTCTACTGTGGGGGTTTTGTAGCATATTTTTCATTGATGAATGAGAAATTGCTTAGGAAGTGCTGGAATATCAGGTGATTGTAATCTACAGCAACGACCAGGTGATATTTTAGCTAAATATCAATGACGCTCTCCCCAACAGAACAAATCGTTTTTGCAGTAAATCTAAACCCAACATCACAGTGAAAGTGGGGGACCGCATCAAGTTTCCTTTCTCAGCTGAGGGCAACCAAAGCTACAGCATTGGCCTACTTTTTAATACATTTACAATAGCTAAATGGCATTTTCCTGAAATTGCCCTTTTTGTTCGAGAACAATATAAGGGAAGGGTCAGCATTGGCAATGACTCGATATGGCTGAACAAATTAAGCCTATCAGATTCTGGCCTTTATCAAGTTAAAACTGGGTATACATCAGGAAGTTTTAAGCCACAGAAGTATGCAGACTTTCATCTGCAGGTTTTTGGTAAGTTGGCAGAAAGCACATTTCACGTTATCTAAATTATTTTTGCACCTGGAACACACCATAGTTTGTTATTCACTTTGTTCAGTGTTTTATTACATTATTAAAGGGGATGCATAATTTTATCAGAATTGACAAGAATAGTTCAGGGACTGATTCCACTGGCTGGCCGTACACATGGAATAAGTCAACACAGAAAGTGAGGCCAAACTTTAAGCTAAACTACACTGCTAATACCGTCAGGAAATTCTTTTCAAGCATTTGGGGTACACAATAATGCTTGACATTAACAAATAATAGAATTTACAATCACATGATAATGTCTAATGATCAGAGCCTATTATCGTATGTTTAAATATTTGCTTTGTGACCTATATGAATACGTAGTTACAGTAAGTTAAAATTTTTGATTATTTCTCCTGTAGAGCCCGTCTCTAAACCCAACATCACAGCTGAGTGCCTGGGGAGTAATGTCAGTCTGAGCTGCTTCAGCAGTCAGGGGACTGAAGTGACTTACAGCTGGGAAACTCTGCCCCCTTGTGGTAATGACAGCTGTGTGCACCTGGACCAAGCGATAGACCTCCAGTTACACTCCCTCTCTCCATCCACAACGTACACGTGTACAGCCCATAACCCTGTCAGCAGAGCCACCAGTGATTCTGTTGATCTGGAAATGTGCTTCCCGCAACCATCACAAGGTGAACCCATAATGCTGTATTAGAAAGAGACAGAAAATCTTACAAGTAATTAAATATATTAGTCACAAATTGTCATACAGCAGGGACATTTTGTACTTGCTATGGCAGTGGCAACTTTGCTCATCTGCCAAATGATGGACGTGCTCCACCATGTTCTGAATAGCATCACTATGGGGGTTTTGAAGCGTGTTTTTCATTAATGATTGAGAGTGCAGGAATCCCAGGTGATTGTAATCTACAGCAATTACCAGGTGAAATTTTAGCTAAATGTCAATGGCATTTTCCAATAGGACAAAATGTTTTTGCAGTAAACAATGAGTAGCAATTCTGAAGAATCTGTAACTGAATAGGCATTCTCTCTAAGTTCTTAAACAGGTATAAGCCAAATATATTCAAAATGTAATGAAAAAATAACCCATAAGCTTCTTGAAAAGATGATAAACGAAACAATGTTTATGTGAATGTCACTTTGTAATATGTTTTGCAGTTAGATGGGTTCCAGCCTTGTGTGCCACATCAGCATTCCTCGTCTTCGGAGCACTAATACTGCTGTACAAGAGGAAAAAGCGCAAAACAGTACAGAAGTGAAACAATTCAAGGTAATGATCCACACCCTCTGGAATGGCAAGACATGCTATGTGGAATCAGTTTTCCACTGTTATCTGAAATAACTAGGGCAGGCAATGACACTAATTTATTAAATGCTTATTTTTTGTAGTGGAAGTTGATGAGCCCCTTGGAAGAGGAGCCACGATCCGCAGTGCCTTCCATTGATCCAGTATATGTCAGCACCTCTCTGGTCAGCACGCTTTGTTGAAGTTATCTCAGTAGCAACTGACAAGACCTCTGCATAGACTAAATATTCAAGCATTATATAGACAGGAAAAAGGAAAGCCACTATTTTTATTTTCATCCTCAGATTAAAAAACCCAGTTGTTGGTCTGGAACCCGAAGAGATTCAGTTAAAATGAGCAGACTGAGGCTTGGACACTGTGGGTTAAATCATTACTTGCACATTGTAGGAAAACATCCAACAGGACTATGTGAGTGTGGAAACCCAGAAACAGTCAAGCATGCTCTCCTGGAGTGTGGCAAGTATAAAGCAGAGAGGGAAACTTTCTATAAGAGATTGTCAGACCTAGGAGTAGTTGCATTCTCCATTAAATCTTTTTTTGGCCAAAGCGAGAACCACCAGCTGATCACCAATACAGTTTTACAGTTCCTGGATGATTCAGGGCTGTATATGAGAGTATGAGCTGCAATTGTTAAATTCATATCCTGCAGAGGGCAGTAATACGCCTAGTTGCCTGCCGAAAAACTGACAAGACGAAGAAGAATCTTTTTTGTTTCTTTCAAGAAGATCCAATCACATGCGCATATTACTGTGACGTGATCTTGGAAGGCGGTCGCTGTGATTTTTAATTCTCCGTGGGAAAATCTGTTTGAAAGCGGTCAAGAGCAGGTAAGCGTTTCATTATGCCTTTATATTTTTAACTGAATGTATTAATGCAACAATACTGGATGCCAACTGGATGCAAAAGCTAACAAGAAGAACTGAATCCATTGGAGACCTTTTCCGTTAGTAGTATTTGCAATGTAATGTTGGAGTCCTACTTTCAACATGCATGTTTGCAGTTCTAGTAGAGAGGACAATCGAAAAATGTATTTCCGGAAATTAACATAAGTATTGTGATTAAAATACCAGTTTAGCCTTAAATTAACGTATTGTGAACAGCGATCGTACATATATGGAATATTAATGTGATATATTGGCTGTTTTGTGGCCTTTTAGCTCGCACTTTCCCAAAATTCCATCAATGATAAGATCGGGACTCCGACGGTACCGAAAACCGATAGATTTCACTGAACATTCGACTGTTTACATTTATGGGGTTCTGAACCAGTGACATCATAATAACTCTTACTGGTTGATTTTAAGCGGTCATTTATGGCAGTTGGTTCTCTCAGAATTCTGACTGATAGCCAGGTCAGTATTTTCACTGGACACTTGATACATCCCGCTTCATAACTTCAAAGTCCCAAGTCATTTGTGAATGGTTTAAATGGATTTTGAAAGTAGACACTTCGTGCTACAAGCATGCTAACGGATTTGAGTGTGCTGTGAAGTTTAGGTAGCAAACAACAAGGCTGAATCCTTCTGACGTAATTTACTTAGCGACTGTATGCTCAGATCGCCTAGTTTCACTCACTACGGTCAAGCGGAATCGATAAGGTTTCAGAAAATATTGTGGCGATCTTGCCTGTGTGTAACTAAATAATTGTTAGCTTGTTAGCGGTTAACTTGTCCCGCTCCGCGATCGTGTAAATACTCGTTATTTTAAATGTGTGTAGTCTGCTAGGAATCGCTTCCGTAGCGCTAGCAGCCCCTCGGGTTTATGATTTGCACCATCGTGTTTCTGTCATTAGTCAACTAGCCAATACTGTCGTTGTATTCCTTCTCTGTCTGTTTTGCGTGTCTCGTGCTGCTGTTTCCCGCTGTATGTAAATTATCCGACCTATGTGTGACGTGACGTTAAGGCTGTGTGATTGGTTCGTTCCGTTGCGCCGGGGCAGCCAATCACGGCGAACGGGGTTTGACAAAAGCAGGCTTCGCCCAGCTATGATGGTCAGTCTCCGAATTACCGTTTTGAAGAGATGTGACAAATAAAGCGAAGCTCCCCGGGAGCGATTCGGAAACAGCCAAGCCAGTCTCCGTCTCTGCTTCCTCGCGAAACCGCCACAATATATAACTTTTAAAAATTTAATTCAATCTTCTACTGGGACTTTTGCCGTTTATTGAGGGTGTAACAGAAAATTTCGGTGCTGCTGACTATAATCGAATGTTTTTCAAATTTACCGTTCGATTGACCAAGTACCATTCAAAGTACAATTTTATGAGTTAGTACTGTCAGATTGTGCTAGCTACTTCACATTAACCTTGTACGGCGATCAATAAAGGCTAACAGCACAGTACCACTTAATTCTAGTCACTTCTATCACCACTGTAGTGAACTAAAAAAAAGGCGAGAAACGACCATTTCTGTGAGAAAAAACAAAGGAGTTGGTAGGGGACTCAGACATTTAGACCCAAATGTATGTGAGGAGAAAAGTTTCATATCGAGTGTAATCTTATTCACAAAGCAGTAGCTAACTGGCTAGCTATCGTAATGGGTTAGTTTGTTAGTTTGCAACATTATGACAGTCATGCTACCTAGCAAGTTTTTTTTCTTATTTTGGAGTACATCTGTGGGAATGCTGTGAAAGGGCAAATAAATTATTTTTCGAATTGGTACACAGGGGAACGCGAAACGAAGTTTCGTTACATCGTGTACTGTGCAGCATATGGTTTGTAATGACAAAACCTGACTTTGACAGCTAGCTAGCTACCTGCTGATCCAGCCCTTCCTAACGTTAACGTTAGCTAACCAAAACTTATAAACGATATCTTTCATGCTGGCGCTGACAGACCCGCTAATCTACCCTGGCTGTATATGACCTGCTCTACATGGTTGGATTTGGAATGATTTTCTCCCTTCTTAACATTATTGTCCTGACCATTGAAAAAATGCATTAAGCTAACCAGTGACACCGCATTTGTCGAGGGTATAGCTAGCTAGCCACCGGTGTTGGGTGCAGTTGGCCCTAGCTGCTGGTCCAGAGTCAGTTATTTTCTTCTCCTACTAATGGTTAAAGCTAGGACCTGGGAAGGGAAATCTGATCCCAGACCAGCAGTTAGGGGCAAGCTTAGGCACCGCACTCGGCGGGTAGACTTACAAGCACACGTGGTTGTGACGTGTATCCGTGCGACTTTGATTTTGTGTAGTTCAGGACCACCAGCACATCGTAAATCGATATAAATCCGTTTTTTTTCCGGCCAGAGATTGAAATAAATATAACCAATTCGAAATTTAACACATGAAGTTGTCCATTGTTTTTACCAAAGGGATGAAATTCATATGCTAAGCAAAACAAGTTAAGTTAATGCTCCAAGACATTAATCTATATTTAAAAAAAACAATAACTCCATTTAATCTTACGTTATATTTTACAACTGTTCTGAAGGGGTTCGTCTGAATTGATTTCTCAAATGTAATAATGTCCTATCTATATTTCACAACCTTTTTGTAGATACGACACGATGCATGTCCAACCAGTCCAGGCTAATAGTCCTGGAAATATGTGTAGCTAACAATTTGAAATGCTTGTAACCTATAGGTTATATACAGTAGGTGTCACATGGACTGACTATGACAAAAGAGGATTAACGTACAGTTTATTGCTAGCTAGCTGGTTAGCTAATTGTTACTACCTTGCCTTATGTTTCTACAGTTAAAAAGAATGACCACTCAACGTCAAGCTGTCAAAACGTCAAGAAGGATCTATGCTGAAGCTATGCTTCTTTATATAATAGGTAATCTGGATTTTATTCCTATGTTTTGAATACAATTCAGTGTATAATAAATTATAGACCTGTAAGAATAAATGTTTGTGTGTGACTCATGTTCAGTCTGAACTGAGGCTTGAGACCGAATTCAATTAAATAACTCACTCGGGGGAAGAGTGATTATGGCAGATTAAAAAATATATATATTTTTTTTTTTAGAAATTCCTTGAAAGATAATGTTTCGCATGGAGGACTGGTTGTTTTTTCTAGCAAGCACTTCTCCAGGAATCATACAGAATCATAACAAACAAGTAGCCTAATTATAATTCATAAATTCAGTAATTCTGATTGACACATGATTAAATATTGCAGAATCACTCTGTTGCGTAGACTGAAAACTTTTCCGTCTTTCATTGTTACTTTAGCAACTGTAAGTTTCCCTGAACCTTGCATGAAATGCCCCACATGAAATGAACATGGGGCCACCTTATTAACTGCATTAGCGTGAAGTTAATTATTTTCAAAAGCCAATGAAATGCCTTTGTGAATCCAATGTTTGTTGGTGCTTGCAGGTGTTTTAAGATCACAAAGGAATTTTAAGTCAGTTAGGAATCCCTATCTCATAAACTACTGTAATGCAAACAACGTCCACCTTCTACAGTGGTAACCCCAACTTTGTGCATTATAATGCGATAACTCTCTGTGATACAATGTAAATAATCCCCCTCTCGTTTACAGTGTGAATAATCCCCATCTCTATTGCAGTGTGAATAATCCCCCTCTCGATTACAGTGTGAATAATCCCCAACTCTATTACAGTGTGCCAGTATGGGTGCAGTGAGGGGGTGGCAGAGACAGCGGCTGGTTCCAACATCACAGTGAAAGTGGGGGACCGCATCAAGTTTCCTTTCTCAGCTGAGGGCAACCAAAGCTACAGCATTGGCCTACTTTTTAATACATTTACAATAGCTAAATGGCATTTTCCTGAAATTGCCCTTTTTGTTCGAGAACAATATAAGGGAAGGGTCAGCATTGGCAATGACTCGATATGGCTGAACAAATTAAGCCTATCAGATTCTGGCCTTTATCAAGTTAAAACTGGGTATACATCAGGAAGTTTTAAGCCACAGAAGTATGCAGACTTTCATCTGCAGGTTTTTGGTAAGTTGGCAGAAAGCACATTTCACGTTATCTAAATTATTTTTGCACCTGGAACACACCATAGTTTGTTATTCACTTTGTTCAGTGTTTTATTACATTATTAAAGGGAATGCATAATTTTATCAGAATTGACAAGAATAGTTCAGGGACTGATTCCACTGGCTGGCCGTACACATGGAATAAGTCAACACAGAAAGTGAGGCCAAACTTTAAGCTAAACTACACTGCTAATACCGTCAGGAAATTCTTTTCAAGCATTTGGGGTACACAATAATGCTTGACATTAACAAATAATAGAATTTACAATCACATGATAATGTCTAATGATCAGAGCCTATTATCGTATGTTTAAATATTTGCTTTGTGACCTATATGAATACGTAGTTACAGTAAGTTAAAATTTTTGATTATTTCTCCTGTAGAGCCCGTCTCTAAACCCAACATCACAGCTGAGTGCCTGGGGAGTAATGTCAGTCTGAGCTGCTTCAGCAGTCAGGGGACTGAAGTGACTTACAGCTGGGAAACTCTGCCCCCTTGTGGTAATGACAGCTGTGTGCACCTGGACCAAGCGATAGACCTCCAGTTACACTCCCTCTCTCCATCCACAACGTACACGTGTACAGCCCATAACCCTGTCAGCAGAGCCACCAGTGATTCTGTTGATCTGGAAATGTGCTTCCCGCAACCATCACAAGGTGAACCCATAATGCTGTATTAGAAAGAGACAGAAAATCTTACAAGTAATTAATTAAATATATTAGTCACAAATTGTCATACAGCAGGGACATTTTGTACTTGCTATGGCAGTGGCAACTTTGCTCATCTGCCAAATGATGGACGTGCTCCACCATGTTCTGAATAGCATCACTATGGGGGTTTTGAAGCGTGTTTTTCATTAATGATTGAGAGTGCAGGAATCCCAGGTGATTGTAATCTACAGCAATTACCAGGTGAAATTTTAGCTAAATGTCAATGGCATTTTCCAATAGGACAAAATGTTTTTGCAGTAAACAATGAGTAGCAATTCTGAAGAATCTGTAACTGAATAGGCATTCTCTCTAAGTTCTTAAACAGGTATAAGCCAAATATATTCAAAATGTAATGAAAAAATAACCCATAAGCTTCTTGAAAAGATGATAAACGAAACAATGTTTATGTGAATGTCACTTTGTAATATGTTTTGCAGTTAGATGGGTTCCAGCCTTGTGTGTCACAGCATTCCTCGTCTTCGGAGCACTAATACTGCTGTACAAGAGGAAAAAGCGCAAACAGTACAAAAGTGAAACAATTCAAGGTAATGATCCACACCCTCTGGAACGGCAAGACATGCTATAATTTTATACTGTTATTTGAAATAACCAGGGCAGGAAATGACACTAATTTATTAAATGCTTATTTTTTGTAGTGGAAGTTGATGAGGAAGAGGAGCCACCATCCGCAGTGCCTTCCTTTGATCCAGCATATGTCAGCAGGCTTTGTTGAAGTTATCTCAGTAGCAACCGACGGGACCTCTGCATAGACTAAATATTCAAGCATTATATAGACAGGAAAAAGGAAAGCCAATGGGGAATGTGAAGCCCTGTTGAAATTAAACTATAACAACAAACCTTAAATCAAGGAATAGAAATCCTAACATTCTAGCAGGTTCTTGCCAATGATACATAAAAGAGGTGATCCAGCTCATTGGTGAGAAGTCGGGCATGAGCATTCCATCTGTGGTGCATCTATTATTGAAATGACTCCATGATAAATCATTGCTGGCTACTGAAACGAAGGAAGCTAATGAATTCTATTCTCATTTTCTTTTACCTCCTGCGATACTTTCATTCATCTTTGCATTTCAGCCATGTAAATCAGTCTGGATAGGAATTTCTGCTTAATGAAAGAGCGATAGTGTAATGTATATCGGTGCTGCATAGGTATGGGGCATGCTGCCCCACCAAGGCATAACTTGCCATCTAGTATGTGCCATCCAAATCTGTAAATATACTGTGCCATTTTGTTTACGAAAGCATTTACGCATAAAAGTACTGTTAAATTACTGACTGAACTGAAATGTGTTATTTAGCTTAAAAAATTGAAAGTATTTGTCAATTTAGTGATGTTCATTTGGTAATTTCATATTTTATTTATGTATTTTTAAGATAATTTTTTCATACAGCATGAAACACAGTTGTGGACAAAATGATATTGGTTACAGCTGCCTCTGTATCAGGGCTGAATACTGGCTGAGCACTGAGTTTTGTAATAAAGTGACTTTTTAAATACATTGCCATTGTGTGATATCTTCTACACCCTGATTCAGTCCAATTCCCCCCCACACCTTGTTTCTTCCCCCATTGTCTGATTTACCCCCCCCCCCCCCCCCTTCCTCTGATGTGTATTCATTTAAGGAAATGACCATTTGGCCCTTTGTTTTCCTTTAAGGGACAGGGTATAAGTATTGACATTACCTGTTATTTGTTGGTTCTTTGTTTATCTGTACTTGGGTAACAGACCCACTAGTTCCTTTGCTACATTAAACTACCTATTTTGAGTTGAATGTTTAGTCTTGAGGAAGTGGAACTCAGCGGCTGTGTCCCAAACCGCAAACTTCCATGCTCCACACTACCGTGCTCCGGAATATGCACTCCAGGCAATGCTTGGAACTACGCACTCCGAACCACACTTCTTTAGGTTTGAGTTTATTTTAGTCTCTTAAAGATGCCCTACCCACATGTGCTTACGTCGTGGAAATTATTGTCTCTCACAAAGAACAGACTGTCTACCAGGCAGCGATGGGTTTAACAGAGTTGCAGTTTTTATTCAGCTAAAGAGAGCAAACCTAGAAAACACTCAAAGTGGTGCTACAGACGAGAAAAAAAGGATTATCACAATTCCACATATTCATTCTTACGAAAAACAACCGAAACAACCCACAATTAATGGTTAATAGGGCTTGAAAACTGATTTAAAAAAATAAAAAATCAGATTCTGCTCGGAAAGAACAGATTTGTTCCCAAGGTTGGCAGGTCTGCATTGTTTACGAAAGCATTGACACTTTGAAGTACTATTTAAGAACTGACAACAACTGAAAGATGTGTAATTTAGCTTGAAAATCTATGCATATTTTTTTAATTTAGTGATGTTCATTTGGTAATTTCTTATTTTATTGAAGTATTGTTAAAACGATTTTTGTATACGGCATGAATTTTATAACATATATTTTAACAATATGTAAATATAAAAAATTGGCACATTAAATATATTTTGTTTAAATATATTTCCATATATGTTTTCTGAGTATTATAATGATTGTGAAGACAATCTGTATAGAGGGTATGCACATGACGAAGTGGAAGTCTGGTTACACTCACTGAGTGGCCGAAAGACTACTGAGTTGCAGCGTTAGCGTTCAGCTTGAATGCCGCGAAAACACAAAAACACACATCTAAAATGGGAAAGAGCTGTTGTGTGATTGACTGTACAAATAGATTCAACAAGAAATCGGAGCTATCTTTTTACAGACTGCCGAAAGCTAAAGAAAAGAGAAGCAAATGGATTGCTGCAATTCGCAGAAACAACTGGAATCCAGGCACCGAAACGTGGATTTGCGGTTGTCATTTTGTGTCAGGTATATTGGATTTTTGGGTAAAATCATACCTTAAGTTATGTAGGCTACTGTATTGACTACTCATAAATTAAATATTCAGCATCTGTCATTTATATTCTGTGTAACTGTAAAGTTTGTCAGCATTTATTAAAAAACAGCCATGATGTTCTACAAACAAAGGGGATGGTTAGATAGTGTTAGCTAGCCAAGCATATAAATTATGCCACATACATTCATTTTAGTGTACATTTCATAGCTAGGAGTGTAGGCTAATTGTATACCTTTGCATATTTTTGTCCCTATATTTCTTAAACAAAATGTACTGTGACATAAATGTATGCATATATTCTTGTCCAGCAACCTGTGCCCCTTGGTGGCTCAAAAGTCTGTGATTCTTGACGAATGGCGACACCCACCTCAAAACAGCCAACATTGGTGCCTTTATGCAGCACCACTGGCTCAGAGGACACGTTAACTGCACAGAGGGGGATACGGTTGACATGAGGAGTAGTTATGACTCTGGCTACTAGTAAATCATACCTATCGGTCAGGGCGTCAACTGGCTCAAACATACCCGTACTGGGCCCCTCACAGACACCTTCAATTTTTCCCTCTAATATAACTTAAGATCGGGCAGGCAAAATTACATCATCCGCAAGGGTGACTCGGCATACATGGTCCTCACTTAAGACACACACTAGGGGGAGCTCTTTCCCCAGAAACTTACACTGCTATTGGCAACATCAACAACAGCCTGAGGAAAAATCTGTTCCCAGAATAGCTTCTTGGGAGAGGGAATCTACCACAAGGAAGTTACAGGCTAAGGTTAGATGGTGAACCTCACAAAAAGTGCTCCAGATGCCCAATACCCCCAATGTGCTGCCATTAGCTGCCCTCACACTACCTTTATAAGGGGTCAATTTACCTCGTGGTTCAATACACTGCCATACAGATCTGCTGAGTATGGAGACTTGGGCGCCCGTGTCCACCAAAAACTTACATGATTGGCCAGACACACTTCCCTCTAGATATAACCCCGAACCACACCTCTGCATAGTTTCACACACCTTGGGCCCTAGTACGTCATGGGTGGGCATTTGGCCCGCTACTGCCACCCGCTGGCATTTCCCTGCACATAGCGACAGACGTGTGCTCGGGTTTCTCTTCATTGTTCACGAGTCTACTGCCCTCTACCGGTGATCTGGTTGAGGACAGTGGGCTTGTGGATTTTTGGCGTGTAATTTGAGCGGACGTGCCTCTCTCTCTCTCCTTTTACTTCCTCTCTCTCTGAAGGTCTGGTGTAGTGGCGCAGTACCAGTCGCTTGACCGCGGCTGTGTCCACTGCATCAGGCCGGCGGACCAGGCCAGACCTTATAGCGTTGGGGATAAGCAGGTACCAGTGGCGTGACCGTGGCCTGCTGATTCCCCAACGCCGAAGCCAGGACAGCGCTAGGAGGCCCCCCTGCCAGAAGACTCCCGCCATCCGGGGACCACACCACTGCTGCGGAACGTTCATCGCCGGAGACCAGAGGGGAGTTCAGCGCTGCCCGGAGAAAAGGCCCGTAGCGGCTCGCTCTCCGAGCCATTCCAGCTTTGCAGAGTCTTCGCCTTCGCTTCCTGGCTCCCCTCTTCTGCTCTCCAGGCCGCAGCAGGACCATCAGGTGGACCCGGAGGACGAGGCCGAGGAGCAGGCAGATAGGGGGACCGGAGGACCTCCCCCCAACGACGGTGGCGGCGCCCAAATCCAGTGAGACCAGCTACTTGGATCAACGCTTGGCGCCAGCTGCCGGAAGGGAGGTCCCACTGCGCCTTGCGGAGCTGACCTCCGACGAGCTCCCTTGGTGCGGCAACGTTTGGTCCCCCTGGGACGGACCAGCAACCACTTAGCGCTGTACCTGTGCTTCTTCCCTTTACCTGCTTAGGTCCGGCCTGAGGGAGAGGGAGGATGGCTTCGGGAGTGCAGCCAGGTGTCCAACGCCACAACGCCGTCCGGATGACTTTGCAGAACAGCGGAGAAGGGGGCAGCGGTGCTAGTGGCCCCCCTCAGGTGGCACAAGGGGCGAAGGGCGCAGCCGTAGGGGGCGCCGCTGAGCCAGCAGCTACTGGGGGGGCAAGCAATGCTGCTGCCCCAAACAGCAACAGGAGAGTGACAGGTTTGACCCGCCTAGAATTCAGCCGGGCAGTGCTCCAGCGAGCCATGGGCTTTGTGCCTGGCGACCTGAACTGCCTGGTGAAGGTTCCGGGTAATGCTGATATTTTTGAGATAAGTTTCAGAACGGCAAATATCCTGGAGAGGTTCTGGAACCTCTATAGAGAGGGGAAGGGTAAGGCTCCTCTCAGTAATTTTGATGTAGAGCCCCTGTCCGACACGGAAAACAAAGTGGTCACTGTCCAGTTCTATAATGAGGCTGTACAGGACCACGATGTGAGTACGTGGTTGGGCAGGTATGGTCTGGTTAAGTCGGAAGCCCGGAGAGTCCTTGATGAGGACGGAGTCTGGACTGGAGCCAGGAAATGGCTGGTCCAACTCAAGCCCGATCCCTCTGCGCCAGGGGGGGTATGCCACATCCCCAGTTCCATCACGCTGGGGAGACATAGTGGTGTGGTGTTCTATTACGGCATGCCCAAGCTGTGCAGGAACTGCCGCGAGTTGTATAGTTGTATAGACATAGTGGTGTGGTGTTCTATTACGGCATGCCCAAGCTGTGCAGGAACTGCCGCGAGTTAGGTCACTTGGCCGCAGCCTGCACAGTGGTCAAGTGCAAGACCTGTGGCGGCGAGCACGAGACCAGGGCATGCCGTGATCCGAAGCCCTGTAATCTCTGCAGAGCGAGGGGGCATCTCTTTAGAGACTGCCCCCTCTCGTACGCGAACAGGGCTAGGAGCACCGTGCCTCCTCCACCATCTGCTGCCCCCCCTTCGGCCCCACCGCCTCCCCCGCCCACCCCCATGCCACGCACCAGACCACCCACTCCTACCCCTTCCCAGCCTGGAAGCCCACCCCCACATGCACAGATCACAGCACAGGACCCTACCCTCTGCACCACCACCCTTGGTACCCCCAACTCCACAGCGCCCCCTGCTGAATTAGGATCCACCAACCCCGTCACTGTCAAGGAGGAGCCTGACTCCGACACCCCTATTGTGGTGTTGGAGTCAGACTCCTCAACAACTGATTCAGATAACTCCATAACACCTTGGCAACAGATTAAAAAAAGAAAGGGCAAACGCGTCAGATCCCCAACCACAGCAAAGCAACAACCCCCCAGTCAACCTCCCAACCCAGCAATAGTTCGCCAAAAAACTCACCCAACAAATCAATCGACACAGTTACACTCACAACCGGAACGAAATTCAACACATACAGCCAGGCCTGAGCCCCCTCCCCGCCCTGCGAAGCCAGCTACACCACTTCCCATACATCACAAAGAAAAATTACAGAACACTATCACTATCCACGCCAAAACCACTAGGGACCAGCCAGCCTCCGGTCCAGACCCTGTTAAAGGGCATGGAGCATCATCCTCCTCACAGGGCTCTCCAGGGACTGGGGGGAAGCCTGGGGCGAGAACACCTGCCCCCACCTCTCCAGGACGGAACCTCCCAGGCAGTCAGGAGGGGAGGCCTGTGAGTACACATGGTCCGGGGGTGAGTAGGCGCCTAAATAATCAGGACATAGTAAATCAAAAACTCAATAAAATCTGCAAAGATATAGCAAACAGTAACATTGGATCATAAACCATACACAACAATAAAACTCATGACATTTTCATTAAACATATCCTCACTTAACACCCGCAGCATCAAAGACCCTGCCAAACGTCATACAGTATTCTCCGTTCTTTCACAGGTCCCCTCGGACGTCATCCGGCTCCAGGAATGTGGCATTCCGTTCCGGGAGTTGGATGGCGTTCTGGGGGGAGAATGGAGATGGGGAGACTCTCTCTGGTCTGGCTCCAACATCGCCAGAGCTGATGGGGTCGGCACGTTGGTGAAAAATCCCTTTGTGCGAATAACATCTAGCAACATTGCGGAGATTGGGCGAATCCTCGTGACCGATTTCGAGGTCGGGGGTTCCCCACTCAGGGTCATCAATGTGTACGGCCCCACCAGCGTGGCCGAGAGGGTCTCCCTCTTCACAAAACTAGCACCACTTCTCCATTGCACAATGCCGGTTGTCGTGGGGGGGGATTTCAACTGTGCGTTAACAGAGGAGGACCGCAGCAGACCCAGACGGGATCGTTCCAGCGACCTGCTGCGGTCCCTCATAGAGGATTTCTCCCTCCGCGACGCCGGGGGCGCCTCTCCCCCGCAACACACGTGGGTGAGTTCCTCTGGTAGCTCCTCTTCGAGAATCGATTTGTTTCTGCTCTCCCCAGGCCTGGGGGTGCCAGCTTATTCCATCCAGGCGGTGCACTTCTCGGACCACCACATGGTGACCGTGTCCCTGGCCTGGAAGAAATCAATAACCGTGGGTAAGGGGCTCTGGCGAATGAACATCAGCCATCTCCGAGACCCCCAGGTGCGACTCTCCTTCTCGAGACGTTACCTGGAGTGGGTGAGTCTGAAACACCTCTTTGACTCCCCGGTGGAGTGGTGGGAGATGGTGAAGGAGCGAGTGCGAGGCTACTTCCGGGCAGTCGGGCGGAGGAAGGCGAAGGAAAGGAGGGTAGTTTTTGTACAACACAATGCTGCCCTCCAGAGACTGAGCCTCCTCCAGTCCCGAGGCCTGGATGTTAGCAGTGAAATCGCACGGACTCGGCAGAGCCTCACCACCCTCTACCGGGAAGAGCGGGAAAAATATACTTTCCGCTCCAAGCTCCAGGGCCTCGAGGAGGATGAGAAGTGCACACGGTTTTTCTTCCGCAGGGCACGGTCTAAGACTAACAACATCTTGTCTCTCTATAACAACAGAGGTGTGGTGGTGTCTGAAGAGGCGGAGGTCCGGGAGGTGGCCAGGGAGTTCTATGGGGGCCTTTATAGTGAGAGGCCCTCCGACGGGGCTCTCATGGACACCTTCCTGGGCCGCCGGGTGATGAGCGGATGGACTCGGAGTTGAGCACCGAGGAGCTCACCCGGGCCGTGCTCTCCCTTAACCAGCACAAAGCTCCGGGTCCTGACGGAATCCCAGCTGAGTTTTACCAAACTTACTGGGATCTCCTGAAGGAGGACGTGGCTGAAGTCTTCAGAGCGGCGTACAGGGAGGGGCGGTTGGGGGCTTCACTGAGGCAGAGCTCAGTAGCTCTTGTCCCAAAGAAGGGGGACCTGAAGGACCTCCGTAACTGGCGGCCGATCAACCTCCTCTCAGTCGATTATAAGATCATGGCGAAGGCGCTGATGAGGAGGTTCCAAGGCCTGATAACATCGGTGATCGGACCGGACCAGACCTGCAGCGTGCAGGGGAGGTCCATTAATGACAACCTGCTCCTCGTGAGGGACTTAATCATCCACTCCGGGGAGCGGCGGTCCCCCTTGTGCCTTCTCAGTCTCGACCAGGAGAAGGCATTTGACCGGGTGAGTCACGTGTGCTTGGAGAGAGTGCTGGAGAGAATGAACATCCCTGCCCCCCTCCGGCGCTGGATAAAGATCTGCCTGACTGACATAACGGGCAGAGTGGTTGTCAACCGACAGCCCTCTGACCCGTTTGCCATCAGGTCTGGCGTCAGGCAGGGGTGCCCTCTAGCATCTCTCCTGTACGTCATCTACTTGGAACCGTTTCTCCAGGCCATCACGGCCAGCCCCGGAGTGGCGGGTTACCCGCTGCCGGGGGCTAGGGGAGAGCGGCTAAAGGTGATGGCGTGCATGGACGACATCACCATCGTCGCCACAGATAGTCGCTCCATCGCTTGTGCCACCAAGGTTTTGGACGACTTCTGTGCAGCCACTGGCGCCCTGGTCAACAGGGACAAGAGCGAACTGTTTCTGTCTCCCCATTATAGTGAGCCTCTAACCGTTTCCTTCCCTGTACGCAGAGATACCATCAAGCTCTTGGGGGTGACCTTCCAGGCTGACGGAGGAGGGCGAACGAGCTGGGAGGGAGCCCTACGCCACGTCCAAAACAAAACCCGGAGCTGGAGTGCGCGGCCCCTGACCATGGCGGGTAAGATCCTCGTCCTGAAGGCAATTGTCCTGCCCATTCTTCTCTATGTGGGGAGGGTGTTTCCCCAGACAAGGCCACCAGCAAACAAATTGCAAGGTTGGCCTTTCGCTTTGTCTGGGGGAGCAACATGGAAAAACTGAGTAGAGCCACCCTCCTCAAAGAGGAGAGGAATGGGGGGGCAGGGGGTCCCGGACATAGTTACAATCATCATGGTGCAAGGTCTGGCCGCCCTGGTCCAGAACGTCGGGAAGGTGGGGAAGGCCTCTGGTGCCTTTGCCAGGTACTATGCCACCCCCTTCCTACGGGCAATGGGCTTGGGCGTGCTGGACCTCACCACACCGTATAGCTGGGACCCCCCCTATGTCTATCAGGCCCTGAAGGACTTTGCCTTCAGGACGGGATTGCCCAGGGCCGGCCTGACCTCGTGGAGCTATAAAATCATCATGGCTCATTTAAGATCTAACGAGACTGCCACGCTCCCGAGGTCAGGGCCGGCCTGGAACCCGCAAGTCATCTGGGCAAATGTGACACAAGTGTCTCACTAACAAACAAAAAGACATCGCCTGGATGACAGCTCACAGGTGTCTCCCCACAAGAGTGTTTATGTACCGCAGGCACTTAGCCCTAACTGAGCGCTGCCCCTATGGTTGCACTGACTCAGAACACATTCACCACCTGTTCTGGGAGTGCACCATGGCTAGGCGGGTCTGGGGCCTTGTTTCCTCTGTCTCCCAAAACAGGTTGTTGCCGATGTCCTCCCTGACGGCTGAGAGCGTCCTCTACGGCCCCCGAGAGGGGCTCAAGACCATGGAGCTCTAGCGTCAGTGGGGGATTATCAACACCGTCAGGCAGGTCCTGTGGGAGACAAGAAACATCAAGGTCTACCAAAAAACATCAGTGGACCTGGTCACTCTCCGAAGGAGGATTCAAAACCTCCTCCAGGACGGCGTTCTGATGGACTTCCGAAAGAACAAGGACCTGGCGAGAGAGAAATGGGGGGTGGACAACTGGAAAGAACTCATCATATAGTCCACCCCCCTAGGAGGGGCACCCGCTCTTCACTCCATCCCGAGCACACGTATTGTTGTTTTATTATTCTTCAATGCACTTTTACGTAATTTATGTCTTAAAATAATTACTGTCTTGTGATTATTAGTTAAGTATATGTAGGGTTGGTTGTCTTAGGTTTCCTTTTTCTGAATGTTCTTACTTTCTAGAAATTTAGTGAATGTCTCTGTCTAAATGTATCTTCTGTTCTTTTTTACCTTTTTAAAGGGAATATGTTTTAAAAATGTAAAATGTAAAAAAAAAAAAAAAAACCAAATAAAGATACATTTTACTATTATTAAAGGAGTACCTGTCAGGGGTGTATGGAGGGTATGGACCCAAATGCGGAGTGCAGGGAAAACTCAAACTCCAAATGATAAGAAAGAAAAGGCTTTACTTACAAAAGGGAACACAAGGGGAACAAAAGGGAACAAAAGACCTCGCAGGGCAATTCTCAAACACAAGGAAACTTCGAGGAAACAAGGGAAATACAAAAATCCAAAAACATGTAGAAAACAGGAAATAGCAGGTACATACTGGGCAGGAACACATGAAGCAGGAAACATGGGTAGCACAAGCAAGCGACAACCCAACACGCAACAAGGATCCAGTCCAGGGGAAGGGAAACTTAAATAGACCGACACTGACGAGACACAGGAGGGCACAATGAACAATCAAGCCACAGAGAGGGAATGGAGAACGAGACAG
The DNA here is from genome assembly GCA_025169545.1 of Anguilla japonica. NCBI lineage: Eukaryota > Metazoa > Chordata > Actinopteri > Anguilliformes > Anguillidae > Anguilla > Anguilla japonica. Next base: position 23,824,944 of record CM045888.1, on the reverse strand, counting down.
CCAATAGAATAATCAAAACCAATAATACAATTAACAGGGGGGAGCAGGACACAAAACAGAAGTGCCGCCATCTGGCGGCCCAACAGGGAAAGACAGACAACAGGAACACAGGACCATGACAGTACCATGGTGGTTGAACGTGACACTTCCCAGTTGTCTTTAGGCAACAACAAAACAAATGTGCATACTTTTTTTTATTATTCAGTCATTTCAATGTACTTTAAAACGTATTTTTCTAAGCCAAAATTTCCCACTATAAAAATTCACCCGAACCGTCTGGGCGTGGTAATGAGAACTGTCAGTTAGCTATGATTGACAGACCGTGCCCCGTTACCATAGCTACCCCCATGATACGCGCTTTTTGGGAGACTGAATTTTCACAAGCTAGCTACCTTAGTAGTATATCAAGTATCGATAGATAGCTAAGGTAAGGACGTTGACTTATATCCAATTATAATTTTTGCTATCTAGCTAGCCAAGTTAAGATAAAAGCACAACTATAACGTCCTCATAAAAGCAAACTAGCAAGCTAACGTTATCGATAACATTGCCTTATGAAAGCAAACCTCCTAGCTAGCTAACGTTAGCTAGCTAACTAAATGAATATAACCAGAAATAATCTAAAGGCACTCTAATTTAAGTGAACCTAACGTTAGTCAAATATTTGCATTGTCTTGCCTGTAAGCCAGCGGCGCAAACTATGGACGGTGTGCCCTGTCAGATTTCTTTACGGGGCGTGGAAATGGGGGTGGTTACTATATTCGTGACGTAGAAAAATGACAACTTTCTCAACCGGTTGAAAATAGGACGATGAATTTAAAACGCATATTTCTCCAAAAATACAGAACGGACATATTTAATACTTTGCTCATTGTGTTTCTTCGATGCCTCTTGTGCAAATAGCACATAAAACCGAGAAAGTGTGAAAATCACCTATATTAATGAAACTATAATAATTCAAGAAGAAGCACGCTAAACTATCGTTAGGTTTGAAGTCGTTGGAAAGGTATCATTTGCAATGGTTTATGGGATGAGTAGTTCCTTCACTCTTACAATAATTATGTACAGTCTTGTACCTTTGCCTTTTTTTCCGTTCTTTTTTTTTTGTTGCTCCAAATCAAATGTTTTATGGTCACGATTCATCTGGTAGTTGGTTGGCTTGGTTCCAGGCTTACAACTCTTTATATAAAGCTTTTCTGAAACGCCAATGGAGTAAATGAATGGGAAATTCACTTACAGAACCGGAGCCGTTCAAAAAGTGGGCGGTCACTGTTGAGCTATATTTGTACTATGTCTACGATTAGTCCATCTGATTGGATGTTCAACAGCCAATTAGGCAACAGCTTAGTCCCGCTCTTTTGTGAAAGAAAAAAAAAAAAACACTGCAGTGAAGAGAGGCATGACAGCACTACACACAAAACGGTAAGGGATCCTTTTAACTCTTTTTCCCCCCCATATTTAGTGATATTTCACACGATTCTTTTGTTTTAATATAATATTGAAAGATGTATTGTGAAATAAAAAGCCCAAAACCATATATTTAATTCAAATTTTTAACATAGGATTTTTAAAAATGTTGATACTGAGTTACTGAGTTCTGACTTTATTCTCTGAATTCTGACTTTAATCTCAGAATTCTGACTTTAGATAAATGTTTATGTGTGACTCAAGTTCAGTCTGAACTGAGGCTTGAGACCGAATTCAATTAAATGACTCACTCGGGGGAAGAGTGATTATGACAGATTTAAAAATATATATTATTATATATATTTTTTTGAAATGCCTTGAAAGATAAACAAATGTTTAGCATGAAGGACTGGTTGTTTTTCTAACAAGCACTTCTCCATGAATTACAGAATCATAAAAAACAAGTATTTATACTTTATAAATTCTGTAATTTTGATTGACACATGATTAAATATATTGCAAAATCACTCTCAGTTGCGTAGACTGAAGACATTTCCTTCTTTCATTGTTACTTTAGCAACTAAGTTTCCCTGAACCTTTCATGAAATGCCCTACATGAAATGAACATGGGGCCGCCTTATTAACTGCATTAGCATGAAGTTAATTATTTCATGCTAATGTTAATTTCATGTTAATTATTTCATAGGAATCCCACTCTCATAAACTACTGTAATGCAAACAACGTCTATCTTCTACAGTGGTAACCCCAACTTTGTGCATTATAATGCGATGACTCTCTGTGATACAATGTAAATAATCCCCCTCTCGATTACAGTGTGAATAATCCCCATCTCTATTGCAGTGTCAGTAATTCCCATCTCTATTACAGTGTGAATAATCATCATCTCTATTACAGCAGGAATGATCCCCATCTCTGTTAGTGTGAATAATCCTCATCTATATTGCAGTGTGAATAATCATCATCTCTATTACAGTGGGAATGATTCCACATCTCTGTTAGTGTGAATAATCCCCATCTCTATTACAGTGTGAATAATCATCATCTCTATTCCTGTATGAATAATTCCCATCTCTATTGCAGTAAATAATACTCTTCTGCATTACAGTGTGCCAGTATGGGTGCAGTGAGGGGGTGGCAGAGACAGCGACTGGTTCCACCATCACAGTGAAAGTGGGGGAGAGCATCACATTTCCTTTCTCTGCTGAGGGCAACCAAAGCTACAGCGTTGACCTACTTTTTAATACATTTACAATAGCTAAATGGCATTTTCCTGAAATAATCCTTTTTGTTCGAGAACAATACAAGGGACGGGTCAGCAATGGCAATGACTCGTTATGGCTGAACAAATTAAGCCTATCAGATTCTGGCCTTTATCAAGTTAAAACTAAGTAGAGATCTGGATGTTTTAAGCCACCGGAGTACACATACTTTCATCTGCAGGTTTTTGGTAAGTTGCCAAAAAGCACATTTCACATTTCTGGAGGTTTTTGCACCTGTAGCTCCCCATATTTTGTTATCCATTTTGTCAGTGTTTTATTACATTGTTATAGGGAATGCATAATTTTAATCAGGGATGATAAGAATAGTTTAGGGACTGATTACACTGGCTGGCCTTACACTTGGCTCGTCAACAATGAAAGTTGGCCAAACTTTAAACCTAACTAGACTGTTAATACTTCAACAAAATTATTTCCTGGTTTCTGGGGTACACAACGATTCTTGACATTGCAACTTTTGTCATTTGTTAAACAGGTGATAATGTAAGATGGCCTTAACCTCTTAGTGAATGTTTCATGCTTGCTTTGTGGTCAATATGAGCATGTAGCCAAGTAAAATTTTGGATTATTTCTCCTGTAGAGCCGGTCTCTAAACCCAACACCACAGCTGAGTGCCTGGGGAGTACTATCAGTCTGAGCTGCATCAGCTGTCAGGGGACTGAAGTGACTTACTGCTGGGAAACTCTGCCCCCTTGTGGTAATGACAGCTGTGTGCACCTGGGCCAAGCAATGGACCTCCAGTTACACTCCCTCTCTCCATCCACAACATACACGTGTACAGCCCATAACCCTGTCAGCAGAGCCACCAGCGATTCTGCTTCCCGCAACGATCACAAGGTGAACCCATAATGCTGTATTAGAAAGAGACAGGAAATCTTACAGTAGTGAGATAAAAGTAAAAAGAGTAGTTAAATATATTAGTCACAAATTGTCATAGAGCAGGGAAATTATGAACTTGCTGTGGTAGTGGCAACTGTGTGCTCATTTGCCAAATGGTGGAAGTGCTCAACCTTCTACTGTGGGGGTTTTGTAGCATGTTTTTCATTGATGAATGAGAAATTGCTTAGGAAGTGCTGGAATATCAGGTGATTGTAATCTACAGCAACGACCAGGTGATATTTTAGCTAAATATCAATGACACTCTCCCAACAGAACAAATCGTTTTTGCAGTAAACAATGAGTAGCAATTCTGAAGAATCTGTAACTGAATAGGCATTCTCTCTAAGTTCTTAAGCAGGTATATGCCAAATATATTCAAAATGTAAAAAATGTAATGAAAAAATAACCCAGAAGCTTCCAGAAAAGATGATAAATGAAAGAATGTTTGTGTGAATATGTCACTTTGTAATATGTTTTGCAGTTAGATGGGTTCCAGCCTTGTGTGCCACATCAGCATTCCTCGCCTTCGGAGCACTAATACTGCTGTACAAGAGGAAAAAGCACCAACAGTATAAAAGTGAAACAATTCAAGGTAATGATCCACACCCTCTGGAACGGCAAGACATGCTATGTGGAATCAGTTTTTGAAATGTTGACCGGGTTTAATATCGTGTTTCATATTCATTGTCCTGTCTGAATAAAAATAATTTTTGCAGTAACCTAGATCTGAAAGATGTTAGTCAGCTGCCTAGCTAGGCTATTTAATGTCTAGCTAGTGAGTAACAACCAACAACAAAAACATTGTCTGGCTAATTAGCCAGATAATGCCTTCAAAGTTATATCTGGTTAACTAGCTAGGTGGCTGGTAGAAACGAACAACTAGCAACTAATACATTAGGAAGATTTTTTTTGTTTGTTATTGTTTGTTGTTACTAACTATAGCTAGACATTAGACAGCCTAGCTAGGCAGCTTATTAACATTTTTCAGAGCAAGGTTACTGCAAAATGATTTTATTCTAGACTGGACAGTGATAGTAGCTAACGGTGATAACTACATTGCAGAGCCACCGACAATTTCTCCACGCTGCGTTCCTCTTATCAATTTCTCTGTAGGAGATTTTATTAAGTCGGGAAACCCGATACAGAAATTACGAGTTAGGTCCTCAATTGTGGAACGATAGAACGTGGAACTAAAATTAGAAAAAAATAGGGACAATTTACTTGATGGATCATTATATCAAATCAGATTGGTTACCGCGACGCGGCGAGGGGGTCAAAGTTGAATTTTTCCATCTCCCCCGCGGCCTCGCCGCCTTTCGCCGCGCCGCCGGCAATCCCAACATGCATTGCGGGGTCTGGCCGCCAGCTCTCATTCAAAGTGAATGGAGGCGGGGCCGCGTATAGTGTGGCTTCACCGTTACGCTACGCGTGCGGTGGGTGCCCGGCGGAAGAGTGCGCCTGTTGCGTTAGCTCCGCCTACCCTCTCTGGCGGACCAACCACTGATGGGTGAAGGAAAACGCGTCACTAAATATGCGCCGCTTGTGATTTTTTTCCCAAGAAAATCGCCACAGACACCCAGTTCTTTAATCATAAATTATAATAATAATAATAATAATAATAATAATAATAATATAAATTAATATAATAATAGGCTGTCACCATTGTGTTACCTAATTCGGCGATAGATAGTGACTTAACAGACATTTATTTTAATGAAAATCTTTGAGATTATTACTTTAAGGACAAACCACACTGGGGTTAGGTTGAACAGCTAATTCTTCAAACAAAAACACATTACGTTATAGTATGAGCAGGTAGATTGATGAGCTAGACAATGCATAAAGTATCCACAAGCTGGTATGATGCATGAAGGAAACTGGGTTTTCATTGATTCTTATATAGTGGCCTCCATAATACGTGGAGCCAAGACAAATGATTGATTTGACACTTCATCATGCTCTGTAAATGAAAGTATTCATGTTTGGTGTTTTGTCGCATATCCTTTGCATGCAATGACTGATTGAAGTGTGCGAACCATAGATATCACCAGGTGCGAAGTATCTTCTCTGGTGATGCGCTGCTCAGCCTGTACTGCGGCCATCTTGAACTGCTGCTTATTTTGGGGGCTAGGTGCCTTAAATTTTTATCTTCGGCACATGAAACGCATGTTCAATTGGATTCTGATCCGGTGAGTGGCTTGGCCAATCAAGAATATTCCAGTTTTTAGCTTTAAAAAACTCCTTTGTTGCTTTAGCAATATGTTTTCGATCATTTTCTTGCTGTAGGATGAAACACTGTCCTATGAGTTTGGAGGCATTTGGTTTTGTGTTTTTAAGACACTTTATATGTCATTGTAGGCATACAATGAAATTATGTTTGGTAACTCTCAGAGGCCAGCAGCAATAGAAAACAAGATAAAAACAAGATAAAATTAGGTAGCGTCAAGTGGTTGAACTTGTGCAAATAAGATCCTTCTGTACATTTCAAAATGCATTCTGCTGCCACTATCAGCAGTTGCATCATCAATGAAGACAAGAGAGCCTGTATCTGTGGCAGCCATACGTGCCCAAATTATAACACCCCCATCACCATGTTTCACACATGAAGGGGTGCTTTGGATCCTGGTCAGTTCCACTCTTTGCTCATGCCATCACTCTGATACAAGAGAATTGTGGTCTCTTCTGTCCACTACACCATTTTCCAGAACTTTGCAGGCTTTGGTGGTGGCTCCTCTTCCATGACCGGCTCACCAACTTCCACTACAAAAATTATTATAAAAAAATTATAAAAAGTATTTAATGAATTAGTGTCATTTTCTGCCCTAGTTATTTCAGGTAACAGTGTAAAACTGATTCCACGAAGTATGTCTTGCTGTTCCAGAGGGTGTGGATCATTACCTTGAATTGTCTCACTTTTATACTGTTTGTGCTTTTTCCTCTTGTACAGCAGTATGAGTGCTCCGAAGACGAGGAATGCTGTGACACACAAGGCTGGAACCCATCTAACTGCAAAACATATTACAAAGTGACATATTCACATAAACATTGTTTAATTTATCATCTTTTCAGGAAGCTTATGGGTTATTTTTACATTACATTTTTTTACATTTTGAATATATTTGGCTTATACCTGTTTAAGAACTTAGAGAGAATGCCTATTCAGTTACAGAGTCGTCAGAATTGCTACTCATTGTTTACTGCAAAAACATTTTGTACTGCTGGGAGAGTGTCATTGATATTTAGCTAAAATTTCACCTGGTCATTGCTGTAGATTACAATCACCTGGTATTCCTGCACTTCTTAAGCAATCTCATTCATTAATGAAAAACATGCTACAAAACTCCCACAGTGATGCTATGCAGAAAAAGGTGGAGCACGTCCACCATTTGGCAAATGCATACACAGCTGCCACTGCCACAGCAAGTACAAAATTTCCCTGCTGTCTGACAATTTGCGACTAATATATTTAATTAGATAGATTTCCTGTCTCTTTGAAATACAGCATTATGGGTTCACCTTGTGATCGTTGCTGGAAGCACACTTCCAGATCAACAGAATCGCTGGTGGCTCTGCTGACAGGGTTATGGGCTGTACAAGCGTAGGTTGTGGATGGAGAGAAGGCTTGTAACTGGAGACATATCACTTGGCCCAGGTGCACACAGCTGTCATTACCACAAGGGGGCAGAGTTTCCCAGCTGTAAGTCACTGCAGTCCCCTGACTGCTGAAGCAGCTCAGACTGACATTACTCCCCAGGCACTCAGCTGTGATGTTGGGTTTAGAGACGGGCTCTACAGGGGAAATAATCCAAATTTTACTTGGCTACATGCGCATATGGCACACAAAGTAAGCATTAAACATTCACTAAGAGGTTCAGGCCATCTGACATTATCATGTGATTGCAACTTTTGTAATTTGTTAATGTAAAGAATTATTGTGTACCCATAATACCAGAAACTTATTTTGTGGAAGTATTAACAGTCTGGTTAGGTTTAAAATTTGACCAACTTTCATTATTGACATTCCAAGTGTAAGGCCAGCCAATGTAATCAGTCCCTAAACTATTCTTGTCATCCCTGACTAAAATTATGCATTCCCTATAATAATTTAATAAAACGCTGCACAAAATTAAAAACAAACTGGCTAGTTAAAGTTACAAAAACTTCTAGATAATGTGAAATCTGCTTTCTGGAAACTTACCTAAAACCTGCAGGTGAAAGTATGTGTACTCCGGTGGCTTAAAACCTACAGATGTATACTCAATTTTAACTTGATAAAGGCCAGAATCTGATAGGCTCAATTTGTTCAGCCATATCGAGTGATTGCCAATGCTGACCCTTCCCTTATATTGTTCTCGTACATGAATGAATGGTGTAGGAATCCATGTAACAATTGTAAATGTATTAAAAAGTAGGTCAGCGGTGTAGCTTTGGTTGCCCTCAGCTGAGAAAGGAAACATGATGCTCTCCCCCACTTTCACCGTGATGTTGGAACCAGTCGCTGTCTCTGCCACCCCCTCACTGCACCCATACTGGCACACTGTAATAGAGATGGAGATTATTCACACTGTAATAGAGATGGGGATTATTCACACTGCAATGAGGATTATTCACACTAATAGAGATGAGGATTAGGCTATTTACACTGCAATAGAGATGGGGATTATTGATACTGCAATAGAGAGGGGGATTATTCAGACTGTAATAGAGAAGAGGATTATTTACACTGTAAAGGAGATGGGTATTATTTACACTGCAATAGAGATGGGGATTATTCACATTGTATCATGGAGAGTTATCGCATTATAATGTACAAAGTTGGGGTTACCACTGTAGAAGATGGACATTGTTTGCATTACAGTAGTTTATGAGATAGGGATTCCTAACTGACTTGAAATTCCTTTGTGATCTTAAAACAACTGCAAGCACCAAAAAACATTGGATTCACAAAGGCATTTCATCGGCTTTTGAAAATAATTAACTTCACGCTAATGCAGTTAATAAGGCAGCCCCATGTTTATTTCATGTGGGGAATTTCATGCAAGGTTCAGGGAAACTTAGTTGCTAAAGTAACAATGAAAGACCGAAAAGTTTTCAGTCTACGCAACTGAGAGTGATTTTGCAATATATTTAATCATGTGTCAATCAAAATAATTGAATTTATAAATTATAAATACTTGTTTTTTATGATTCTGTAATTCATGGAGAAGTGCTTGTTCGAAAAACAACCAGTCCTTCATGCTAAACATTTGTTTATCTTTCAAGGCATTTCTAAGAAAATAATAATAATATAGATTTTTTAATCTGTCATAATCACTCTTCCCCCGAGTGAATCATTTAATTGAATTCGGCCTCAAGCCTCAGTTCAGACTGAACTTGTGTCACACATAAACATTTCTTCTTACAAGTCTATAATTCATTATACAGTGAATTGTATTCAACACAGGAATAAAATGCAGATTACCTATTATATAAAGAAGCATAACTTCAGCATGAATCCTCCTTGACGTTTTGAAAGCCCGACATTGAGTGGTCATTGTAACTGTAAAAACATAAGGTAAGGTAGTAACACATTAAACCTCTTTTGTCATAGTCAGTCCATGTGACACCTACTGTATATAGACTATAGGTTACAAGCATTTTAAATTGTTAGCTACACATATTTCCAGGACTATTAGCCTGGTCTGGTTGGACACGCATTGTGTCGTATCTACAAAATTTTTTTAATTGCAAATCTTTGTTATTTTTTGTACATTCCAGTGGACGGTGACGATAGGTCTGAACAGTTGTAAAACGTAACATGTAAGATTAAATGGACTTGTATTGTTTTTTTTATAGATTAATGTCTTGAAGCATTGACTTAACTTGTTTTGCTTAGCATAAGTATTTCATCCCTTTGGTAAAAACAATGAACAACTTAATGTGTTAAATTTCGAATGCGCATCATTCGAATGTTGATTTAGAATTCGAATGTCAATGTTATGCACAAAGCTTCAACACTTCGAACTATTTTGTACAGCCCTAAAAATATGTCTATTCATAGATTTCTATGAATAACCCGTCAGTCCTAAAACATTTCTCTTTTTGAGTTCATTCAAACTGGAATGTATCATGGACAAGTGGTTACAAACAAGGTCTCTCAAAAGGAAAGATTCAGAGGCTAGTACATCTACCAGTAAGGAAACAGCTCCGGTGTCTGACACTGAAAAGAAACATAAAGCAAAACGAAGGAAATACAGCAGTGAGTACTTTCATGACATCGCGAATAAAACAAGGTTGATATCATACGGACTTGTGGCTTCTACAGGAGTATATGCCATCGTTTCACAATTTTACGACATTATGGCTAATAATCAAAATCCTCAAGTCAGAATATGAATGGGATTTTCACTTCTGGAACCTCACTGTTGAGCTCTATACTAGACAATCAGGTTCAATAGCATACATTCAGATATAACGTCCACTGAAATGTACATCAACATACAGAAGAGGATTTAGGGCCACATGTTAAATGTAAATTGTGAAATAAAAAGCCCGACAAAACGTTTATTTAAACGGAATATATAATAACACTATTATTAACAACAATATAAACGCTATATTAATGAAACTACAACAATTCGAGAAGAAGCGCGCTAAACTATCGTTAGATTGGCACAGACCCAACCTCTTTCCATTACTCTGGGTTGGAAGTCGTTGGAAAGGTATCATTCGCAATGGTTTATGGGGAGTAGTTCCTTCACTCTTAAAATAATTATGTACACAGTCTTGTACCCGAGCGTAAAGTTGCTATGTAAATTACGGAACATGTGCAGATGTTAGGCCAATTGTAGTCCGATTGAAGCGTATACATGCCGTAGTAAATCGACCCCGAACCACATTACCTAGGTGTGTTAGTCCGACTTTGAAAAAATTTGACTTCGTACGATTTCAGTCGGACTATGATGTTTACATGATTTTTAAAAGTTCAGTTTTAGCCGGACTAATACAATAAATCGACTTTTTCAAACATCATGTAAACCCACTGAGTGTCCATATTTTTCTACAGTCTATGATTCTGATACATCCATTCTGTGCAGGCAGCTCTCTCAATTTCTTAACATCGATGAGTCAATAACAGCCTCATACTCGTTCATGCGCGGGTGTGCCTGTGTAAGCAGTTGCGCGTACTGTGACGTAAAACCGTGCGGACCACATTGGAATTAAATAAACCTTACATCTGGCCCTCAGAAGAAGAAAATCGGTGCCTGGAGAGTAGTTATTTCAGTGTCAAGAAATTTTAAGTTTAAAATAATTTAATTTGGCCAGGCTAAATGTATAATTTTGAATGGACTTCAATGGGGAAATTTACTTTTTTGGCACCGGAGGCTTACTAAATTGCAATACCTCGAGTAACCAGTGGAGTTTATGATCTTCACGTAGAATGACAATCTCTGGCCCCCTGGTTCTACTACTCTGCCCAGTTCCTGTGTACCCTGTATGAGCTGAAGGCAAATACCTTAACTGCTCTGTACACTCCGTTCAAACAATTCTGTACATCCATTTGGGCTTTGGGTGTTGAAAAGCACTGCATGAATAAAATGTATAATAATAATAATAATAATTATTATTATTATTATTATTAAGTTTCAAAAATTGTGTTCACAAATATGTTTTCTATAGTATCCTATATGTATGTATGCTAGACAAATGAAATTATTAGGCACATAATGCTATTTTCACCTAGACCACACAGTGGCGGCAGATTCCATATTGTTAACTGAAAAAAAGGGAGAGATACCAGAAATTGAGAACACATTATGACCTACTTGTTTCAGATACTGAAGTTCATTTACAGCAAATTTACAATACCATGGTATCGATTTGCATGTTAGTATTGTATACTTTGTTTAATAAGACTGGGTATGTACTTATTTAGAAAAGCTATAAAAGCCACAAGCTAATTCAAACATCAATATACAGGCCTATAGATATTCAGTAATGATTAAAAATACATATTTTCCCTGAAAAAAGCTTTGAAATAGAGGATTGAATTACGCGTTTCTGGGTCACAATTTTGTCCGTCAGATGGACCTCAAATAGGTAATAGAATTTTTGTTTTTGTACTTTCCTTAACTTATCCACCATTGTAATCTCCATTAGACATTTTTGCATTTTGGCCACTCAAAACTCTTTGTCACAGCCCTGCTGTTTAGATGCAACCATACTAGTGACATCAATGTTGCTTTTGGTAAAAATGTCTTTCGCTTTGTTGATGGTGTCTGCCGGAAGGGTGCGTGTGCGGCCCAGGATCCAGGCGAAGTCCACGTGAAAAACCCTCAGGATGTCAGTGCAGGAGTAAACCAGTGCCGATTTGTCATAGTCGGTCGATATAATCCAGTACGGGGAGTAAGGTGCGACTGTGCAAGAGACAAGCACACATGCGCGTGTGCACAGACACACACACACACACACACACACACAGGTCACGTGCATTATATCCAAACTTTAACTCAATTATAGTTTCCACAGTAGCTTGTGACTTCCCTATTGTTCTATATGAATAGAATTTCAACAATAAAATTTTCCAAAATAAAAGTGGTACTTAAATGGTGCATTTGAACATGTGTAGGTCTGACAAAATGGAAAGGTAACAAATATAAAATCAACCCTTAACAGTCAAGACAAACGTTGTTGCGCGTTGTGGGTACACAATGGCACTCTGATTTGGTAGTATCTATTACGTTTCCATTACATGACTGTGGTTGTCTCCATACTTACGGAAAGAGAAGCTGATTCCCAGTTTGGCTGGCTGATTAATGTCCTCAACGATACCAGTCCCCTCCAGAGTCTTCAACTGTCCTTTCCTGCAATAGGAAATGGTGTCTGGTAGGATAGCTGATCTGGATCGCTTGGAAAACACCACTTAGCTGAAGTTTGAACACTCACCGTATTTCTGAGCTGGATACTTTAATAGTCCCATCCGCATTCATGGTCAAGTTAGTCTCAATGCACCTCCCTTTTTCATACTGGGCTGGCAGTTTTGCAACTTCATACCATGTCCCAAGGAACTGGGGTCAGAAAAGGGGGGGGGGGAATTTAAATAGAAAAGGAAACATGAATGTGCAAGTCATGGAAAAGTGAAAGATGTTATAGTACACTGCAGGTCAGGTTTTTTGTTTAAATCATTCAGCAAAACCGATACCACATTTGGACGTGCATTTGTCTAAAAATGCTCTTTTTATTTACAGCTACGGTCATAGAAGTACTTCATTCGATTGCTCTAATGTCACTAAGCTACATGTGGCTGGTGTTCTGTATGGGTCATGACTCCAATTCAACATTTTATTGGATGAGCCTGCAGAGGGGTGTTACCTTTTTCAAGACAAAGTTTGGCTGGAGCGGGGGCTCTGGACAGGTACCCCAGTGGGGTACCTGAGCATTGCTGAGGGACAGGAGTAGAGGGAGAAAAAGGGCAGAAGAGGCCTTCATGTTCTCAAGGCCAGCTTTAATCTGGAATGATTAGGAACAATAGCAGCACCAGTGAATGGATTCATTCATTCATTCATTCATTATTTATATTTTATTAAAGTGCCTTGGGCAGCTTGTTCCTTGGCCTGTATGAGCTATTAAACATTTCCATATTTTCAAATGAATACAATTCATGTGTAACTTTTTTATTAATAAACTTACACAAACACAGATCATCATATAAACAAGTTGACTTTTATATAAACCACTATTCAAACAGAGAAGACACTACACACACAGCTGTGTTCAGTGCTTTCAGTATTTTTCTGCATTATCTCATTAAAATGATCTCTTATATTTCCAATGCAGAGAACAGCATCATGTTAGCAGTGTAGTTCCTGACACAGTATGTTGAACCCACAGAAGAGCTCTGATACCTTCGACTGATTTCAAAGATCTGCACTGAATGTCAGCAAGACTACAGAACTTATTGTGGGCTTCAGGAGCCACCGAGGCACCCACTCCCCCATCAGCCTAGACGGGACACCGGTGGAAATCGTCAGTTGCTTCCGTTTCCTGGGACTACACATCTCTGACGACCTAGCGTGGACCCGCAACACAGAGGTCATGCTCAAGAAGGCACACCAGCGCCTCTACCCCCTACGGTGCCTCAGGAAATGCGGCATAAGCACCCGATGGCTTGTGAACTTCTACCGCGGCACCATAGAGAGCGCCCTAATGGGTGGTGTCACTGTGTGGTATGGCAATACCACTGCACAGGGCAGGAAAGGCATCCAGAGGGTCGTGAGGACGGCGGAAAAGATCATCGGGTGTGCACTTCCATCCATCGAGGAGATCTTTAGGATCAGGTGTTGGAACAAGGCCAACTCCATCATACAGGACCACAACCACCCTGGGCACCAACTGTTCTCCCCCCTGCAGTCTGATCACCGGTACCGCAGCATCCGAATCAGGACAAGCATGTTCAAGAACAGTTTCTATCCACAGGCAGTGCTCCTACTGAACTGTTAAGCGCTCAATTAGGCTATTGGACTTATGATTGCACTAGGCACTCTATACAGCATGCAGGCATTCTCACTGTACTGTACTGCACTGGTCACTTTATAACATTCGTGCGTCATCTGCTAGATTGTTGCATCAGGAGTGCTGCTATTACCATAATTATATTGTTGCATAAATATTACATTTTTAGCCATTACAACCTTATTGTATTTATTATTTATTAAGCTGCTATCATTACTGTACTGCACTTGGTCACTTTACCACTTTTTTGCACCACCTGCCACAATGTGCCATAGTCTTGAAAAGTCTTACATAGTTCTGTACTTATTCTGTACTTATTGTGTACATACTTACTTTTTATCTATTGTTTAAAATCTATGTATATAATTTATACTGCGGGAGTGAATGGGGAGTAAGCATTCCATTGTACTTGTTACACATGGCAATAAAGAATCTTGAATCTTGAAGATTTGCATCCCTTATTTCTTTTCCTCCCAATCTAAAATGCCCAATCGTACTAGTAGGCCTGTACCATCACTGCAGTGTTGTGATTCAGCCCAGAAGAGTGTAAATAGGCAGATGTGTCCTTCACAGCACTGGCATCCAGCTGCCTCTTCTTTTTATTCTAAGGTCTATCAGATTTTGTGCCAGGGGTCTGCTTCTTGTAGAGGGCACAGCTAGACTACATGCATCCAATTAACCAGAGGAGTCACTGAAGTGTTCCAAGGCAGGGAATACCCTGCATTCTGAATCTATGTCTGGTTTGCTTTTGCCGGTTACATGCCGCTCAGTGGGACTTGGATTTAGAATTCAATTCTGTGCCATGAAGCGTGATAGTGCTTATAGCTGACCGCACTGCTCAGGAAGCTACCATTTTGAGAGTTTTATATTATAGATCATAGGCATATAGTTATATAAAATCACAGATAGTATAGCTTTGAAAATTTCATTTCATTTGATATTTAATATCAAATCTAGAGTTTTCAATTCTCACATCATGACATTGATTTGTATTGCCTCTATGTTACTTTTAGCATACTTACTTTTAACGAGAGAAATTAAAAAAAAAAGAGAATAAAAAAAAAGGAAGGGCAGAGAAGTTCCGTGTTGGAGCGATTTAGTGAAATACTTAATTATGATGAGTCAAGTGCTGGGTATGTCATATGCAACAGCTGCGAAATAATGGGAAATAATGGTAATGTGTGATCGGTGCTGGTCTCTAAATCGGAGAAAATAATTCGTTGGGGTGGGTGGAGCAGCGCACACTTTTGTTTGAGTTATTTTAGTTTGATTTATTTATTTGAGTTTGTCAAACACTTTAAACATCAGCACCTTTTAAGTTTATTTTTTAAACAATTGAGGTTATTGCGATTTCTTGTTTGTGTTGTGATTTAAATAAAGAACAAACATTTATCTGCACTAGTGTTGCAGGGTATAGCCTACCGAAACTTCGGTACTTTTTCGGTACTTAAAAAAAGAACGGTTCGGTATTAGAATTTTCTGACGTTCGGTAGCCTACTTTTAGGTCAAATGTAAAAGCCAGGGAAATGTGTCTCCCCCATTACTGATTGAGAGGATGAAAGGTGTAATTTGTCTGAATTGTCGCTAGATGGCAGTAGCAACTAAGGTAGCCAAGTCAGGTGAGATGAGCTTGTGCATCCACTTCGTTGATACAGCGCAAGTCTCGACTCAGTTCACTTCAGTAGCGACTAGCGAGAGAGACAGAAAAGTAATGCCTCAGGCTCAACGTGTTCTTATTTGGAAAGATTTTATTTCTGTTATGTAAGAATTTATTTCTGTAATTTAATATGGTGTTGTTCTAACACTATACTATAGGTGTTCAAATTTGGAAATATTTTATTATAGGAAGATGCTGTATTGTTATTAAAATATGCTGTTTTTGGATCTATTTTAAAGTGAAAGACCTGTTTAAATATTATTTAGTTTACAATTGTTTAATTATTGAAATATATTTAATATAATATATATATATTTTTTGTATTGTTTAGTGTTCTAACACTATAGGCCTATGCTTATTAATATGTTGAACAAGCTTCAACTTAAAGGTTGTTAATAAACCAGGTTGTTAATAAACCGTGAATTCGAAAATGAGGTAAACCCTTGTGGACATTACGTTTCTGATCTATTAAGGTAATTTCAGTATCGTTAGGTACCGAGTATCAAATCAGTATCGTTTAAGTTTCAAGTATCGTTTCAATATCGAGTATCGTGATACTAAACCTTGTATCGGTATCAAAGTCAAAAATTTGGTGTCGTGACAACACGAATCTGCACCTTTATTCCAGTTTACAATCATTTACATAATGTGTTAAGAAATTACCAATGTGTATGGGAACTGACAAAAAAGGTAATGCATAAAATGTATTATTGCGGCGGTGAAAAATTTTGGGTGCACCTAAATTATGTGCTGGTGCACCTAAATGAAAAAGTTGCACCAGTGCAACCAATGTAAAAAGTTAGTGTGGAGCACTGGAGTATCTTCTCTGGTGATGCTCTGCTCGGCCTGTACAGCAGCCATCTTGAACTGCTGCTTATTTTGGGGGCTAGGTGCCTTAAATTTTATCTTCGGCACATGAAACGCATGTTCAATTGGATTCTGATCCGGTGAGTGGCTTGGCCAATCAAGAATATTCCAGTTTTTAGCTTTGAAAAACTCCTTTGTTGCTTTAGCAATGTGTTTTGGATCATTTTCTTGCTGTAGGATGAAACACTGTCCTATGAGTTTGGAGGCATTTGGTTTTGTGTTTTTAAGGCACTTTATTTGTCATCGTAGGCATACAACAAAATTATGTTTGGTAACTCTCAGAGGCCAGCAGCAATATTAAACAAGATAAAAACAAGATAAAATTAGGTAGTGTCAAGTGGTTGCAAATAAGATGCTTCTGTACACTTCAAAGTTCATTCTGCTGCCACTATCAGTTACATCATCAATGAAGACAAGAGAGCCTGTATCTGTGGCAGCCATACATGCCCAAATCATAACACCCCCATCACCATGTTTCACACATGAAGGGGTGCTTTGGATCCTGGGCAGTTCCAGACATTGCTCATGCCATCACTCTGATACAAGAGAATTGTGGTCTCTTCTGTCCACTAGACCGTTTTTCAGGTCTTTGCAGGCTTTGGTGGTGGCTCCTCTTCCATGACCGGCTCATCAACTTCCACTACAAAAAATAACCATTTAATAGATTAGTGTCATTTTCTGCCCTAGTTAGATAACAGTGGAAAACTGATTGCACATAGCATGTCTTGCCGTTCCAGAGGGTGTGGATCATTACCTTGAATTGTTTCACTTTTGTACTGTTGGTGCTGTTTCCTCTTGTACAGCAGTATTAGTACTCCGAAGGCGAGGAATGCTGATGTGGCACACAAGGCTGGAACCCATCTAACTGCAAAACATATTGCAAAGTGACATATTCACATAAACATTGTTTAATGTATCATCTTTTCTGGACGCTTATGGGTTATTTTTTCATTACATTTTTTACATTTTGAATATATTTGGCTCATACCTGTTTAAGAACTTAGAGAGAATGCCAATTCAGTTACAGATTCTTCAGAATTGCTACTCATTGTTTACTGCAAAAACATTTTGTCCTGTTGGAAAATGCCATTGATATTTAGCTAAAATTTCACCTTGTTATTGCTGTAGATTACAATCACCTGATATTCCTGCACTTTCTCATTCATTAATGAAAAACATGCTACAAAACCCCCACAGTGATGCTATGCAGAACAAGGTGGAGCACGTCCACCATTTGGCAAATGAGCACAGTTGCCACTGCCACAGCAAGAAAAAAATGTCCCTGCTGTATGACAATTTGTGACTAATATATTTAATTACTTGTAAGATTTCCTGTCTCTTTCTAATACAGCATTATGGGTTCACCTTGTGATTGTTGTGGGAAGCACACTTCCAGATCAACAGAATTGCTGGTGGCTCTGCTGACAGGGTTGTGAGCTGTACATGTGTATGTTGTGGATGGAGAGAGGGAGTGTAACTGGAGGTCTACCACTTGGCCCACGTGCACACAGCTGTCATTACCACAAGGGGGCAGAGTTTCCCAGCTGTAAGTCACTTCAGTCCCCTGACTGCTGAAGCAGCTCAGACTGACATTACTCTCCAGGCACTCAGCTGTGATGTTGGGTTTAGAGACGGGCTCTACAGGAGAAATAATCAAAAAATGTACTTGGCTACATGCTCATATTGAACACAAAGCAAGCATTAAACATTCACTAAGAGGTTCAGGCCATCTGACATTATCACATGCTTAACAAATGACAAATGTTGCAATGTCAAGAATTACTGTGTACCCCAGAAACCAGGAAATAATTTTGTGGAAGTATTAACAGTCTAGTTAGGTTTAAAGTTTGGCCAACCTTCATTGTTGACATTCCAAGTGTAAGGCCAGCAAGTGTAATTAGTCCCTAAACTATTCTTATCATCCCTGATTAAAATTATGCATTTCCTATAATAATTTAATAAAAAACTGACAAAATGGATAACAAAATATGGGGAGCTACAGGAACTAGAAATGTGAAATGTGCTTTCTGGCAACTTACCAAAAACCTGCAGATGAAAGTATTTGTACTCCGGTGGCTTAAAACCTCCAGATCTGTACTTAGTTTTAACTTGAAGGCCAGAATCTGTTAATTTGTTCAGCCATATTGAGCCATTGCCAATGCTGACCCTTCCCTTATGTTGATCTCGTACATGAATGAATGGTGGAGGAATCCATGTAACAATTGTAAATGTATTAAAAAGTAGGCTAATGCTGTAGCTTTGGTTGCCCTCAGCTGAGAAAGGAAACATGATGCTCTCCCCCACTTTCACCGTGATGTTGGAACCAGTCGCTGTCTCTGCCACCCCCTCACTGCACCCATACTGGCACACTCTAATGGGGATAATGGGGATTATTCACACTGCAATGAGGATTATTCACACTAACAGAGATGGGGATTATTGATACTGCAATAGAGAGGGGGATTATTCAGACTGTAATAGAGATGTGGATTATTTACACTGTAAAGGAGATGGGGATTATTTACATTGCAATACAGATGGGGATTATTTACATTGTATCATGGAGAGTTATCACATTATAATGCACAAAATTGGGGTTACCACTGTAGAAGATGGACGTTGTTTGCATTACAGTAGTTTATGAGAGAGAGATTCCTGACTGACTTGAAATTCCTTTGGGACCTTAAAACAACTGCAAGCACCAAAAAACATTGGATTCACAAAGGCATTTCATTGGCTTTTGAAAAGAATTAACTTCACACTAATGCTGTTAATAAGGCAGCCCCATGCTCATTTCATGTAGGTCATTTCATGAAAGGTTCAGGGAAACTTACAGTTGCTAAAGTAACAATGAAATAAGGAGAGGTTTTCAGCCTATGCAACTAAGAGTGATTTTGGAATATATTTAATCATATGTCAATCAGAATTACTGAATTTATAAATTATAATAATTTTTTTTTTTTTTTTTGATTCAGTAATGAAGTAGTGCTTGCTAGAAAAACAACCAGTCCTCTATGCTAAACTTTTTGTTTTTAATCTTTCAAGGCATTTCTATAATAATAATAATAATAATAATAATAATAATAATAATAATAATAATAATTGTCATCATCATCAGCATCATCATCATCATTTTTGTAATCTGTCAGAATCAATCTTCCCCCGAGTGAGTCATTTAAATGAATTCGGTCTCAAGCCTCAATTCAGACTGAACTTGAGTCACGCATAAATATTTATTCTTACAAGTCTATAATTTATTATACACTTAACTGTATTCAAAGCATAGGATTAAAATGCAGCTTACCTATTATACAAAAAAGCATAGCTTCAGCATAGATCCTTCTTGACATTCTGAAAGCTTGACATTGAGTGGTCATTCTTTGTAACTGTAGAAACATAAGGTAAGATTTAGCTAACCAGCTAGCTAGGTATAAACTGTACGTCAATCTTCTTGTGCCATAGTCAGTCCATGTGACACCTACAGTATATAGCCTATAGGTTCCAAGCATTTTAAATTGTTAGCTTCACATATTTCCAGGAATATTAGCCTGGACTGGTTGGACACGCATCGTGTCGTATCTACAAAAAAGAGAAATATAGATTTAATCTTATTACATTTGAGACTAATTAAAATATACTTACTCGTAGTGTTCAAATAATCACACTCCCAACTACCTAGACTAGACCATACAAGTTTATTGAACAAAATGTGAAAAAAATCGATTGGAGATCCCTGATAGTAAAAGGTCTCAAATTTTGTCATATATTTATGACCAAACATATCTTGATCTACCACTGACTTGAGTTGGATGAAATACAATTAGCTATAGTAGCATTTTCAATTAATCCTGCTCCGATCTTTCTATTTAAACCAATAGTTTTATCGACAAAAGTGTAATTTCTGATTGTAATTTATCCCCAAAATTAATAGGCTGAAAATGGGGGTGGGGGGGGGGGGGTGGCACAGTACAAAAAACAGCTGTGTAAATTGGTAAAACATAGCCCTACGCATGTAAATACCATGAAAAGCTTGTCTGTACAGTACTTTTGTCTCATATTCATCTGATCTCAAATCCAAAAGCCTTAAGTACATTGCAAAAGTAATAGATTTCGCTCTACCTTTGACATAGTTTGGAGGGCATTGTTTGTACATTGTCTGTCTTTTATGATAAAATGTAAAAATCACTGATGCTTTGTTTAACATCATTTATAACAGTGTGCAACAAAAAACTACGTTTTGTGATGTCATAGTTTAATATGTGTTATTCAAAGTTAAGGACAAACCACACTGGGGTTAGGTTGAACAGCTTATTCTTCAAACAAAAATACATTATACTGTTGCAGTATGAGTGATGAGCTAGACAATGCATAATGTATCCACAAGCTGGTATGATGCATTAAGGAAACTGGGTTTTCATTGATTCTTATACAGTGGCCTCCATAATACATAGAGCCAAGACAAATGATTGAGTTGACACTTCAGCATGCTCTGTAAATGAAAGTAGTCATGTTTGGTGTTTTGTCGCATATCCTTTGCATGCAATGACTAATTGAAGTGTGCAAACCACAGACATCACAAGGTGCTGAGTATCTAAAAAAGAAAGAAAGAATTGTACCCAACAACTTCCTAGCTTTTTAGACACTGTTATTTATACAAACTGCACGATCTTTGCATCATTCATAATATAGAGTTTAATTAATTTGTTAGCAACATTGGGGAATAATTTAGTTTAAACACAAAGATGGCTATTTAGGGCAGCTGACTAGTTGGTTGTGTTAGCACAAGTATTATATTAGCCATGGCAATTTGCATTGCATTAGGGAATTCAGTATTTTCAGTTGCATATGATGCCTTAAGGAAACTGGGTTTTCATTGATTCTTATACAGTGGCCTCCATAATACATAGAGCCAAAACAAATGATTGATTTGACACTTCAGCATGCTCTGTAAATGAAAGTAGTCATGTTTGGTGTTTTGTCGCATATCCTTTGCATGCAATGACTAATTGAAGTGTGCAAACCACAGACATCACAAGGTGCTGAGTATCTAAAAAAAAAAGAAAGAATTGTACCCAACAACTTCCTAGCTTTTTAGGCACTGTTATTTATACAAACTGCATGATCTTTGCATCATTCATAATATGGAGTTTAATTAATTTGTTAGCAACATTGGGGAATAATTTAGTTTAAACACAAAGATGGCTATTTAGGGCAGCTGACTAGTTGGTTGTGTTAGCACAAGTATTATATTAGCCATGGCAATTTGCATTGCATTAGGGAATTCAGTATTTTCAGTTGCATATGTATGCTTTTATATGCATCTTGTCAAATCCACAAATGAGTGCACTGTCTCCATAACTTTATACACATACCATTTGTGTAGCCATTAAAGTTTACTGCTTGTACACAGTGTCTATTCGGTGGGTCAGTGAAAACAGTAAGCCACTTCATCAAGTGTTTGTGGAATGGATGTTGAAAATGCTGGTGAAGACCAAATATATCCAAATGGTAAATTGAACTTTTTTGTTAACCAGTACTATGTATGTATTGATCAATTTATACTAACTATTTCCAGCTGCAGCCAATTTCATGTGCATATGACAGAAGCCAGTGTATTTACAATGCAAAAATTGTTCTTAGAAATATAAAAATATAAAATGCGCTCTAATCTAATCTGCCTGGATGATTTCGAGCAACACCGTAAATAAGTAAATACATTTTCAAAATGACAGGAATAGCAACCACATGTGCAAACAAACTCTGCCAGTAACATTTCTGGTACTCTAATAGGTCAACATATTTATATGGCATAGCCCCTGCACTGAATGAATAATTGTACTGTAAATGTATGTCATCGGAGTGGTGAATAGTAGGAATAAAAAATACAGTTTATTAAGAGAAGGAAATACTATTTTCCTAAGAATCACTAAGGATATGTGGGAGATTTACATTCGTTTTTTTGTTTGTTTTTCTTTTCTTGCAAAATACAAAATGACCCATTAAATGAAGGAGCGTGAAGGCACAAAAGACACATTTGGATATTTTGTTAATGTTTATTTTGATCGCTTTGTAAAAGCAAAATCATCCTGGAAAATAGAATAGCAATTCAATGCCAATATTGGGCCAAGGTCCTAACTCTGTTAAATTAGTTATTAGCAAAATAATATTCCTTCTTTATTTTGCAGTGTTTACTATGAAGTCCAAAAGAATTAAACATTGTTATAAAGTCAGAAATTAACAAAAGGTTACGAAACGTTAACATTAATACACTTTTGCATTTTAATGAGCCTCAGAAAATAGGCAATGAACATTGGATGGGAGATGTCCCATGTTACAGGTTAGCTGGGCATACTACATCCCTATACAACACAACGTTAACACTTTTCTGGGTTTCGCACAGAAATACCTGCATTTAATTGGGACACGCCTTCCTTATTAACATTTGTACCCTTTGACCTATAAACACATAGAAACATGAATGTTAAGATTTCATAGAGAAACCGTTTTGTTTCCTTCCTTCAAATATTAAAACAGTGGAAAGTAATACAATGTCTGAATATTGTAGTACTGTAGATTCTACAGTACTACAATATTCAAACATTGTAGTACTTACTTTTCACTGTCTTACAGTGTAGAACATTTAATGTTAATGCTGTTGTTTTAGAAAATAATCTTCGTACTAACCTCATGACTGCTTCGTGGCCTCAGCTGAACTAACCAGAACATGTTCACGGATAAACAGTGTAGGTGGAGCAGTGCTGTGTGGTATGTGGGGGTGTGCTGTGCCCGTTTCTGCTTTTGTCTGAGATCCACAACACAATGTTGCACGTTTTTTTTTTTTTTTTTTTTTTGAAATTAAACAACCCATTTCATTTCTTCTTGTTTAAAACTAGTTTCTTGAGGTACAATAGGTATTTTTCTAAAATGGTGTTTGAGAATTGGCTACTTACAAATACTGATATGCAGGTATCATAAAAGGTCAACAGGACACTTTGAACATTGTATGTTCTGTAAAATTTCTAAATCTGTCCTAAGAAGTAAACATATTCAATACTTTGTAAAGGAAAACAAAGGTGCGCACTCTTCTGAACTTCAACATTTTGACAAAAACGGTATGGATATTGAAAATATTCTCTTTTGGAATCATTGCGTGGATTGAAATATTGCTATTTTCTATAAACCACATTTGCACGTCACATTTCTCCCCAAATTAAATTATCTATTTTCTTAGATTGCAAATGCTGCAAAGAAAGACTGGCTTGCAGTTTTGCTAGTGGTAGTTAGAAGGAAGGTCAATACAATAATTAAAAACTAATACCTGCAGATCAGTTCTACAGACCTGAGGCAGGAAGAGAGCTTATGTTATCAGAGATGGCATTTTAGCAGACCTCCACCAGAAGTATAAATAAATTTATAATGGTAGTGTGTTTTTTGATCCATAAAAATTATGAGTATGAATCATTTTTCCATATGCTGCTATATTGAAGTTTTTCATTGGCCTTATCCTTGGTGAGTAAAAAACAAAGAACACTTATACCCACGAGAACAAGTATACCCACTAATCTAACAAAGATTTGACCACCTTTCAAAGTTCCTTCAAGGTAAAGGTTACATATACAGTATATGGTGCAATTTGCGGTCTTGTTTTTGTTCCATGTATACATGCTGCACCTGTGCATACAGGCTGTCTTATCATCAGTATGATATGCTGCCTCTCCCCAAAACCCACAGGTTTCTAAAATTAATCTGTGCATGAGTGGTCTGCTAATTTTCTGCCTGAGTTTAGCAGGTATAGCAACAGCCAGCTACCGACCAACAACCCTAAACAAGGGTATCACTATATTCCTATACCCATGACATTTTCTGCTTTAACTGTTCAAAGTAAAGTCAGTCCTGTGAATTCTGCACCATTGCATTCTTATACCCATTTGTCCATAAGTAATCCAATAACAGGTGCGATGTTATATTTACAGGGAAAATTTGCCTGAAAATATAACTACCTTTAACTATATATACATTTCCTGTGCTTAATCTTCATATGTAACTCCATTAGATGTCTTTTGCCAGGCAGTGGCTAAGTTGAATCATAATATGCATTACTGTTCTTGTAATAGTTTGCTTGTAGGTAACAACTGCATTGTTGGCTTCTATTAATGTTGTTTCCCATCATGTAAAAGTAAGACTGGACCCAGCTGTGAATGTTTTTAATTCAATGTAAGTAGAGCAATTAACATTCTGCCCATAAGGTAATTCATTTTCATACACTAAAGAAATTCAGTGAAATGGTTAAATTAATTATGACTGAGAAAAAAATAAATGTAATGAGGAAAAGAGGAGAAACCAAATCCCTCCCCCCCTCCACACACATACACCTACGCACACAAACACATGCACAGACAACACCACTGATCATCTGATCATACAATGAAATGGGTTTGTGTGGGTGTTCATCTCCACAGGCCTTCAATTCTGTTGCACAGGCTTTCAATCACTACTGAACCCATAAAAGTTCTTCAGTTATACACGAGTGACCACAGAATGTTCCATCTGACATAAAAGGTCACCCACACCCAGACTATTTTTATTTGCATGTGAACCGAGACAAGAAAAATATGCATGGGTACTGACAGTTTTTAAGAACAAAACAAAAACCATATTGGTAAAAATGTTTAAAAAAAAAGAAAAAAAAGGTTACTTTATATTCATTACAAAACTCAGAGGCAGATTTAACCAATATCAATCTGTCCACAATTATGTTTCATGCCGCATAAAAAAATAGTTTTAAAAATTCTTTAATAAAATAAAAAATTACCAAATGAACATCACTAAATTTAAAAATATGCATAGATTTTCAAGCTAAATTACACATCTTTCAGTTGTTGTCAGTTCTTAAACAGAACTTCAAAGTGTAAATGCTTTCGTAAACAATGTATTAAAAAAGTCACTTTATTACAAAACTCAGTGCTCAGCCAGTATTCAGTGCTGATACAGAGGCAGCTTTAACCAATATCATTTTGTCCACAACTATGTTTCATACTGTATAAAAATTAGTTTTAAAAATACTAAAATAAGAAATTACCAAATGAACATCACTAAATTGACAAATATTTTCTTTTTTTTCAAGCTAAATTACACATTTCAGTTGTCAGTAATTTAACAGTACTTCTGCGTAAATGCTTTCGTAAACAAAATAGCACAGTATATTTCCAGATTTGGATGGCACATATTAGATGGCAAGTTATGCCTTGGTGGGGCATTGTGTCCCATACCTATGCAGCACCAATATACATTACAATATCGCTCTTTGATTGAGCAGAAATTCTTATCCAGAGTGATTTACATGGTTGAAATGCAAAGATGAATGAAACAATCGCAGGAGGTAAAACAAAATGAGAACAGAATTCATTAGCTTCCTTCGTTTCAGTAGGCAGCAATGCTTTATCTTTGAGTCTTTTCAATAAGAGATGCACCTCAGATGGAATGCTCATGCCAGACTTCTCACCAATGAGCCGGATCACCTCTTTAAGGTATCATTGGCAAGAACCTGCTAGAATGTTAGGATTTCTATTCCTTGATTTAAGGTTTGTTGTTATAGTTTAATTTCAACAGGGCTTCACATTCCCCATTGGCTTTCCTTTTTCCTGTCTATAAAATGCTTGAATATTTAGTCTATGCAGAGGTCCCATCAGTTGCCCCTGAGATAACTTTAACAAAGCGTGCTGACATATACTGGATCAATGGAAGGCACTGCGAATGGTGGCTCCTCTTCCATGAGCGGCTAATCAACTTCCACTACAAAAAAATAAGCATTTAATAAATTAGTGTCATTTCCTGCCTTAGTGATTTCAGATAACAGTGGAAAACTGATTCCACATAGCATGTCTTGCCGTTCCAGAAGGTGTGGATCATTACCTTGAATTGTTTCACTTTTGTACTGTTTGTGCTTTTTCCTCGTGTACAGCAGTATTAGTGCTCCGAAGACAAGGAATGCTGATGTGGCACACAAGGCTGGAACCCATCTAACTGAAAAACATATTACAAAGTGACATATTCACACAAACATTGTTTCATTTATCATCTTTTCAGGAAGCTTATGGGTTATGTTTCATTAAATTTTTTACATTTTGAATATATTTGGCTTATACCTGTTTAAAAACTTAGAGAATGTCTGTTCAGTTCCAGATTCTTCAGAATTGCTACTCATTGTTTACTGCAAAAACATTTTGTACTGCTGGGAGAGTGTCATTGATATTTAGCTAAAATTTCACCTGGTCATTGCTGTAGATTACAATCACCTGGTATTCCTGCACTTCTTAAGTAATCTCATTCATTAATGAAAAACATGCTACAAAACTCCCACAGTGATGCTATGCAGAACAAGGTGGAGCACGTCCACCATTTGCATACACAGCTGCCACTGCCACAGCAAGTACAGAATTTCCCTGCTGTCTGACAATTTGCGACTAATATATTTAATTAGATAGATTTCTTGTCTCTTTCTAATACAACATTATGGGTTCACCTTGTGATCGTTGCTGGAAGCACATTTCCAGATCAACAGAATCGCTGGTGGCTCTGCTGACAGGGTTATGGGCTGTACAAGCGTAGGCTGTGGATGGAGAGAAGGCTTGTAACTGGAGACATATCACTTGGCCCAGGTGCACACAGCTGTCATTACCACAAGGGGGCAGAGTTTCCCAGCTGTAAGTCACTGCAGTCCCCTGACTGCTGAAGCAGCTCAGACTGACATTACTTCCCAGGCACTCAGCTGTGATGTTGGGTTTAGAGACAGGCTCTACAGGGGAAATAATCCAAAATTTACTTGGCTACATGCTCATATTGAACACAAAGTAAGCATTAAACATTCATTAAGAGGTTCAGGCCATCTGACATTATCATGTGATTGCAACTTTTGTAATATTGTTAATGTAAAGAATTATTGTGTACCCATAATACCAGAAACTTATTTTGTGGAAGTATTAACAGTCTGGTTAGGTTTAAAATTTGACCAACTTTCATTATTGACATTCCAAGTGTAAGGCCAGCCAGTGTAATCAGTCCCTAAACTATTCTTGTCATCCCTGACTAAAATTATGCATTCCCTATAATAATTTAATAAAACGCTGCACAAAATTAAAAACAAACTGGCTAGTTAAAGTTACAAAAACTTCTAGATAATGTGAAATCTGCTTCCTGGAAACTTACCTAAAACCTGCAGGTGAAAGTATGTGTACTCCGGTGGCTTAAAACCAGAGACTTGTTTTATTCGCGATGTCATGAAAGTACTCACTGCTGTATTTCCTTCGTTTTACTTTATGTTTCTTTTCAGTGTCAGACACTGGAGCTGTTTCCTTACTGGTAGATGTACCAGCCTCAGAATCTTTCCTTCTGAGACACCCTGTTTGTAACACTTGTCCATGATAAATTCCAGTTTGAATGAACTCAAAAAGAGAAATGTTTTAGCACCGACGGTTTAGCTTGCAGCCTTGCACACAGCTAAAATGCTGGTCAGGTCGACCAAACAATTCTCCAACTGCCAAAAAATATGACGGCTCCCCCGTAGTACCACCGGCCAACAGGTTGAAAACCTCTGCTCTAGAGAGTAAGAAAAATCTATTCATAGAAATCTATGAATAGACATATTTTTAGGGCTGTACCAAATAGTTCGAAGTGTTGAAGCTTAGTTCATAACATTGACATTCGAATTCTACATCAACATTCGAATGTTGCGCATTCGAAATTTAACACATGAAATTGTTCATTGTTTTTTACCAAAGGGATGAAATACTTATGCTAAGCAAAACAAGTAAAGTTAATGCTCCAAGACATTAATCTATAAAATAGAAGTCCATTTAATCTTACATGTTATATTTTACAACAGTTTGGACCTAGCATCACCGTCCACAAAAAATAACAATTAATAATTTGCAATAAATGTTTTTTGATTGAATCTCATTTCTGGATGTATTTGGGATGGGGATGCCTAGTTGTATTTTTCCCATCCCTGGAACATAATTCAGGTCTGAAGGGGTTCGTCTGAATAATTTGTCTCAAATGTAATAATGTCCTATCTATATTTCACAACCATTTTGTAGATACGACACGATGCGTGTCCAACCAGTCCAGGCTAATAGTCCTGGAAATATGTGTAGCTAACAATTTAAAATGCTTGTAACCTATAGGTTATATACAGTAGGTGTCACATGGACTGACTATGACAAAAGAGGATTAACGTACAGGTTATTGCTAGCTAGCTGGTTAGCTAATTGTTACTACCTTACCTTATGTTTCTACAGTTACAAAGAATATTCCCACCCTAAGTCAAGCTTTCAAAACGTCATGAAGGATCTATGCTGAAGCTATGCTTCTTTATATAATAGGTAATCTGGATTTTATACCTATGTTTTGAATACAATTCAGTGTATAATAAATTATAGACTTGTAAGAATAAATGTTTGTGTGACTCAAGTTCAGTCTGAACTGAGGCTTGAGACCGAATTCAATTAAATGACTCACTCGGGGGAAGAGTGATTATGGCAGATTAGAAAATATATATTATTATTTTTTTTAGAAATGCCTTGAAAGATAAACAAATGTTTCGCATGGAGGACTGGTTGTTTTTCTAGCAAGCACTTCTCCAGGAATTACAGAATCATAAAAAACAAGTAATTATAATTTATAAATTCAATAATTCTGATGGACACATGATTAAATATATTGCAAAATCACTCTTAGTTGCATAGACTGAAAGCTTTTCCTTCTTTCATTGTTACTTTAGCAACTAAGTTTCCCTGAACCTTGCATGAAATGCCCTACATGAAATGAACATGGGGCCGCCTTATTAACTGCATTAGCGTGAAGTTAATTATTTTCAAAAGCCAATGAAATGCCTTTGTGAATCCAATGTTTGTTGGTGCTTGCAGGTGTTTTAAGATCACAAAGGAATTTCAAGTCAGTTAGGAATCCCTATCTCATAAACTACTGTAATGCAAACAACGTCCACCTTCTACAGTGCTAACCCCAACTTTGTGCATTATAATGCGATAACTCTCTGTGATGCAATGTAAATAATCCCCCTCTCGATTACAGTGTGAATAATCCCCATCTCTATTGCAGTGGGAATGATCCCATCTCTGTTAGTGTGAATAATCCTCATCTACATTACAGTGTGAATAATCCCCATCTCTATTACAGTGTGCCAGTATGGGTGCAGTGAGGGGGTGGCAGAGACAGCAACTGGTTCCAACATCACAGTGAAAGTGGGGGAGAGCATCAAGTTTCCTTTCTCAGCTGAGGGCAACCAAAGCTACAGTGTTGACCTACTTTTTAATACATTTACAATAGCTAAATGGCATTTTCCTGAAATTACCCTTTTTGTTCGAGAACAATATAAGGGAAGGGTCAGCATTGGCAATGACTCGATATGGCTGAAAAAATTAACCTATCAGATTCTGGCCTTTATAAAGTTAAAATTGGGATTGGGATGGCAGGTATGCCATCCTGCCAAGTTACGCCTTGGCGGGGGCATGCCCCATATATATATACCTATACAGCACCGAGAGTTTGGCACTTTTCAGGGTTCCCCACAGAAATAGCCACAACAGCCACAGACACTCAGCCCTTAAAAACATTAAATTCTGTACATTCTGAACCCATTTCAACAGACAGATTTCATAAACAACTTCACATGTCCACACAATAAAGCCCCAAACTAAAGGGATTTTGCGTTTTCTCCTTCTTCTCTTTCTTCTTCTTCTTCTTCTTCTTCTCATTCTTATTTTTCCTGCCGCCTATCCCACTAACATGTCTCCCCATTGGACATTTTACCGACACCAGCCAAATCTTCACCTACAGGACCCAATCACAAACTCGCATACACACGCAAAATACCCATACCTTTTTACTCTGAAACATTTCCACTTTGAACAGCTAGTCTGCCTTTGGCCTAGTGGGCAAGGTTACAGTTTTGGGAACGTGGGGTCCTAGGTTCAAGCCCAGCTAGGAACACGTTTCTTTAACCTGCTTTCACCCTCACTAATAATTGTCTACTACTTCTCAATTATTGCTTTTGCACCATATCTACCCGCCGTTCACCGAACGTATACACTGCATTACGACGTACCGTCTGCACGTTCAGTTATTAACCGGCTACAATATTGCAAAGCCATATGGATTCAACGGGAGCTCTTCTGTGCTTACTGGCCTGTGTTCTTCTTTAACACCACGGACAGGTTTGCTAATGATATTTCACGCATTGCATAGCTATGTCATGGTGCTGCACTAACAAAGTCACAGACCTCCGGTTGAAGGATTGAGTCCCGCCTCGCCCTCAGGCAGATAATTTCCTCTTTTACACGAACGTTTTCTTACGCTTATATTTGCTTTACCAAAACTCACTCACGGCCACCCATATGCATTTCATGACGGCAAATGTATTCCTTTTATCAAAAAGTTACACCAGTTCACCACAGTGCCATTTCTACTCACTATATTTCTTCACTTGGCTACTGTACAAAACCTTATCAGCAAACGCCACGTTTCTACATTCATGTTACCTCGCCCTGTTCTCCGTCTAGCCACATACAAACAATTACTACGTATGTAGGCTACGGTCTGCAACTCCCCATTAAAACATTACATTTAAAAATCATGACTCACTCATAATTATAACTACTAGTACTGAACATGTCAAAAGTATATCAGCGCAATAGATTTCACCCGGTACTTAACCCTCCACTTTAACGGATAATACTCTATAGCGACTGTTATATATCCCGTTCGATAAGGAAACTAAGCTCGCTCATGGTCACTCCATTTAATTTGCACTATAGTCTGTGATCATGTCAACCTTCACCTACATGCCCATTCTGCTAAAAACATATTGTTTCAACTATGCAATTTCATAATTTCATCCTAATTTCTCTCACACTGTTGTTATTTTCTCATATGCAAAGCCTGCTGGGACATATGACCATAGGGCCAAGTGACTTGAAAGAATTGAGGAAATATTGGGTAGACTTTCTTTGGAATACATACTATTTAATTTTGGTGAGGCAAGATAGCCTATATTGTTTTTAGTACCGTAACTTGTCGTCATTTTGATATCAATACTTTTAATGGCAGGCCTGGATTTTGGCAGTCTGAATGAATGAGTTATAGACGGTGTATGTCTTGTATGTGTGAGTAACTTGGCATTTTTGTACGTTGAAAATGTGTTTTTATGAGATAACATTACACTCCATGATAATGATGTTCATTGTACTCCATAACGTAAACTGCGCATGCGTCGTCCAGAACGGCTTCGTTCTCCAAGCCTGCAGGCATTTTTCAACCACATGGGGGTATTCGTCCTTCTAGATTGGATGTTCAACAGGGGTGGCTGTTTGGAGAGCGGTGTGGTGTTTTGGTGGAGCGAAGTTCAAACAGTTTATGGCTTTTGTTTTGTTTTTTGTTTTCTTTTGACTTTTAGGTGCGGACACTTCTTAAGGATTAGGATTTAGAGAAGCACGAGCGCATCCCGGCTTGGGATTTCCGGCCGGGGTTAGCCGTGTAGAAAGACCTTTAAAAGGTTTAAAATAGGGAAAGCGCTAGTTCGACGATTAGGTGGAGCTGAGTTTGGTACGGAGTTGCCGTAGCTGTCTCAGATTCAGGAAACGGGCGGTAAACGACTGGGAAGATCGACTGATAGTGTTTGTGATTTCTTTTAGCTGGTTAGCTGCAAATCAACGTCAACGCTAATGCGGAATCGACGGGCAACAGTTTAAAATAAATAAAAATAGTCTCTGAAAGGGTGCAGTGTGCTACGCTGGGTTTGTTTTTGTTTGGTTTTTTTTGTTTGTTTATTTACCTAGTTTGGCTTTATTTTGAGTGATTAAACGATATTGACTTTGTTTTGCGGACGTCGGGACGTGGTAGCAATAGGTTTGGGTGTCGGGGGGAGTTTTTGTAGGAGTATCGACCGACGGCCTGCATAGGTCCGTAACGGTATTCCTGCACTGCTCCTCCTTACAATCCCTGACAGGATGGCGGGGAGGGAGACAGATGGTGAAAGCATGGAGGAAGGTGAGAGGGGGGCGAGTGAGTGGCAGGTGGTGAGAGGGAACAGAGGCATGAAGGAAAGTAGAAGTAAAAGAAAGAGAAAAGAGGACGGAGCTAGCTCAGGTGGAACGGATAGTGAGGGGAGCGAGAGGGAGGAGGAGGACCCGAAGGCACGAGTGATAAGTATAGTGGTGAGATTTGAGGGAGAGGGGGGAGTAAAGAAAGTCGATCCACTGAAGCTAACTAAAACTATTAGAGGACAAATTGGAGAAGTGAAGTGTGCAAGAGTTTTGGGAGATGGAAACTTGCTTATAGGATGCGACAATGAAGGTCAGATGGAGAAGGCAAAGAAAATGAGTAGTGTTGGAAAAGCTAAATAGCCAAAGTAGTAAGAGTGGGGGAGCAGAGGGGTGGTGGGTGCAAGGGGGTAATTTCTGGATTACCTCTTGTAGTTAGCATGAAGCAACTGGTAGAGAACTTGAGGGTGCGGAATAGGTTAGTTAAAAGTGCTAAAAGAATGACAAGGGGGGTGGAGAAAGAAGAGACTGAGACCATTTTGATTGAGTTTGAAACAAAGGTTCTCCCAAAGGAATTATACTTTGGATTTGTGAGATACAGGGTTAGAGAGTTCATACCAAAGCCAATGAGGTGTTTTAACTGCCAGGAATTTGGGCATGTGGCTAAGGTGTGCAAAGGGAAGAGAAGGTGTGCTAGATGTGGTGGGGATCATGAGTATGGGAAGTGTGGAGAGGGAGTGAGACCAAAATGTTGTAACTGTGGAGGGAATCATAGTGTGGCTTATTGGGGTTGTGAAGTGTTGAGAAGAGAGGTGGAGGTGCAGGAGATAAGGAGGAAGGAAAAAGTCTCATTTGCTGAGGCAGTTAAGATGGCAGGACAGGAAAAACAGAATAAGGAGGGAGGATGTAGCAAGGAACAAGCGGTAGCAAAAGAAAAGCAAGATAAGAAGAGTGCATGGATAGAAAAGAAGAAATTGGTGACTTTCATAGCAGGAGTGATAAATGCAACGGCTGAGATAAAATCTAAAACAGAAAGGATTCAGGTTATTGTCAAAGCAGCAGTACACCACTTGGATATGATAGGTTTAAAATGGGAAGAAGTAAGGGATGAACTAAGTGTACAGTCAAGTCAAGAAACGGCATGTGTGGGTTGATTGTACTAATAATTTTAATTCTTCAGTGGAGTGCAAGAAGCCTGGTTGCTAATGGGCAAGATTTCAAGCAGTTTGTAGCCAGTAGGAGAGAAAAACCAGACATTGTGTGTATTCAAGAGTCCTGGTTAAAGTCTAACTTGGATTTTGTTTTATATGGTTATGTGGTAGTGAGGCGAGATAGGGCAGAGGGGGGAGGAGGAGGATGTGTCACTTTTGTAAAGCAAGGCATCCCTTACAGAGTAATAGGTATAGGTAGTGAGCAAGAGTATGTGGTAATAAAAGTGTGGGCAGAAAGGAAAGAGTTAGTGATTGTGAATTACTATAATCCATGTAAAAGGCTAGAGTTAAGCAAGCTTGAGGAGATAGAAGGGCAGAATGGTAGTAGCACGGTTTGGTGTGGTGATTTTAATGGACATAACACATTATGGGGGAGTGACAGAACAGATGCTAATGGTCAGGTGATAGAAGAGTTGTTAGATGAAAAGAACTTAGTATGTTTAAATGATGGCAGTAGTACAAGAATAGATGTTAATTCAGGGAGAGAGGCTGTGCTTGATCTTACACTTGTGTCAAACAACATAGCAGCAGTGTGTGATTGGACAGTGTACCAAGAAGGTACTATAGGGAGTGATCATTACCCAGTCTGATGTAAGATAAATATTGCTGTCTCATTGACCATAGAGAACACAGGTGGGAAATGGATCCTTGGGAAAGCTGATTGGGAGAAATTTCTGGAAGGAAGTGATAGGTATTTAATTCAGGCTAATGATAGAATGGACATAGAGTCACTTGACAGCAAAGTAAAACAAGGCATAATGACAGCTGCATTCAAATCCATTCCTAAAAGTAAAAAAGGTAGTATGAAGAAGAAAGTGGTACCATGGTGGGATGATAAGTGTAAGGAAGCAGTGAGAAATAGAAATAAGGCATTTAAACTAGTCAAAAGAACTCATAATTTTCAACATCTGATTCAGTACAAGCAGGCCCAGGCAGTATTAAGGAGGATAATAAGACAGACAAAAAGGACACATTGGAGAAAGTACTGTGGTACAATTGGAAACACAACTCAGGTGGGAGAAGTGTGGGGGATGATAAAAAGATGGGAGGGGACAGGAGGGAGTGGAGTTATCCGGCTCTGACCGATGGAAATGAGACTGCAGTAACAAATAAGGAAAAGGCAGAGTTATTGGCAAATACGTTTGTTAGGGTACATAGCTCCAATAGTTTATCAGTAGAAGGAAGAAGAGGCAAAGAGAAAATAAAGTCTGAAAATATGGAGGTTTTATGCAGAAAGGATAGTGATGATGGACAAAATGTACCTTTCAGCATGGGAGAATTAAAAAGGGCACTAGATAAAACAGGAAAGACAGCACCGGGTAAAGATGAGATATGTTATAGCATGTTAAAACATCTGAGTGTAGGAAGTCTGGGGAAATTGTTGTTACTGTATAATAAAGTGTGGGAAGAGGGGAGAATGCCAAGGAGCTGGAAGGAGGCGATAATTATTCCAATAAGGAAACCTGGAAAAGATGCCAACAGGCCTGGAAACTATAGACCAATTGCCTTGACATCTCACATCTGTAAGTTAATGGAACGTATGATAAATGAGAGGTTAATGTATTTTTTGGAAGAAGGAGGTATGGTGGCGTCGTATCAAAGTGGATTTAGGAGAGGAAGGAATACTATGGATCCAATGTTGTGTCTGGAGAATGAAATAAGGAAAGCGCAAGTAAATAAAGAGGCAGTGGCTGCAGTGTTTTTTGATGTTGAGAAAGCGTATGATATGCTATGGAGAGAGGGACTTCTAATCAAACTGCACATAATGGGAGTCGGAGGGAAAATGTTTAATTGGGTTATGGACTTTTTAGATGGAAGGACTATTCAGGTGAAGATAGGGTCAGAGTTATCAACCAAATATGTTGTGGAAAACGGGACACCTCAGGGAAGTGTAGTAAGTCCAACTTTATTTTCCATCATGATAAACGACATATTTATGAATATCCCTATGGATATGGGGAAGTCATTGTTTGCAGATGAAGGGGCTTTGTGGAAAAGAGGGAGAAATGTTGAACACATAGTGAAGAAAGTGCAAGATGGAATTAATCAAGTTGAAAAGTGGGGAACAAAGTGGGGAGTTAAATTTTCAGTTGAAAAAACAAAATCTATGCTCTTTACAAGAAAGAAACTCAGGGAATGCAATTTGAAATTGTATGGAAATAATTTAGAGAAAGTTGTGAGTTTTCGTTTTTTGGGAGTATATTTTGATAGGAGGTTAACATGGAGGGAGCATATTAGTTATGTTGTTAGTAGATGTAAGAAAGTGATAAATGTCATGAGGTGTCTTGCAGGATTGGAGTGGGGAACTGATATAGCATCTCTGAAATATATTTATGTAGCCTTAATTAGATCAAGATTAGACTATGGGAGTATTGTATATGTTAATCTATATATGTTATTGTATATGTTAATCTAAGGGGGCATGGAGATAGTCATCCAACAAAAAGGTACTGCAGACAAGCTGGGAGAAGGAGAGGATGGAAAAAGCAAGTTTTGGATGGGCAGGAGATCAAGTGGCAAGAGATATGGGAGTATATGATAAAGAGTTTGGCGAAACTGTGGTGTGGCCTGTTAGACCTGTCTGGGAGTTAGAAAGTGTGGGGGTAGATTTGGAATTACTTAAGATTAAGCATAGTAATAAGAATGCTGACTTAGTTAGTGAATATTATAACTATAGGGACTGTAAGTATAAAGGCAGTGTGCAGATTTTTACAGATGGATCAAAGGATCCGCAGACAGATGCGACAGGGGCTGCAGTTGCTGTGCCTAGTTACCAAGTGGGAATTAGCAAGAGAACATCGGATTGCTTAAGTGTGTATGCTGTGGAATTGTTTGCCATATTGATGGCATTAGAATGGGCTGAACGGGGTAGGGTTAACAAAATAGTAATATGTAGTGATTCTGTGTCGGCCATTGCAAGTATTAAGGCAGGTACAGCCAGAAATCACCAGGATCTGCTGTATGAAATCTTGTTTGCCAATTCAAGAGTGGTTAGGCAAGGGAAAAATGTTACATTCATGTGGGTCCCAGCACATTCAGATATCCCGGGAAACGAGAGAGCAGATACGTTGGCAAAAGAAGCAGTCAAAAAGGTAAGTGTTGAAATCAATATCAAGTTATCAAAGTCAGAGGGAAAGGGCATTGTGTGGGGAAATATCAATAAAGAATGGAAGCACTACTGGGATCAGGAGAGAAGGGGGAGACATTTACATATGATACAAAATAGAGTAGGCAGTGTAAGAAAGAGGGGAGGAAACAGGAGAGAGGAGGTTGTAATATCAAGATTAAGAATAGGACACAGCAATTTACGCAGCACGCTTCATCTTATAGGTAAACATCCAACCGGTCTTTGTGAAATCTGTCAGGTACCAGAAACCGTAGAACACGTTATCATTAAATGCAATAAATATAGGGCGGAAAGGAAGGATATGATGGAGGAGATGGGAAGATTGGGGCTAACAGGAGCAGGATTGAGGAATGTACTGGAGTGTGGTGTTAGTGGGCAGGGGAGGAGATGTTTTATTAACTATCTTCGGGGAAGCCCCCATCTACTTGCAGGACATGATTCGCTTCTATGTGCCTGCTCGACCACTCCGCTCTGCGGCAGCAGGGCGCCTAGTAACCCCTCCCACCCGCCCAAAGGGATCACAGAGCTTCTCCACCCTAGCTCCCCAGTGGTGGAACGAACTTCCCGTCCCTCTCAGAACCTCCCCCTCACTACCCATCTTCCGCCGTGGCCTGAAGACTCATCTCTTCAGACTATACCTAGATTAACCACCACCATGCTGTATATTTCACTCTTTAATTTAAAAAAAAAAAAAAAAAAAAAAAAAACCCTTTTTCATGTCACTTGTTACATGTTGCCCCATCCCAGCACCTTTTGGTATTTTGTATTTGTCCTAATACTGTAGCTTATTCTTCTGCCTAGTTGGCTTTGCAGAGGTTAGGTTAGAATAGTGTTCACTGTGTGAACTGTGTTCTTGGCTAGAAATAGCTGTACAAAATAAGTATTATACCTTTCTGAACTTGTGTTCAGCAGTTGCCTATGACCATGATATGCACTTTTTTGTACGTCGCTTTGGATAAAAGCGTCTGCGAAATAAATGTAATGTAATGTAATGTAATGGGAACGGGACTGTTAATGAAAGTATGACAGCCAATAAACTGTAGGAGTTAACTTACTCCGAAAGATGGCAGTAATGCAACTTTCAAGGATGCAAACTGCCGGTAAACAAGAACTGAAGAAGAAGAAGAAGAAGAAGAAGGATGTTCAACAGCCAATTAGGCAACAGCTAAATCCCTCCCGCTTTCTTTTGAAAAAAAATAATACACTGCAGTGAGTGGAGGCATGGCAGCGCTACACACAAAACGCAAAAGTAAGGGATCTTTTTAACTCTTTTTTCATATTTAGTGAAAGAAAGATGTATTGTGAAATAAAAAGCCAAATATCATATGTTTCATTCAAAATTTTAACACAGGATTTTTAAAAATGTTGATGTACATTTCAGTGGACGTTAGGTCTGAATGTAGCCTGTATAGTGATGTGTCGTTCGCGAACGAGTCCGGTTGTTTGAGCCTTCTTTTTTAAGTGAACGTTGGGAGCCGACTCGCATGTCTGAAGAGCCGATTTTTTTTTAAACACAAGACAAACAGTTAGATCCTATAACTGATGTTTTTATTGTTTTGACTTTTTTATGGTGCGAATAAATAAAACCCAAACCTAAAACCTACCGGGCCCTTCAAATGTGCATATCCTGCAGGAGGCACATATGGAGCCTCCGGTTTTTCAAAATCAGCCAAAGTTAGCAATATTTTGACCTATGATTGGTGTTTGTGCACGTCTATCACTTAAATTGTCCAATTGAATCTTCTGTACCTTCTAATTATCAAAATAAGTTAGTTTGCATCATGTTTGTTATAAAAATTATTTAAATCAATGTAAAAACAGCAAGGCGCTATTAGACATGTGCATTGAAAGTAGGGAATTTTTATATATTGAAAAATTGCAATTTTATTTTTTACATTTGTGAACATAACTTTTTCGTTTACAATTCAGAAAAATGCGTTTTATTTTATTTTTGATCACGACTCGAGAAACATTTCCACATCTACGCCTACGATTCCCCCCCCGTGGACAATACTTTTCGCACTAAATGGACTCCATACTTATAACGGTCTCTGAAAAACAATATTTGCCTTTGGCCTTTGGCTCGGGGGGCTTCTCGTGAAACCGATGCAGAAATTAACCGTAGTTTAAACATGGCAGCTAGAACTTAGCTAACGTTAGCTACTTGTTACTTGCAATTTTATTAACGCTAGCTAAGTAGCTATCACTTTAGCTTCCCCTTCTTAAGTAGGCAGTAGCTACTTCGTACGAAATATAACTTTTTGAGCAAAACGAAGGAATCAGAACAACTGACGAATAAAAATGCGCGGTGTTGTGTGTTTGTTCGGTGCAGTGTGCGACGGCCTCCACTTTTCGAAAAGTTCTTTCTTGTTTTCCGACCTCCCCCTCAGCTATTTGTCCAAATATCACATAGTTGGTTACGTCACGGTTGAGCGTTCAGAGGACTGAATTGAGCTTGTAAGTCAAATTGCCTCCAGGGGGCGTCTGGTTCGTGACGTCACAGCCCAATGTTAAAATCCTATTGACTTTTTAAAAATCATTGATTGTAAAATGTCTATAGCGATTATATATAAAATATTTCTCACGTCTTTTTGGGAACGTCATTGTCTGCCGTAGCATGTGCTTGGTTCTATTTATTTCAATCTCTGGAGGGAAAAATAACGGATTTGTGTCGATTTACGATGTGTTGGTGGTCCTGAACTACACTAAAATCAAAGTCGCACGATATACGTCACAACCACGTGTGCTTGTAAGTCTACCCGCCAAGTGCGGTGCCTTGGCTGCCCCTAACTGCTGGTCTGGGATCAGATTTCCTTTCACAGGTCCTAACTTTAGCCATTAGTAGGAGAAGAAAATAACTGACTCTGGACCAGCAGATAGAGCCAACTGCACCCAATACCGGTGGCTAGCTAGCTATACCCACGACAAATGCGGTGTCACTGGTTAGCTTAATGCATTTTTTCAATGGTCAGGACAATAATGTTAAGAAGGGAGAAAATCATTCCAAATCCAACCATGTAGAGCAGGTCATATACAGCCAGAGTAGATTAGCGGGTCTGTTAGCGCCAGCATGAAAGATATCGTTTATAAAGTTTCGGTTAGCTAACGTTAACGTTAGGAATGGCTGGATCAGCAGGTAGCCAGCTAGCTGTAAAGTCAGGTTTATTTGTCATTACAAACCATATGCTGTACAGTACACGATGTAACGAAACTTCGTTTCGCAAGGCTTCGGTGTAACTTAAGCCGCGTTTCCACTGCAGGAACTTTACCCCGGAACTAGGAACGTTTTTTTTATGGAACTCTGCGTTTCGACCGCAGGAACTAGGGTCTAAATTAAGTTCCGGGGTCTTTATTTTACCCCCTGCTCGGGGGGTAGTACTTTCCAAAAGTACCGGAACCTTCTGATTGGTCGACAACTTGCAGTGACAACCGCCATTTTTAAAAATCTGCAGCCGCAAACCGATTTATTTTCATAATAACTTGAAATCAAACTTGTATGTTTGGGCCAAGTGACTTTAAAGAATTGAGGAAATATTGGGTAGCATTGCTTTGGAATACATCGTATTTAATTTCGGTGAGGCAAGATAACCTATATTGTTTGTAGTACCGTAACTTGGCGTCATTTTGATATCAATACTTTTAATGGCAGGCCTGGATTTTGGCAGTCTGAATGAATGAGTTATAGACGGTGTATGTCTTGTATGTGTGAGTAACTTAGCATTTTTGTACGTTGAAAACGTGTTTTTTTATAAGATATACTTTACATTGAAGAGATTTTCCCACAGAAAATGGCAAGGATCTGTGAATGGGGTTTTTCTGATCAGTTAATTGGGGTGGCAGGTATGAGTCAATGTGTGACATCACAGTGACTCTGTCCATATTTTTCTACAGTCTATGATTCTGATACATCCATTCTGTGCGGACAACTCTCAATTTTTTAACATCGATGAGTCAATAACAGCTTCATACTCGTTCATGCGCGGGTGTGTCTGTGTAAGCAGTTACGCACAACGTGACATAAAACCATGCAGACCAAATTGGAATTAAACAAACCTTATATCTGTGGCACTCAGAAGAAGAAAATTGGTGCCTGGAGAGTAATTATTTCAGTGTCAAGAAATTTTAAGTTTAAAATAATTTCATTTTGGCAGGGTAAATGTATAATTTTGAATGGGCTTCAATAGGGAAATGTACTTTTTTTGGCACCAGAGGCTTACTAAACTGCAATACCTCGAGTAACCATGGGAATTTATGAGCTTCATTTAGAATGACAATCTCTGGCCCCCTGGTTCTACTACTCTGCCCAGTTCCTGTGTACCCTGTATGAGCTGAAGGCAAATACCTTTTAACTGCACTGTACACTTCGTTTGAACAATTCTGTGCATCCATTGCTTTGGGTGTTGAAAAGCACTGCATAAAATGTATTATAATAATAATTATTATTATGTAATATTAATATTATATAATAATAATAATAATGATGATTATTATTATTATTATACATATATACAATGTGGACCATTACCTTAAATTGTTTCACTTTTATACTGTTGGTGCTTTTTCCTCGTGTACAGCAGTATTAGTACACCAAAGGCGAGGAATGCTGATGTGGCACACAAGGCTGGAACCCATCTAACTGCAAAACATATTACAAAGTGACATATTCACATAAACATTGTTTAATTTATCATCTTTTCAGAAAGCGTGTAGGTTATTTTTTCATTACATTTTGAATATATTTGGCTTTTTTTGTCCTGTTGGAAAATGCCATTGATATTTAGCTAAAATTTCACCTGGTCATTGCTGTAGATTACTATCACCTGGTATTCCTGCACTTTCTCATTCATTAATGAAAAACATGCTTCAAAACCCCCATAGTGATGCTATGCAGAACAAGGTGGAGCACGTCCATCATTTGGCAAATGAGCACAGTTGCCACTGCCACAGCAAGAAAAAAATGTCCCTGCTGTATGACAATTTGTGACTAATATATTTAATTACTTCTAAGATTTCCTGTCTCTTTGTAATACCACATTATGGGTTCACCTTGTGATCGTTGCTGGAAGCACATTTCCAGATCAACAGAATCGCTGGTGGCTCTGCTGACAGGGTTATGGGCTGTACACGTGCATGTTGTGGATGGAGAGAGGAGGTGTAACTGGAGATCTATCGCTTGGCCCAGGTGCACACAGCTGTCATTACCACAAGGGGACAGAGTTTCCCAGCTGTAAGTCACTGCAGTCCCCTGACTGCTGAAGCAGCTCAGACTGACATTACTCCCCAGGCACTCGCCTGTGATGTTGGGTTTAGAGACAGGCTCTACAGGAGAAATAATCAAAAAATTTACTTTGCTACATGCTCATATTGAACACAAAGCAAGCATTAAACATTCACTAAGAGGTTCAGGCCATCTTACATTATCAAATGTTGCAATGTCAAGAATTATTGTGTACCCCAGAAACCAGGAAATAATTTTGTGGAAGTATTAACAGTCTAGTTAGGTTTAAAGTTTGGCCAACTTTCATTGTTGACATTCCAAGTGTAAGGCCAGCAAGTGTAATCAGTCCCTAAACTATTCTTATCATCCCTGATTAAAATTATGCATTCCCTATAATAATTTAATAAAACACTGACAAAATGGATAACAAAAATATGGGGAGCTACAGGTGCAAAAACTCTAGAAATGTGAAATGTGCTTTCTGGCAACTTACCAAAAGCCTGCAGATTAAAGTATTTGTACTCTGGTGGCTTAAAACCTCCAGATCTGTACTTAGTTTTAACTTGATAAAGACCGGAATCTGATAGGCTTAAATTGTTCAGCCATATTGAGCCATTGCCAATGCTGACCCTTCCCTTATATTGTTCTCGTACATGAACGAATGATGGAGGAATCCATGTAACAATTGTAAATGTATTATTAAAAAGTAGGTCAGTGCTGTAGCTTTGGTTGCCCTCAGCTGAGAAAGGAAATGTGATGCTCTCCCCCCACTTTCACTGTGATGGTGGAACCAGTCGCTGTCTCTGCCACCCCCTCACTGCACCCATACTGGCACACTGTAATACAGAAGAGGATTATTCACACTGTAATAGAGATGGGGATTATTGACACTGCAATAGAGATGGGGATTATTCACACTGCAATAGAGATCGGGATTATTCACACTGTAATCGAGAGGGGGATTATTTACATTGTATCACAGAGAGTTATTGCATTATAATGCACAAAGTTGGGGTTACCACTGTAGAAGATGGACGTTGTTTGCATTACAGTAGTTTATGAGAGTGGGATTCCTAACTGACTTAAAATTCATTTGTGACCTTAAAACACCTGCAAGCACCAAAAAAACATTGGATTCACAAAGGCATTTCACTGGCTTTTGAAAATAATTAACTTCACGCTAATGCAGTTAATAAGGCGGCCCCATGTTCATTTCATGTAGGGCATTTCATGCAAGGTTCAGGGAAACTTAGTTGCTAAACTAACAATGAAATAAGGAAAAGTTTTCAGTCTATGCAACTAAGAGTGATTTTGCAATATATTTAATCATGTGTCAATCAAAATTACAGAATTTATAAATTATAAATACTTGTTTTTTATGATTCTGTAATTCATGGAGAAGTGCTTGTTAGAAAAACAACCAGTCCTTCATGCTAAACATTTGTTTATCTTTCAAGGCATTTCTAAAAAAATTATTATAATAATATATTTTTTAATCTGTCATAATCACTCTTCCCCCGAGTGAGTCATTTAATTGAATTCGGTCTCAAGCCTCAGTTCAGACTGAACTTGAGTCACGCATAAACATTTCTTCTTACAAGTCTATAATTTATTATACACTG
Source organism: Anguilla japonica (assembly GCA_025169545.1). Classification (NCBI taxonomy): domain Eukaryota; kingdom Metazoa; phylum Chordata; class Actinopteri; order Anguilliformes; family Anguillidae; genus Anguilla; species Anguilla japonica. Next base: position 23,781,111 of record CM045888.1, on the reverse strand, counting down.
AATTGTATTCAACACATAGGAATAAAATGCAGATTACCTGTTATATAAAGAAGCATAACTTCAGCATGAATCCTCCTTGACGTTTTGAAAGCTCGACATTGAGTGGTCATTCTTTGTAACTGTAAAAACATAAGGTAAGGTAGTAACACGTTAAACCTCTTTTGTCATAGTCAGTCCATGTGACACCTACTGCATATAGCCTATAGGTTACAAGCATTTTAAATTGTTAGCTACACATATTTCCAGGGCTATTAGCCTGGACTGGTTGGACACGCATTGTGTCGTATCTACAAAAAAGGTTGTGAAATATAGATAGGACATTATTACATTTGAGACGAATTAATTCAGACGAACCCCTTCAGACCTGAATTATGTTCCAGGGATGGGGAAAATACAACTATGCATTTTCCCCATCCCAAATACATCCAGAAATGAGAATCAATCAAAAAAAATATTATTGGAAATCTTTGTTATTTTTTGTACATTCCAGTGGACGGTGACGCTAGGTCCGAACAGTTGTAAAACGTAACATGTAAGATTAAATGGACTTGCATTGTTTTTTTTATAGATTAATGTCTTGAAGCATTAACTTAACTTGTTTTGCTTAGCATAAGTATTTCATCCCTTTGGTAAAAACAATGAACAACTTAACCCTTTAACTGTCATAAATACCTATTACTGGAGCACCAAATAATAATGTCTAACAGTTTTTTTCATAGCTTGACCCTTTTTATAAATTATAGACCTCTACCGTACGGTTGAGATGTCAGTTTATTGTAAAAGATGCTATTCACAAATTGCTATATTTCTGAACATTTCCTGAAACACAATCACTTTAATCTCTCTTTAAAACCTTAAAACAGTTTATTGCTCTTTTTTACACTCCATCAACATGTTTTTGGCCTGTAAATGTCCCATCAATTACAATGGCTAGGTCCACAAATATGTATATTGACATATACTGGATCATATGGCATTTCTGCTTTAAAATTAGACACTGTTTGATTGTCATTTTATAAGTTTAAACTATTTTGTTTCTATGAACAAAACAGTTTAAATATGTATGTAAAAAAACATTCATTCCAGGTATCATTGATTTCATTTTGATTACATATTTCATATCGAACATATCATTAACTACGATTTGGAACAAACATCTGTATACATGTATAGATACTCCATTGTGTGGCATTCCTGCTTTATAATCAGGCACCGTTTCATACATCGTCATTTTATTTTAAGTATAAACTCATGAACAAAACTTTAAAAACTTCAAACTTTAAAAAATACCCATTGCAGGTATTTGAGTTCATGCTCAGTCCTGAACATATTTTTTCAACTGATCAGATTTGGAATCTCTTATTCACCTCATTTTCAGCTTTCATTTGAGATGATACGTGACAAAGCACTGCTGTGTGCTGTTTGGACACAGGAAGACTCCGCACTCTGCACACTTCCATCGTGGCACCCCCTTTGGGCAGAGTTTGCATCGCCCTCACTGTGGGCCACAGGCTGGGCGTGTATCAGGCTCAATAAGCTCAGGGATTGGTAACTCTTCAACTGTGTCACCTGTGTGCCTTGGCACATAGTCAGGATCATCCAAGTCCTCATCACTGTCCTCTATGTCTGACTCCTCTGGATCAAGGGGGACCACAGCTTCGCTACCCTTTTCTCTGCCATAGAAAAATTTGGTGTCCATCACTAAGAATGAAACAATACACTGCACTACATGTTTTCCCATAACATATATGTGCATGCACATTTGCCGTGGCATTGTTTCGACAACCTTATGCAACGTCACAACATTTATTTCTGTCCAGAATTGCATTATCTTGTATTGACAATGGGAGAGTCAAACCACTCCGTAAAGTCTTCTCCAGCACATCTCGAAGATTTTCAATGAGGTTAAGGTCAGGACCCCGTGGTGGCCAATTCATGTGTGAAAATGATTCCTCATGCTCCCAGAACAACTCTTTTACAATATGAGCGTGGTGAATCTTGGCATTGTCGTCCTGGAATATGCCCGTGCCGTCAGGGAAGAAAAAATCCATTGGTGGGATAACCTGGTCATTCAGTACATTCAGGTCCTCAGCTGACTTAATTTTATTGCCGCATAACATTGCTGAGCCTAGACCTGACCAACTGAAGCAACCCCAGATCATAACACTGCCTCCAGAGGCTTGTACAGTGGGCACTGTCCAAAAAAATCCAAACTGCAACCTTTTTTTTTGTTGGCCAGGCAGTGTATAATGTAATAGGATAATATTGTGTTTTAGTAATATAATATAATTTCATTGTATTTGTTCATTTTTTCCACTCAAACATCTTCCTACCACACTAACTACTATGCTAACATCTGCCCTGCCTCATGGTCATTTCCACCCTTTACTGACATCATCCGCACGGTTGAGCATGTTTTTGTAAAATTCTGGCACAATGGATTTTTAACATTTTTGATATTTAATATCATATTCCTATTCTTTAAGGTCTCTTCTATCTGAAAAACATCATGGTTTATCCCTTACCTGCCAAATTCCTGCTTTATGCCCTAATCTTTGGGGAGTGATTTGTGGTGCCGCGTCTGTTGTCAGAGTGGGGAAAGTGCAGGAACTGCTGCTCCACATAGTTGTGGTGAAAAAAGATGCTCTTTATGCAAATTGATTAAGGGCGTTGGAGCCCCACACCAATCAGGATGCTGGGCAGATTTTTTTTTTCTCATAGGCTTTGGTTGTGAAGTCAGTTTAGCGTTCTATGGTACACATTATGATGCCAGTTGATAAAAAAATGTTTGCACTGTTTTCTTGTCATAAAATAGATCAAGTAAACATAATTTAAAGAAATTTTCAAGAAATAATTTTTTTGGGGTACACTTTAGGGTGCGTTACCTTAAAGCAACACCGTACCATAACGGTAAGGAATGAGAAAAGAGAGTTACTGTATAAAATTTGAATAAAATTTATTACTATACTAATGGAAAATATTCAATCCCCTCACCAGTTTAAAATTTATGCCATTTGAAATAGAAAAACATTAAATGAACTCTTTTCATAAGTTTGTTTCTCTGAACGTTACCCTCAGACAACATTGTACCATTGTGGAACAGCCTATAGGAATGAATACATTAATGAGTAAACATATTTCAGCAAACTTTACATCAACAATCTATCAAACCAAACTATCATAACCCTCTTCAAAACAAGATAGTGAGTCATATTTCAGTGTTTGATCATTTGTGTTACATTTAAATGCTTGTTTTCAGTTTCCTGGTGTGTGTCTTTCCTGACATATGTTGCCACCATTTGTTGTGTTGCTGCCATCTTTGCCAAATTTTATCAAATTTATCTAGGTTAATCTGTAAAGATAAAAAAAAAACATTATTGTTATGATGACTGTTATGCTTTTGTACAGTATTTAAATCTAAATACACAATACCAAAAAATGTCATGGTGGGAATTCATAATGGTATGGTGTTATATATATATATATATATATATATATATATATATATATATATACTAAAGATGTCACATTCCTATGCTAAATGGCTTTGAGGGTTCCCAGGAAGGGACAGGACCATTTGTCTCTGGCCCGACACTTAACTCAATTTTTTGATATGTATGACCGCAAACTGTATATCCAGACACCACACAGCGTGATCGGCAGATTTGCTTGGCGCACTGCGCGAATGTCCTGAGTTTGTCTCTCCCTTGCGCATGGTAAACATCAAATTCTCTGAGGAGACGTCGTCAGTGTGTTCTTCATCGTCCTGCATTTGACTCCACGGAGAAGGGCAAAATAATCCTAACACCAGCAATAATTTATATTCGTCATCAATTCAAACAGATGCACCACAGATGGAAAGCTCATGCCTTGCTTTTCACAAATGAGCCCAATCACCTCTTTAACGTATCGTTGGTAGGAACCTGCTAGAATGTTAGGATTTATATTCCTTTATTAGTTTGAAGTTTTCCAGACATGCAACTTTTGATCAAGGTTACTGTTACCGTTTCATTTCAACAGGGCAACACATTGCTCTTTGCAATGTGAACCATTTTGCTTTTTTCTGGTCCATATAATAGACAGATACTGGATCAACAGAAGACCTTGCAGACGGTGGCTCCTCTTCCATGACTGGCTTATCAACTATAAAAATAAGAATTGTATTAATTAGGGCAGCAAAAGATGCAAATTGTCAAATAACAGTATAAAACTGATTCCACATAGCATGTCTTGCCGTTACAGAGGGTGTGGATCATTACCTTGAATTGTTTCACTTTTGTACTGTTTGTGCTTTTTTCTCTTGTACAGCAGTATTAGTGCTCCGAAGACAAGGAATGCTGATGTGGCACACAAGGCTGGAACCCATCTAACTGCAAAACATATTACAAAGTGACATATTCACACAAACATTGTTTCATTTATCATCTTTTCAGGAAGCTTATGGGTTATGTTTCATTACATTTTTTACATTTTGAATATATTTGGCTTATACCTGCTTAAGAACTTAGAGAGAATGCCTATTCAGTTACAGATTCTTCAGAATTGCTACTCATTGTTTACTGCAAAAACTATTCGTTCTGTTGGGAAAGTGTCATTGATATTTAGCTAAAATGTCACCTGGTCATTGCTGTAGATTACAATCAACTGATATTCCAGCACTTCCTAAGCAATTTCTCATTCATCAATGAAAAACATGCTACAAAACCCCCCACAGTGATGCTATGCAGAAGAAGGTGGAGCACTTCCACCATTTGGCAAATGAGCACACAGTTGCCACTGCCACAGCAAGTTCATAATTTCCCTGCTGTATGACAATTTGTGACTAATATATTTAATTACTTCTATGATTTCCTGTCTCTTTGTAATACCACATTATGAGTTCACCTTTTGATCGTTGTGGGAAGCAGATTTCCAGATCAACAGAATCGCTGGTGGCTCTGCTGACAGGGTTATGGGCTGTGCACGTGTATGTTGTGGATGGAGAGAGGGAGTGTAACTGGAGGTCTATCGCTTGGCCCAGGTGCACACAGCTGTCATTACAAGGGGGCAGAGTTTCCCAGCTGTAAGTCACTTCAGTCCCCTGACTGCTGAAGCAGCTCAGACTGACATTACTCTCCAGGCACTCGCCTGTGATGTTGGGTTTAGAGACGGGCTCTACAGGAGAAATAATCCAAAATTTTACTTGGCTACATGCTCATATTGACAACAAAGCAAGCATTAAACATTCACTAAGAGGTTAAGGCCATCTTACATTATCACATGCTTAACAAATGACAGTTGCAATGTCAAGAATTATTGTTGTTTACCCCAGAAACCAGGAAATAATTTTCAAGTATTAACAGTCTAGTTGGGTTTAAAGTTTGGCCAACTTTCATTGTTGACATTCCAAGTGTAATCAGTTCCTAAACTATTATCATCCCTGATTAAAATTATGCATTCCCTATAATAATTTAATAAAACACTGACAAAATGGATAACAAAATATGGGGAGCTACAGGTGCAAAAACTCTAGAAATGTGAAATGTGCTTTCTGGCAACTTACCAAAAACCTGCAGATGAAAGTATTTGTACTCCGGTGGCTTAAAACCTCCAGATCTGTACTTAGTTTTAACTTGATAAAGGCCAGAATCTGATAGGCTTAAATTGTTCAGCCATATTGAGCCATTGCCAATGCTGACCCTTCCCTTATATTGTTCTCGTACATGAATGAATGGTGGAGGAATCCATGTAACAATTGTAAATGTATTATTAAAAAGTAGGTCAGTGCTGTAGCTTTGGTTGCCCTCAGCTGAGAAAGGAAACATGATGCTCTCCCCCACTTTCACCGTGATGTTGGAACCAGTCGCTGTATCTGTCACCCACTTACTGCACCCATACTGGCACACTGTAATAGAGATGGGGATTATTCACACTGTAATAGAGATGGGGATTATTGATATTGCAATAGAGAGGGTTATTATTCAGACTGTAATAGAGATGGGGATTATTTACATTGTATCATGGAGAGTTATCACATTATAATGCACAAAGTTGGGGTTACCACTGTAGAAGATGGACATAGTTTGCATTACAGTAGGTTATGAGAGTGGGATTCCTAACTGACTTAAAATTCATTTGGGACTAAAAAACAACTGCAAGCACCAAAAAACATTGGATTCACAAAGGCATTTCATTGACTTTTGAAAATAATTAACTTCACGCTAATGCAGTTAATAAGGCGGCCCCATGATCATTTCATATGGGACATTTCATGCAAGGTTCAGGGAAACTTACAGTTGCTAAAATAACAATGAAATAAGGAAAAGTTTTCAGTCTACGCAACTGAGAGTTATTTTGCAATATATTTAATCATGTGTCAATCAGAATTACTGAATTTATAAATTATAATTACTTGTTTTTTATGATTCTGTAATTCATGGAGAAGTGCTTGTTAGAAAAACAACCAGTCCTTCATGCTAAACATTTGTTTATCTTTCAAGGCATTTCTAAAAAAATTATTATAATAATATTTTTTTTTTTTTTTTAATCTGTCATAATCACTCTTCCCCCGAGTGAGTCATTTAATTGAATTCGGTCTCAAGCCTCAGTTCAGACTGAACTTGAGTCACGCATAAACATTTCTTCTTACAAGTCTATAATTTATTATACACTGAATTGTATTCAACACATAGGAATAAAATGCAGATTACCTGTTATATAAAGAAGCATAACTTCAGCATGAATCCTCCTTGGCGTTTTGAAAGCTCGACATTGAGTGGTCATTGTTTGTAACTGTAAAAACATAAGGTAAGGTAGTAACACGTTAAACCTCTTTTGTCATAGTCAGTCCATGTGACACCTACTGTATGTAGACTATAGGTTACAAGCATTTTAAATTGTTAGCTACACATATTTCGAGGACTATTAGCCTGGTCTGGTTGGACACGCATTGTGTCGTATCTACAAAAAAAGGTTGTGAAATATAGATAGGACATTATTACATTTGAGACGAATTAATTCAGACGAACCCCTTCAGACCTGAATTATGTTCCAGGGATGGGGAAAATACAACTATGCATTTTCCCCATCCCAAATACATCCAGAAATGAGATTCAATCAAAAAAAGTGGGCCGCGGTGGTACTGCGAAAATTGTAAGTTTGGCGTAACTATGGGCAAAGCTGCAAGCTAACCCGGCAGTGCTAAAACATTTCTCTTTTTGAGTTTATTCAAACTGGAATTTATCATGGACAAGTGGTTACAAACAGGGTCTCTCAAAAGGAAAGATTCAGAGGCTAGTACATCTACCAGTAAGGAAACAGCTCCAGTGTCTGACACTGAAAAGAAACAAAGAAAAACGAAGGAAATACAGCAGTGAGTACTTTCATGACATCGCGAACAAAACAAGGTTGATATCATACGGACTTGTGGCTTCTACAGGAGCATATGCCATCGTTTCACAATTTTACGACATTATAGCTAATAATCAAAATCCTCAATTCAGAATATGAATGGGATTTTCACCTCTGGAACCTCACTGTTGAGCTCTATACTAGACAATCAGGTTCAATAGCATACATTCAGATCTAACGTCCACTGAAATGTACATCAACATACACAAGAGGATTAGGGCCACATGTTAATTTTTTTTTTTAGTTCTGACTTTAAAGTCAGAATTCTGAGATTAAAGTCAGAACTCAAAAAAATTTCACGCGGCCCTAATCCTCTTCAGTATCAACATTTTTAAAAATCCTATGTTAAAAATTTGAATTAAACATATGGTATTGGGCTTTTTATTTCACAATACATCTTTCAATATTATATTAAAACAAGAATCATGTGTGAAATATCACTAAATATGAAAAAAAAGAGTTAAAAGGATCCCTTACTTTTCCGTTTTGTGTGTAGTGCTGCTATGCCTCCCTTCCCTGCAGTGTATTTTTTTTTTTCCTGTTGAACATCCAATCAGATGGACTAATCACCGCTCACTTTTTGAACGGCTCCGGTTCCGGAAGTGAATTTCAAATTCATTTACTCCATTGTCGTTTCAGAAAAGCCTTATATAGAGTTGTAAGCGAACCAAGCCAACCAACTACCAGATGAATCGTGACCATAATAGTGACTCACTGCTTCCGGTCGAGAGAACGTCGTGCACATTTGTGTTGCCGCTTCTCGCCGCTGCTTCTTCTCCCTCGCTCTCCAAGCTCTGCGTGTTTCCTGGCTCTGCATTTCATGGCAATCGCTTACTAATATACCGTTTATATTCTTACTCTACAGCGCATTTACTTCTTCTAGAGCACTAGCTAGCGCTTCTGCATTTGTTTTTATCTTATTTTATTTTTTATATGTGTAATCGCTCAGCGATTCAAATCGACTGTCACCTGCTATCCTGCTTCAATTTTCAATTTCAAAGTGCTTTATTGGCATGACAAATATAGGCACTTGTGTTGCCAAAGCAGTGGTTATAACATACAACTATATACAATTAATCCGTTATATATAATATATATATATATATACAAAAATATCAGTAAGTGATGTTAGGTGTGTGTGTGTGTGTCTGACTATCTGTGTGTTGTGTGCATGAGTGAATATTATGTGTCTGCTTGTACGCGTGTATGCTGTGTGTAAATGTGTGCATGAGGTGGTCACACATTGTCCCTTAGAGTATGGCAAGAGAACACAAATTGTGCTGCTAGTATGCAGCAACCTTTTTCTAATCCTAATCCCTCCTAATAGGTAGGGTAATTTATCGTCATTGGGTATATCATTGAATTGGGGGCATTTCTGGATTATTTTTTGGTAGAATTTTTGGCGAATTTGGTCAAATTTTGTGCATTCCATTAGGAAGTGTTTTTCCGTTTCAATTTGGTTGCCTTTGCATTGTTGGCACAATATTTTTTTCTTCTGGCAACCATGATTTTCTGTGCCTGCCAGTTTCTATGGCTAAGTGGTGCTCGCTGAGTCTGTACCTCATCAAGGTGGTTCTCAGTTTTTTGTCAGTAACTGTGGTCAGGTAGTTCGCTACAGCATACTGTCTTTTTAGGGCCAAATAACATTTCATTTTACTTTGCAATTTTGTTTTAGTTTCCCAGTAGGTTATATAATTCTGTTTCAGCTGTGTTGCAATTTGGTTTATTCTAATTATGTTTGTAGTTTTGTTCTGATCCTGAGCAGGTGAGGTGTTAGTGTGTGTTAGTGTATGTGGGGAACTAAGGCTCAGGACCAGCTGAGTGAGGGGATTGTTTGCTTTGCTCAACTCTTGGTATTGCAGGGCTTTGTATTGATGTGAGTGGGGGTCACTTTGTTTTAGGTGCTTCCAAAATTTGATTGACCTTTTTTGTATTTTGATAAGTAATGGGTATTGGCCTAATTCTGCCCTGCATGCATTGTTTGTTGTGTTTCTATGTAATTTCAGGATATGTTTACAGAATTCTGCATGCAGGGTTTCAATTGGATGTTTGTCCCATTTGCCAAATTCTTGACTGATGAGTGGACCCCACACTTCACTGCCATAAAGAGCAATTGGTTCGATTACAGCTCCAAAGATTTTAAGCCAAATTCTAATTGGAATCTCTACACAAATTTGTCGTTTTATGGCGTAGAAGGCCCTGCGTGCTTTCTCCCTTAGTTCATTCACTGCAATGTTGAAGTTTCCTGTAGAACTGATTTTTAGCCCTAAATAATTGTAATTTGAGGAATGTTCAATGTAGTGTGTTCCTAACATGAATTTGTGTTTTGTTCCCTGAGATTTGGATCTTTTTTGGAATGTCATAATTTTAGTTTTGTTAAGGTTTACTGCCAGGGCCCAGGTCTGGCAGTATTGTTCTAGCAGGTCTAGGCTTTTCTGTAACCCCTGTTCACTGGGGGAAAGGAGAACCAGGTCATCTGCATAGAACAGGCACTTGATCTCTGAGTTGTGTAGAGTGAGACCAGGCACTGCAGCTTTTTCTAATATGTTTGCCAATTCATTAATATAAATATTGAAAAGAGTTGGGCTAAGGCTGCAGCCCTGTCTTACTCCACGTTCCTGAGAGAAGAAATTTGTTCTTTTGTTGCCAATTTTTATGCCGCATTTGTTCCCTGTATACATTTATTTTATTAGATCATAGGTTTTACCCCCTACACCACTTTCAATAATTTTGTAGAATAACCCTTGATGCCAAATAGAATCAAATGCTTTTCTAAAATCAATAAAGCAAGCAAATATTTGTTTTTGTGGAGGTGTGCAGTGAGCTGGTCCGGGTGGAGGTGGGCGATGAGCTGGTCCTGGTGGAGGTGGGCGGTGAGTTGGTCCAGGTGGAGGTGGGCGGTGGGTTGGTCCTGGTGGAGGTGGGCGGTGAGTTGGTCCAGGTGGAGGTGGGCGGTGAGCGGGTCTGGGTAGGCTGTACTGGTGTACTTGGTATCCTGGCGGAGAGTGGAGTCTGTGGGTGGGTGGGGTTCTGGTGGGCGGTGAGTTGGTCCAGGTGGAGGTGGGCGGTGAGCGGGACTGGGTAGGCTGTACTGGTGTACTTGGTATCCTGGCGGAGAGTGGAGTCTGTGGGTGGGTGGGGTTCTGATGGGTGTGTGGTAGCTTGGGGGCTCTTCTCTGTATTCCCTCGACGAGTGAATGTGCCTGCCTAGTGCTACATCTTTCAGTGTTCTGGCAAACTGGCTGACTGCATGCTTGTTTAGGTGTATGTGATCATATAGGACCTGGGGTGAGATGGTGGAGTGGTGAGCCAGGTGCACATTAGGTAGGAGAGCACATCCTCTGGAGATGTCAGTATTTACTCTCAGAATGGTGGCCGGGTGGATGTGCTTATGGGGCAGCAGTGTAGAAATGATGATTTTGGAGTTGGGGAAGGCCTCCGTGGCCCGCTCTGCTACTCTGCACACCAGCCCTCCAACTCTCTCTTGCTCTGATCTTAGGTCGTTGGTGCCGGTGTGAATTATTATGTGCGTAGGTGTACCAAATTCTGGGTCTGAGAGTATTCGGAATGCGTCCTGCATTTTCGGACACCAAAATTTTGTTGCTTTCCATCCTGGAAAGAGTTTTTGCTCTTGCAGAAATTTTCCATTGGAGTCAATGAGGATAGCTATATCTGTGTGTGTGTGTGTGGTGCTGTAGGATTAGGTGCAGGGCTCTGTTGGCTAGGTGTTTCAGCGGCCTGCACGCTGGGGGCTGCAGGGGTGCTGGGGCCAGAGGAAGGGGCAGCATTACCCTCTGCAGCAGTTTGGCTATTTGGCTCGGGGGGGCTGGGTGTGGACTGGAGCTGCTCAGTGTGAGGGGGATTTAGGGGGCCAGGGAGAGAATGTATCTCTGCTCTTAGGGTCTCTATCATAATATCTCTCTGGTGTATCTCTTGTCTGAGCCCCACCAGCTCTCTCCTCATCTCATCTTTTACCTCTGCCAATTCTCTTTTTAGTGCCTGTCTGTCCTGGAACAAGAGCTCATTTTCCCCTTTCAGCTCCTGTACCGATGCCTTCAGCTGGTTTTTAACTTGGCTGAGCTGGTGTTTAAGGAACTCAGTGCTTGTGTTTGAGGTGATGTGAGCCTGCACGTGTTCTCTCATTTCCACAAGCTCCACCCCCATTAGGGAGAGGCTGTCTCTCATCTGGGCTACCTCGGTGTTGATGCGCGGGGTTGGGGGAAGGGTGTGTTTGCGGGGCTTTGCTCTCTGTAGTGGCAGTGAGGCTTTGAGGAAGCTCTGTTTCTCCCACTGTTTTGTGTGCCCCAGTAGTCAGATTTCTGTGTTCTGCTCTCTCACACTCTGCCTGGCTTTTGAGGGAGTCAAAGGCGTTTTCAAAGGCCATGAGGGCAGCCTCACTTCCTTGCACCATTACTGTGCCATTCTGATATATATTAACAGTCAATTGTCTGTTTTCTGTGGTCTTTTCACTGTCCTCAAACATATATATCTGACGTTCTTTGCAAATTTCCCTTTTTGTGACATATTTATAATGTTTGCAGAGAGCTGAATGCCATGCTGATGTGTACTCTGTATAGAACAGCAGGTTTGTAATTACATCTTTTCCCTTAATTTGACTGCAGTCTTTAAACAGGGTCTCTGGATTCTCTCTTTGGATTTTTTGCTTGTATTTCATTCTGCCACTCTCTGTATGGATCTCTGGTGGGAACTGAAAGGGGTGGCTGGCTACTGCTGCTACTGCTGCTGCTGCTGCTGCTCCTGCTGCTCCTGTCATTTTGTTACAATGTATCACACAATACAGGCAGCTCAACTATCCAATCAGAGGAAGGGCCAACTGTCAAAACTCCCCCAACTGTCAAAACTCACACAACTGTCAATTTTCCCAGCTAATGTTAGCTGATTAGCTAGCTGTCATAGGTACAGTCTGGATTTTTATTACTATAAACTTATGGATGTATTAATTAATATCACTTATTCTCAGGATCTTTTGGCTTTTGGTTGCCTACCTCCAGTGTGGGGGATGGTACACAGATCTGCCTTGGGTTATCCCCAAAAACAGGCCCTGCTGTCCTTTTTTGTTGGTGGATGTCCTTGTTTTTTATTTTTTGTAAATAAAAATAATAATAAAAATTTCTCTTCCTTCAGAATTATCTCCCTTGTTGTCCAGATGTCCTGTAAATGGTTGTCTTACTTGTATTGTCCTTTACTTGTCTTTTTGGTCCTCTTTGCTCTGTCTAAGTTGATCTTTTATATCTGGTGCTAGGCTAGGCTAGGCTATCTGTTTGCTCATTCTTCTTTCTATGTTAAATTATTAGGGTTTCCTTGTTTAATTACAGAACATGTGTTCTATAATATGTTTTATATGATGTTTAAATTAAAGCTTTTGTTAGTTTTTCTTTGGTTTATCTCATTTTATCAACAAAAAATGTAGAAGTTCAGGAGCTCATTTTAGTATGACTGTCTTCAGAATGTCTCTCTCTCGGTAAACCTCATCTCATAAAAAACACGTTTTCAACGTACAAAAATGCCAAGTTACTCAAAAGTATTGATATCAAAATGACGCCAAGTTACAGTACTAGGCTATCTTGCCTCACCGAAATGACATAAGATGTATTTCAAAGCAATGCTACCCAATATTTCCTCAATTCAAGTCACTTGGCCCTGTGTGTATAAGCATGCACTACATGGACAGGCCAAACATATGTGTGGATGGCTCTCTCACAGTCAAGATTGATTGAATAGGCGTGTATATGTCCAATTTGTATTGGTATGCATGTATTTCGCTGCCCAGCCTTTCTGTTGCGTGAATGATAATATGTTTCTTGGTATAAGTGTGTGTTCGTAAATGTGAATGTAACATGCTGCGAGGGAAATGTCCCCATGGGGATAAAGAAGTTCTCTATGTATGTATGTACAATATGTATTTTACATGCAGTATTTATTGTACGTAGCAAATATACAATAACTTGCACATGTACTCAAATTCAGTTCAGAAGCAAGTATAAACATGTTTTCTGGAGAAATATGCTTCCTGTAGTTACTCAGCAGCAGTTTTGTACATTCATTTCAATGTGTTCCATGAGGCAATTCGAAATATTTGACTCTTTGATCTGACACAAAGTTTGCATGACATTGTAAAATGGTAAGATTACAAAACACAGGGCCAAGTCACTTGAAAGAATTGAGGAAATATTGGGTAGCATTGCTTTGAAATACATCTTATGTCATTTCGGTGAGGCAAGATAGCCTATATTGTTTGTAGTACCGTAACTTGGTGTCATTTTGATATCAATACTTTTGAGTAACACATGTAAATACGTGAGAAAGTAAACGCTTTAAAGAATTACCATAAGCTTAAATCGCAACGTAGCCTGCATAATAATCAATCTCAAACCGTATTAATTTATTTGCTTGGTTAACAAGCGTGCCAATTTCACGAAGAATATGTAATGATCATAATAATAATAAATAATCCGTAATCAACCATTGGGAATTCCCGTGTCGCCTTGTCATTCACGTCAAAACATTTATAGGATCAGATTTAGTAAAATCAGCTAATCACGGCGAACGAAGACATCGGAGAAGTCAAATAGGCTGAGCAATGGTTGGTTAAAAACTACCTTCCAACACTCGAGCTAACAAACCGCTGCTCGGTGCATTCACTTCTACATCATTCAATAGGCTACGTCTTTCTGTGGTGTATTTTCAAATTTACCCCACCCCCTCCGCAAAATAAGATAGCGAAACTAAGTTTGCCTTTTCCCCAGGTTCCAGTTTTTTTTTTTTTTTTTTTTTTTTTTTTTTCCTGCAAGGACAATACAAAAACGAAAATCTTTGTATTTTTTTAGCTGCTTATAAAATATCAGGGAGGGAACTATGGACACACCCCCAGTAGCCTAATATAAGGATGAAATATAAATCAGAGCATGTATACCAGCATTTTAGAGCATATTTCTGTGTATAAACAGGCCATCGTGACGCGCGACAAGCCGAAAAAATAGAACAGAAGCGAAAAACTACGCTTCAGTTCGCTTGTGTCGCGCGAGCTTCGCAGCCGGTTCGCGACGCGTTCGCATCTGGTGGAGACGACGTCGCCCGCTGCCGTTGCAATAACAGTACTTCAACTACGCTTCAGTTACGCGCGTAATACGCGCGTAGTGCGCGCACGGTCGATACGCGTGCGGTGGGTGCCCGGCTTTAAGTGTAAACGCATCAGAAACGCAGATGAAATATGGCCAGTGTATGTACTCACGGATTTGACGTCCATCCAACGAGCCTTGACTGACAAAAGAATCAGAAAGCCCGTAGAATTATAACTCCCTAGGTCGCAACTTGTGTAGCCTTCTGTCCTGCTCCGTTGTCTGTTATTTCGTGGAGATGCACTTTCAGTGTTTGTAAGGTTTATACATTTTGGTAGGCTTATCTGCAGGTAAGAATCCTCTTCGCTGTTTTGCTAAACTAGAACCGGAAAACATGATAGTGGAGAATAGGAGCAGACGCATATGTCCCAGCAGGCTTTGCATATGAGAAAAGAATAACAGTGTGAGAAATTAGGATGAAATTATGAAATTGCGTAGTTGAACCAATATGTTTTCAGCAGAATGGGCATGTAGGTGAAGGTTGACATGATCACAGACTATAGTGCGAAGTAAATGGAGTGACCATGAGCGAGCTTATATTCCTTATCGAACGGTATACAGTCGCTATGATGCGTTAGCCGTTAACGTGGAGGGTTAAGTAACGTGTGAAATCTATTGCACTGCAGTGTTTTCTTCATGATCAGTACTAGTAGTTATAATTATAATAAGTTATAAAACATCAGTGGACCTCGTCACTCTCCGGAGGAGGATACAAAACCTCCTCCAGGACGGCGTTCTGGTGGACTTCCGTAAAAACAAGGACCTGGCGAGAGAGAAATGGGGGGTGGACCACTGGAAAGAACTCATCATATAGTCCACCCCCCTAGGAGGGGCACCCGCTCCTTACACCTTTCCCGAGCACACGTACTGTAGTCTTACTTTTTAAAATGTAATTTATTGTGAATTCTTAAAACAATTATTGTCTTTGTGAGTGTTAGTATAGATATATGTAATATTGATTTGTAAATTATGTTTGCTTTATATTATCCTTTTGAGTGTTATTTTGTCTCGTATTTTTGTAAAACGTCTATGTTTAAATGTGCTTTTGTTACTGTTTTGACTTTTAAAAAGCAATATGTCTGAAAAAATGTAAAATGTTTATATATATATAACCATTAAAGATACATTTTACTAGTAGTTATAATTATGAGTGAATCATGATTTTAAATGTAATGTTTTAATGGGGAGTTGCAGAACGTACATACGTAGTAATTGTTTGTATGTGGCTAGATAGAGAACAAGGCGAGGTAACATGAATGTAGAAACATGGCGTTTGCTGATAAGAAGGTTTTGTACGGTAGCCAAGTGAAGAAATGTAGTTAGTAGAAATGGCACAGCGGTGAACTGGTGTAACTTTTTAATAAAAGGAATACATTTGCCGTCACGAAATGCATATGGGTGGCCATGAGTGAGTTTTGGTAAAGCAAATATAAGCGTAAGAGAACGTTCGTGTAAAAGAGGAAATTATCTGCCTGAGGACGAGGCGGGATTTAATCCTTCAACCGGAGGTCTGTGACTTTGTTAGTGCAGCACCATGACATAGCTATGCAATGCGTGAAATATCATTAGCAAACCTGTCCGTGGTGTTAAAGAAGAACACAGGCCAGTAAGCACAGAAGAGCTCCCGTTGAATCCATATGGCTTTGCGATATTGTAGCTGGTTAATAACTGAACGTGCAGACGGTACGTCGTAATGCAGTGTATACGTTCGGTGAACGGCGGGTAGATATGGTGCAAAAGCAATAATTGAGAAGTAGTAGACAATTATTAGTGAGGGTGAAAGCAGGTTAAAGAAACGTGTTCCTAGCTGGGCTTGAACGTACGACCCTGTGTTCCCAAGACTATAACCTTATCCACTAGACCACCGGCGGACTAGCTGTTTATACTGGGAAAGTTTCAGAGTAAAAAGATATGGGTATTTTGCGTGTGTATTAGTGAGGGTAAAAGCAGGTTAAAGAAACGCGTTCCTAGCTGGGCTTGAACCTGGGATCTTGTGTTCCCAAGACTGTAACCTTACCCACTAAGCCACTGATGCCTTGACCTGGTCAGACCAGTATTCACAGTTTATGTGAACTGCTTTTTGTACAATTTGTGGTGTTTTTTCTTTTTATTTTCTCAAACTATCTCGAACTTAGTCAGCTGTTCCAGCTCATTGTGTTATCATGTCTACCAGTCCCCTTGGCATCGTGAAACTTGAATCTCATATCTCTGAAGCCCTGTTGTCTCTCAAGGAATGTCCTTGTACTCTCGATACTCTTGTACTCTGTCACATGTGCCTGTCTCATTTTTTAAAAAAGAGAATTATTGTTTACTGTATAAGTTGAACTATTTCTTTAATTCACAGGGATTTAGGAGTCTAAACTTTTAATATTAAGAAAAATGTTGAATTACGTTTTGTATATTATGTACTTTTAAAAGAGGAAGTGGAAACCACAGATCAGAGATCAGGACATTCTGACTGTTTCATACGTATATGTATACTGTTCATTTTTTATTTCCGACTAACAATCTGACAGTTTACCATAAATTTAAGTATTTGCAATTATCTTAGTTTTTAATGTGATTAATAATTAATTGTATTTCCATGTATGTGGAGTATTCATGCGTTCTGCAAGTAAAAGTCACATTTTTGAAAAATCAAGAAATTTTTGGAATAAAATTGTGCTTTTTTTAAATTTTCCCATGATTTATATAAAAATTGCTAAACCATTTCCAGAAAACTTCAAGATATCTATCTTCACAGCAAAGATATTAATTGGGATGTGTATTTGTATTGTTGTACACCACAGATTGCATATCAATAGCAGGTCCTCTCAACATCCTTCATGCCAGCCACAAAATGTGGAGAAACCATTTTTATACCCCTATGGCATCTGGACATTAACAAAGCGAGGCTTCAGCCAACAAATACAAGACTAAGTCTTGCATGCTGTTATTTGGAACAGAGCATTATTAAATGTTCTATAAGAAATGACTGTATAGACTCCTATCAGACCTGGGCCAAATACAAATACATATTTGTATTTGAAAATGTAGTTAAATACATATTTGAAGTATTTTAAAATACATTTACACATGAAATACTTAGTATTTACTTAAATTATTTTCATGGAAAACCAAATACTTTTTCAAATAGTATTTAGAGCCTTTTAAAAATACATTAAAATACAAATACAATTTTAAAATATTTTGAAATATTTCTGTGATGGACAAGAGAAATGACTGAGCCAGCAACAATGTAGGCTTCATACTGAAGGGGGTACCCCAGAGTTCTTTGTACCATCTTTGTGAGTGGCTCTTGATGTGATGTCAGTGAGTTATAGCCTAATACTGAGGGCAACTCCAGGGGAACTAATAGGAGCTATGGGTTGAATTTGGATTATGGGCAAGGGGCCGCCTATGCTGACAATTTTAAACAACCCATGCACTGCCTTGAACAGACAGTAGCCAAAATGTCCATACATGTCTTTGCATGGCGGGGATGGCAAACTCAGACTTCTTGATAAGCTACTTGCCAGTTTATTTGTACTCATGCAGTCTTTTTAAGGTTAGTGGGCTTTTACTGTACTTCCTCTTTTTTCTGTTTTCAGTGTTCAACAACCGTATGTACAGTTACATCCTTTACATTTTGTTAGATTAGACACTGATAAAATAGAATTCACCCATGCATATTCATTACCCATTAACAATGGAAATCAGTGCCGTCAGCAGCCACTTGACACATTCTAATTAAGTCAAAATGTATATCCAGTGCTTTTCAAGTCTTTCAACAGCTTGGTGCAATTGCATGTTGCACCACTGACCTTATGTTGTGAAAATATTTTCAAATAATTCCATTCAATCAAACACTTTTTATTTGAAAATTCAGTATTTGAAATGTTTTTTAAGATGTTTTTTAAAGTAACTGAAAATTCATGCAAATGCTCCTTAAATGTATTTTCAAATACATTTTGTAATTTAAATACTCTATATCTGTCAATTCTGAATTTCAAATGATTTCTAAATAAGTATTTAAAGTAATTAAAGTAATAGTAAAGTAAATAAAATACTTTAAATATGTATTTGACCCAGGTCTGACTCCTATATGGTAAATATATTTTACCTGATACAGATTAAAAGCCTACTACAACTTAAGTGACTGATTTTATTATTATTATTATGATGATGATGATGATGATTAAATTAATTCCTCCTGCTCTTATGTGCCTTTTACCGAGGACACTGTTATCATGCAAACTACAAGATTTAATGAACACCCGTCAGTTATTTGTAATCATATTTTTGAATCATGGCAGCTGTGATTAACTGTCCATGCTTCTGATCTCACCTGTGAAATGGCCAGGGGAGCTTTTGAGAAGTAGTAGTAATATTTGTTAAAATAAAGTCATATTGTACACTATTTCACCTATCATACAGTATTCATATTTGCCGTTGTTGTGTGAGCATGTGTGTGAATGGGTGAATGTGAGGCATTAATTATAAAGCCCTTTGTGTAGCCTAAGTTGCTGGGAAAAAGTGCAATATGAATGCAGTCCATTCACCACATTTTTTGCAGAAAGCGCAACATGGGATCAGAAATGGAACCAAATACAATATGAAAACACTGGGCCTCATTTATCAAACATGAGCCATAATAATTTGATCATAAATCGTTCATAAATGCATTTGCCCAAACAGTGGGCCTCATTTATCAATATTTTCGTACAGCACTGTGTAAATTTATGAGTAACAAATACCACCAGTTTCATCAAACACGTAAACACAGCTTTTTTCATGTTCACGTACGTGCGTGGATACTGTTGATACAGTAAATACATACATTTTTGCAATGAAAAACACGTTCACAGAACTTGTGATTAGCATAAATTGACACCCCTAAAATACCATAAGGAGTTTGGAATTCTATTGCAGGTCATTTAAAGAGATGCCAGAGAAAAGACAAAAGAACAATAACATCTCTAAAGCGGAGATTGAAATGCTGTTAATGGAAGTACAAGCCAAAAAACATTTTATTCACTAGTGTAAGCAGTTCAGTGCCAGGGCCAGGGAAACTAAGAAGGGCAAGATATAGCTGTTGTAAACTCTGTCTCTCAATTTCCGCATACTATGCAATCGGTGAAGCAAAAACGGTTTGACATGAAACTGGAGGTAAAAAAGAAAATCCTAGCCCACATAGCACATCAGCCTCGGGGGGAGATCAGAGTTTGGTGCCGTTGTCTACGCTGAAGGAACCCACTGGCAAAATGAATACACAGAGACGTTGCTATCTGAAGTAGCCGGGGGAAAAAGATATTTCTCCCCGTCGGGGAATCGAACCCCGGTCTGATGAAGGCGGGACCCGTGAATAGTAAGCTTAACTTCCCTTAACTTTTCCCGTTCATTCTCAACGGTAGTTCTTAACACTACGGATGTAATATATTTTCGGCCGCACGTTGATTTCGCGGCGCTGTTCCGTCCCGGATGAAGGCGGGACCCGTGAATAGTAAGCTTAACTTCCCTTAACTTTTCCCGTTCATTCTCAACGGTAGTTCTTAACACTACGGATGTAATATATTTTCGGCCGCACGTTGATTTCGCGGCGCTGTTCCGTCCCGGATGAAGGAACGACATCTTCGTCTCTGCCCTTAACTTTACCCATTCATTCTCAACGGTAGTTCTTAACGTTGCGGGTGTAATATAGTTTTGGCCACGCGCTGTCGTGGCGCTGTTCCGTCGTGAATGAATGAATGACAGCGTATAAACAAATAAATTCAAATATTAAATACACGCGAGGCGTTTTGCGGTTATTTTGCGGTACCTACGCTTCGGTAAGTCGGTAATTATTGGTTTTCACGTCCCGTTTGTTGGCTTGTCCGTACATAATAACACTTCTAAGTGAGAATATTGCAGGTAAATGGGACATGCGTATATGTGCACGTTTGTGTCTCAATACATCAGCTATTATTAACATGGCCCTGCAATCATATTAGGGTTTAGTTTACAATATGTTTCATTTCCCCCTCACTATATTATTGCTGGTATCATCATCGTTATTGGTATTGCCCCCCCTTTACATGTGCCTTGTGTAACACGTCACAGTCTAGACATACATTTTTAAAAATTATTATTACTTATTACACTATTGCTGTCAAGGCAATAAGTAATGCCATCTCTAATTGTTCATTGTCAGTACTGTCATTCAGCCATCTTAACAAACGCTTTCCTATCTATATGTTTCTATACTTACCATTATTATTATTATTATTATTATTATTATTATTATTATTATTATTATTATTATTATTAGTCAGTTTAACTATTCAATATAGAACAGGACACAGTACAAATATTGCTGCCTCCACCTTCAGACAATACAGAATTTGTGTAATGCAATTCATATTAACTACCCCTCCCACCCTATCTCCTGGATTGACAGCACACAAAAAAGGGAGATCAGTGGAAAATCATTATAATAACAATAATAATTTTCATGTTGAGAATTTGATAATACTGGGTGATAGAGCTACACAAGGTTGTGTATCAAAATGGCAAAACATAAGGTCAAGGGCATAAAGAACCTACCATTTATACAGCATCATGATGTACAGTTCCCATGAAAATATAAACCCTCCCCAAATTTTACTGTCCAGGTCTCTGTTTTAGAGTTAATGTTATTTCATTATAGCGAGAATTCTTTGGTCATCAACTGTATAGGTCCACCTTGGCCTACCAGGCTCTTTATGATTACTGAGCTCACCAGTGCTCTCGTTCTTAATGATGTTCCAAGCGGTTGACTTTGGTAAGCTTAAGGTTTGGCATATGTCTCTGACTGTTTTTTCATACATCCCAGCCTCATAATGGCTTCCTTCCATTGGCATACCTTATAATTGTAAGAAGCAATTGAACGCACCTGACTAATCAGAAACACATGTGAAACCATTTGTCCTGAACATTATGGCACCGTGAAAATATGTACGTATATCCCCAATTCTAAAAAAGTCGAGACGGTAAATGAAATGCAAATAAAACAGAAAGCAGTAATTTTTTAATTTGCTTTGACTTGAAAAATATTGCCCAAATTTAATAAGCTTTATTAAAAGAAATGGTGATGTTACACAGTGGTAAACACTCTGTCCCAACTTTTTTGGAGCGTGTTGCGGTCAACAGATTTGAAATGAGTGTATATTTTCAAAAAACAATTAAATTCACAAGGTAAAACATCAAATAATGTGCTGTTGTAGTGTTTTAAATATAGTACAGGGTAAATAAAATGTACAGTATTTCACATTATCACTCCCTTTTGTTTTTATTAGCATTTTCCATACTGTCTCAGCTTTTTTGGAATTGGGGTTGTATGTATGTATAGAGAGCGAGGTTATTTCTACAGGGTGAAATCAAAATGTATTAAAATAACCTTTCATAAGAGCTGAGAGCTGATAGTTGCACTTTAACCACATATGAATTGTTTGATTACAAATCTAAAATTATGAAGTACAGAACCAAGTAAAGAAAATACGGCTTTGTCCCTAACGTTATGGAGCTCACTTTATATAAAAATATAATTTCTGCTTCAGAAGAGGCCCATGAAGTACTTGGCAAAAGCAGACCAATGCCAGTGCTTCTCTTAACACTCAAGCTCCGAGTAGCTTCGGGAGACCCAGCAGCCGCGGCAGCATGTGACAGCAGGGAGTCCGACTGCACGTGTGCCAGTTGTCACCTTGCAGCCTTGGTAAATCCACCTGCTCCAGTCCCAGCCCCAATCCCATTTCATGCTTGTGCATATCAACCCTGCTAATACTGTTATGAATGAAAATACAAATATAGCTTTACATTTATACTTGGCTGTTGTTGTGATTATGTGTTTATTAAGAATGGTAATATGTAATGTTGTAATCCTATTTGTACTGTTGCAATAATTGATCTGAGGTAAATACTTTGATAACTTTATATGTATTGATTTGGCAGAAAGGATTTCCTGATCCTCTCCATAATAAAATGGAGGTGGAGAACAAGTATCATGTTAATATCAAACCTAAAAAAGAAGAAGTGATATCTGAGACACTTCTGTGAAAAACAAATCAATTATAAACAATTATTTATTTGCCCACGGGTGGATTCGAACCATCGTTTTCATGTGAGCACGTTACACCTATACACGGCTGGCCCCCGCGGGCCACAGGTGGACTAGCTGTTTGTACTGAAAATGTTTCAGAGTGAAAAGGTATGGGTATTTTGCGTGTGTATGCGAGTTTTTCATTGGGTCGTGTAGGTGAAGATTTGGCGGGTGTCGGTAAAATGTCCAATGGGGAGACATGTTATTAGTGGGATAGGCGGCAGGAAAAATAAGAATGAGAAGAAGAAGAAGAAGAAGAAGGAGAAAACGCAAAATCCCCTTAGTTTGGGGCTTTATTGTGTGGACGTGAAGTTGTTTATGAAATCTGTCTGTTGAAATGGGGTCAGAATGTACAGAATTTAATGTTTTTAAGGGCTGAGTGTCTGTGGCTGTTGTGGTTATTTTTGTGGGGAACCCTGAAAAGTGCCAAACTCTTGGTGCTGTATAGGTATGGGGCATGCCCCCGCCAAGGCGTAACTTGGCGGGATGGAGTGTAGCACAGTGGGTAAGGAACTGGACTTGTAACCGAAAGGTCGCAGGTTCGATTCCTGGGTAGGACGCTGCCGTTGTACCCTTGAGCAACATACTTAACCGAAAATGCTTCAGTATATATCCAGCTGTATAAATGGATATAATGTAAAAATGCTATGTAAAAATGTTGTGTAAGTCGCTCTAGATAAGAGCGTCTGCTAAATGCCTGTAATGTAATGTAATGCATACCTGCCATCCCAATACGCTTCACCCCTCGGCCTTGATCTACGACCCTGTGTGCGTCGCCTGCTCCTCTCCGGATCCCCTGCTGAGTCTCCTACCCCCGGCTTACCTTTCTCCTGCTACTGACCCCGGATCCGGCCGCCTGCTGCAGCCTCTATTTCGCCCTCCCGGATGATCGCTTGCCATGGATTTCTTCCCGTGGACTGCCTATCCTGTCTGCCTCTCCGCCGCCCCGGATTCTGTAGCTGTCGGTTACCGCACCGGTTGGTATCCGACGCTGCCTGCTTCATCACCCGGCTCCGTTCCAGAAAGTCGGTCTCCACTCTCTCGCCTGGTCCTCGAGCTGCTAGCTGTGCTAGCCTTCACGGTGAGTACGCTTACTGCTCCCTTGCTGTGCTGACTAGCTGGCTGGTCGTGGTGATCGGTTTAGCCAGGTTCATTGCGGTCGTCTTACCAACCGTGTTTGCACCACCCGATCTGCTCTGGCCAACCTGTCTGGGAAAGTTGGACCTTCGCTAACGTCAGCTAGCCCGCTATACTACGGCTGTTGACACAGTCGCTTTTTTCTGGTTTTCTTACTTTACTGTTGCTACTGAACACCCGCAACCACGACCAGATTTATCACCCCCAGGTTTCATTGTCAATGTTACAGTACAGCCCTTCGCAACTCCTCACTCTCAATTCTCGCTGCACGGTTGATTCACTCGTCTTCCTCTGGTGCAAAAACTATGGTATTCTTCACACCCGATACCTCCACCGGGGGCGTCGTCGTAACATACACGCTGCCACTATAACATCAGCTCAATCTATCCCATCCATTTGGACTATCGATCGCCCTGCTGGGACACGAGGAATCAGCACCTGCCTCGTGGATTATTCGGTTTTGCGTTCATTCCCCACAGCCCCTCCGGTAGCCAAACAGTCAATTCACCATGCCAATTTTGCTTTGCTGAACATTTGCTCCATTAACAACAAATCCCCCCTGCTCCATGAACTTATTATCGACAATAAATTGGACTTTATTTTTTTGTGTGAGACCTGGCAGCAGCCAGGCCTCTTTTTTCTCGTTAAATCAAGCCATGCCCCCAGGTTTTAGCTACTTTTGCAAACCCCGCCACTCTGGAAGGGGTGGCGGCCTCACAATCATTTTTCATGTTAAATTCACCCCATCCGAAGTCTCCCTCCCGATTTCTGTTACATCTTTTGAATACATTGCATTTAAATTACACAATGTCATTGCTGTTCTTATCTATCGCCCCCCTAAACCAAATCAATTTTTTCTGTCTGAATTAACTGAACTACTCTCTGCCTGTTCCCTGTCTCCCCGTCTTCCCGTCTACTGCTACTGGGCAACTTCAACATCCATGTCGACTCCACTCAGTGTACACCTGCCTCTGACCTCAATGTAGTCTTGGACTGTTTCACCCTTACTCAGCATGTACACTTCCCCACACACTCCAAGGGCCACACACTAGACCTTGTCTGTTCTACCGGTCTCAACATCTCAAACCTCACCAGCTCTCTGTTCACTTTGTCTGATCACAAGACTGATTAATTTTCTCTTGTCCACCCCTGCCCCTCAGCCCAAACAGTTGCGAACCATATCCTTCAGGACCACCAACTCCATAAACCCTGCCCACTTTGCTGCTTCAATCACATCCGCCCTACCACTTGACCGCACTGTACTCTCCCCTGAAGAGTTCGCAATTCAGCTGTCCACCACACTATCCAATATCCTTAACTCTTTTGCCCCCCTCAAAACTAAGCTGGTCACTTTTGCCACTCCATCCCCCTGGTTTACCCCTGAGCTCCATGCCATGAAACAGACCGGCCGTCGCCTGGAGCGTCTCCACAAAAAAACTGGTCTCACTGTCCATGCCCAAGCCCACCAACTCCACATTCAGACATACAGAGATGCCCTTATCGCTGCCCGATCCTCTCACTATTCCAACATAATCCAATACTCCAACGGAAACCCCCGCACCCTCTTCTCCACTGTTAACAAACTTCTCAACCCCCCTGTAAATAATACTACATCTGGCTCCCCATCACTGTGCAACTCCTTCCTAGAGTTCTTCCACACCAAAATCACCAACATACACCAAACTCTCACCTCACCCACACCCGCTTTAGATGAACAACTCTGTACTACTGTTGCCACCACAACTTCTCCCCCCCTGGTTTTACCTTTACCCAGATTGGCAGTGCTTCACTCACCAAACTCTTTTCCTCTGCCAGATCCACCACCTGCTCATTAGATCCCGCCCCCACTGCCCTGATTAAAGCCTGCCTCCCTACTCTCTGCCCTTACTTCACCAAGCTCATTAACTTGTCCCTGACCCACTGTGCTGTCCCCTCCATCTTCAAGACTGCTGCCGTCACCCCAATCCTTAAAAAACCTGGCCTGGACCCAAACACCCTCTCCAACTACCGCCCCATCTCCAACCTCCCATTCATGTCCAAACTTCTTGAAAAAGTTATTGCTTCCCAACTCCGTTCATACATGTCCGAAATAACCTATTTGAGCCCCTTCAGTCCGGCTTCCAACCCCATCACAGCACTGAAACAGCCCTCACCAAAGTGGTAAATGACCCCCTCCTATCCTCTGACTCTGGTGCATATAGCATACTCATCCTCCTGGATCTCTCTGCCGCCTTTGACACAGTCAACCACAACATCCTCCTCACCCGTCTGTCTCACCTAGGCATCACTGGCCCATCTCTCAACTGGTTTCACTCATACCTCACAAATAGGTCAGAATTCATATCTATCCATGGTCACACCTCTGATCTTGCTACTGTCACACAGGGTGTCCCTCAAGGTTCTGTTCTTGGTCCCCTCCTTTTCACCATCTATATGCTTCCTCTTGGCCCCATCCTCCGCAGCTTTGGTCTCAATTTCCACTTCTATGCAGATGACACCCAAATCTATATCAGCTCTACATCCACAAATCAGCCACCCACTGCCGTTATTGAAACCTGTCTGACACATGTCAAATCTTGGATGCAACACAATTTTCTTAAACTCAACTGCGAAAAAACTGAAATTATTCTCATCGGACCAAAACCCCAGCTCACAAAACTACACAACTTCTCCCTCACCATTGACGGTTCCCCTGTCTCCCCCTCCCCCCTGGTCCGCAACCTCGGTGTCATACTCGATCCATCCCTCTCCTTTGAAAAGCACATCAACAACACTGTCAAGGTTTCATTTTTTCACCTGCATAATATCTCCAGACTCAGACCCTCTCTCACCCACCCCGATACAGAAAAACTCATTCACACCTTAATTTCCAGCAGACTAGACTACTGCAATGCACTCCTCACTGGTCTTCCTTCCCGTCTCCTACACAAACTGCAATTGGTTCAGAACTCAGCCGTAAGAATACTGTCCCGCACATCCTCCCGGTCTCACATCACCCCTATCTTGAAAGATTTACACTGGCTCCCAATCACATCACGCATCACATTCAAACTCCTCCTCCTAGTTTACAAATCCCTAAATGGCCTCGCACCCACTTACCTCTCTGATCTCCTGCTCCCCTACCAGCCACCCAGACAGTTACGTTCATCCACTGCCGGCCTCCTTACCATCATCCCCTCTCAGCGCCGTTCGTTTGGCGACCGAGCCTTCTCAGTTCCCGCCCCCAGACTCTGGAATGCCCTCCCCCCTGACATCCGTACCTCTGACTCACTCACCTCCTTCAAATCACGGCTTAAAACCCCCCTCTTTTCCCTAGCTTTCCCTTGATGTTTGTCTCCCCCCCCCCCATGTTTTTCTTAAAACAAGGTTGATGTCATACGGACTTGTGGCTTCTACAGGAGCATATACCATCGTTTCACAATCTGATAGCTCGTGGTAAGTCTACCTTGGATTGTTACGACATTATGGCTAATACTATCTGCGCGCGCATGGCTGCTTGTTTTACTCTCGGTGTTGCAATTTGCGTGCGTGAAAGTGGTTTTGTGCTCGCGCAGTGAATATCTGCTCGCGCTGATTATTGGCATTAAATTGACGCCATTAATGATCAAATCCTCAATTCAGAATATGAATGGGATTTTCACTTCCGGAACCTCACTGTTGAGCTCTATTTGCACTAGCCCTTGTTGAATAGCGTTGTACATGGTACCTCATTATTAGCTAAACTTACCTTGTCCATTCATTCTGCATACACAGACCTGCTGTAATAGTCTAGTCTTTTATTTACGCGTTAGAGCGGTTGAAAAGTTTTCAACCAACGTATAAATTAAAGTATAAACGTATTTCATGTAGCCTACGTGCTAAAAATACTAACATTTAACTGTAATATTTGCTCTAACTGCATTAGGCAGGTATTGTGTGGAGCTAGTTAGCTTCGCTTGGCTTGTGGGTAAATGCTCAGTCATCAGCTGCTATTCATTTGGAAATTGGCAGCGCATGTAGTCTCGCTTGGAGCGACGCTCCCTCCCAGTTAGTGTTAGTGCATCTGTATCCTTCTGCCATCACCCTTCCCCTCACTACTCCCTGTCCTCACTGCTCTGCTATGTGTCTCAACCCCATCCCAACCTGTTCTCTCCCCTACAGAACGCGCTTCCGCAGGCGAGGCCCCCCCACGGTGACGGAACCTCTCCAACCTTCGCTATCCCTCACTGACCCCCTGTGACAACTTCACGGTCGCAGGAGGTCTATGGAACTGCCAGCCTGCTACGCGGCCTACGCGTCCCTCCTCTCTCTACATTTCCTTGCCCTCACCGAGACCTGGATCACACCAGGCAACACTGCAACCCCTACAGCCCTCTCCCCCTCCTTCTCCTTCTCTCACACCCCCCGCCCGTCTGGCCGTGGTGGGGGCACAGGTTTGCTGATCTCTCCCTCCTGGAAATTCTCTGTTCTCCCCCTCTCTCACCTCTCCATCTCTACCTTTGAATACCACTATGTCTCAATCACCTATCCTGTTAACTTGTATATTGTTGTTATCTATCGTCCTCCAGGGCCCCTGGGAAGCTTCCTCGATGAGCTCGACACCCTGCTCAGCTTCTTCCCAGAGGATGGCATCCCACTGATCCTCCTGGGAGACTTCAACATCCGCCTTGATGCCTCCCACTCCGCAGCCTTCCTGCCCCTACTCCACTCATTCGACCTCTCCCTGATGCACTCCCCACCAACACACAAGGCTGGCAACCTCCTAGACCTGGTCATCCTGAGGAATTGCTCTTCCTCCGATCCCATGGTGACCCCTCTGCACCAGTCTGACCACCACTTCATTTCCTTCTCCCTCCCTCTTGCTCCCCTCCCTCCCTCCCCTCCATCCACTCCTACTGTCATGGTCCGCCGTAACCTCCGCTCCCTCTCTCCCTCCTCTCTCGCTTCTAGTGTCACTGCTTCACTCCCCCCCTTGAATCCTTCTCCAACCTTCCCACTGATTCTGCATCTTCCGCTCTGTCTTCCTCCCTCTCCTCAGCACTTGACTCTCTCTGTCCTCTAGTCTCCAGGCCGGCACGCTCGTCCCCTCCCAGTCCGTGGATGTCTGACCCCCTCCAAACCAACCGGGCCAGCCTACGTGCAGCGGAGAGGAAGTGGAGGAAATCCAAGGCTCAATCTGACCTGTCTGCCTACCAGGCTCTGCTAGCTGCAATTTCTACTGCTGTAACCTCTGCTAAAATTAATTATTATCAAACAAAAATTCATAAATCTGCCTCTAACCCTCATCAACTGTTCTCCATTTTCTCTTCTCTCCTCAGCACTCCTCCTCCCCCACCTCAGTCCTCCCTCGCTACAGATGACTTTGCGGTTTTCTTCGATGAGAAGATTGCAGACATCCGCAGCTCCTTCATGCGAACCGCCACCCTTCCCCACTCCCCCCCTCTGTTCACTCCCCTTGTTTCTCCACTCTTTCTCCCCTCACTGACTCTGATGTTTCCCAGCTCCTACTCTCCCACCGCCCTACCACCTGTGCCCTATCCCTTCCTCTCTCCTCCAGACTATCACACCTGACATCCTCCCATTTGTCACCTCCCTTGTGAACTCCTCCTTGTCTTCTGGATGTTTCCCCTCTTCCTTCAAGCTGGCCCACGTCATCCCACTGCTGAAGAAGCCCACTCTGGATCCCTCCGTCATCCAGAACTACCGTCCTGTTTCTCTTCTCCCTTTTTTATCCAAAACAATTGAATGAGCTGCTTCTAACCAACTCTCCTCTTTTCTCTTGCAGAACAACCTCCTAGACCCCCACCAGTCCGGCTTCAGACCTGGCCACTTGACAGAGACCGTCTCGGTCAGTGAGTCGCTTCACGCCGCACAAGCAGCCTCCCGTTCGTCCGTCCTGATCCTCCTAGACCTTTCTGCTGCCTTCGACACAGTCGACCACCCCATCCTCCTGTCCTCCCTGGCAGCTATGGGGATCTGTGGCATAGCACTAGACTGGATCGAGTCCTACCTCTCCGGTCGCTCCTTCCAAGTCGCCTGGGCCGGTGCAGTATCGGCACCTCGCCCCCTTGCCACAGGAGTTCCCCAGGGCTCAGTCCTTGGTCCCCTCCTGTTCTCCCTGTACACCCAATCTCTTGGTCCTCTAATCTCTGCCCATGGTTTGTCTTATCATTATTATGCCGATGACAGCCAACTCTTTCTCTCCTTCCCCCCCCGACACACAGGTCTCCGCTTGCATCTCTGCTTGCCTGAGGGACATCCAGAGCTGGATGGATAACCACCATCTTAAGCTGAACCCAGGTAAGACAGAGATTCCTGCTCCATCCTCAAACCGCCTTGACTTTTCTATTTCCCTAGGGGACACCGTTATTTCATCATCATCTGCCTGTTATGGCTCGCATCAAATTTAAGACTTTGGTGCTTGCATACCAGGCAGCTAAGCGGTCAGCACCAGGATACATCCAGAGGATCATCAGACCCTACACACCAGCCAGACCTCTCCGTTCTGCCACCTCTGGACGCTTGGCACCTCCCCCTCTTCGTGTCTGTACTTCCCGTTTGCGTCTGCAGTCTGTCCTGGCCCCTCGCTGGTGGAATGACCTTCCCGTGGCGGTCAGAACAGCAGAGAATCTGACTACCTTCAAGCGCAGACTAAAGACTCATCTCTTCAGGCTGCACCTCTCCCCACCCCTCCCTAGCCTCTAGTTTAGCTCAATGTACCTAGTTAGGCTCATGCGATCACGTTAGTTTTGTATTTGGCAGGATAGTTTTGTTTATTTGCTGAACAGGTTACCCTACAGGGTTGGAGTCCTGATCTATGTGGCCACTTCTGGCACTACGATCTTTACTTCATTCTAGTGTGTTTTTCTGTTAGAAGGGTTATAATACCAACAGAAGCTAGTGCAAATTTGCGTTCTCTTATACTATCTATGAAAACAAACTTCTAAAATATTTAGTTATCAAAACTCGAATGTGCAGTGTCATACTACAAAACTATGAACTTTCTATGAAAAGCGCGAAATAGTCTCCATCGGTTAGAAACCTGGGGCGCGTTCAGCCCCGAAAAAACGTAGCAAAACGTTTATTTAAACAGAATATATAATAACACTTATTAACAACAATATAAACACTATATTAATGACACTACAATAATTCAAGAAGAAGCGCGCTAAACTATTGTTAGATTGGAACAGACCCAACCTCTTTCTTTGGCTCTGGGTTGGAAGTCGTTGGAAAGGTATCATTCGCAATGGTTTATGGGGAGTAGTTCCTTCCCTCTTAAAATAATTATGTACACAGTCTTGTACCCGAGCGTAAAGTTGCTATGTAAATTACGGAACGTGCAGAACCCCTAGGCCAATTGTAGTCCGATTGAAGTGTATACATGCCGTAGTAAATCGACCCCGAACCACATTATCTAGGTATGTTAGTCCGACTTCGTATGATTTCAGTCGGACTATGATGTTTACATGATTTTTAAAAGTTCAGTTTTAGCAGGACTAATACAATAAATTGACTTTTTCAAACATCATGTAAACCCACTGAGTGACTTTGTCCATATATTTGTACAGTCTATGATTCTGATACATCCATTCTGTGCAGGCAGCTCTCTCAATTTCTTAACATCGATGAGTCAATAACAGCCTCATACTCGTTCATGTGCGGGTGTGCCTGTGTAAGCAGTTACGCGGACTGTGTCATAAAGCCATGGGGACCAAATTGGAATTAAATAAACCTTATATCTGTGGAACTCAGAAGAAGAAAATTGGTGCCTGGAGAGTAATTATTTCAGTGTCAAGAAATTTTTAAGTTTAAAATAATTTCATTTGGACAGGGTAAATGTATAATTTTGAATGGACTTCAATAAGGGAAATTACTTTTTTGGCACCAGAGGCTTACTAAACTGTAATACCTCGAGTAACCAGTGGAGTTTGAGCTTCACGTAGAATGACAATCTCTGGCCCCCTGGTTCTACTACTCTGCCCAGTTCCTGTGTACCCTGTATGAGCTGAAGGCAAATACCTTTTAAACTGCACTGTACACTCCGTTTCGAACAATTCTGTGCATCCATTGCTTTGGGTGTTGAAAAGCACTGCATGAAATAAATGTATAATTATTATTA